>JAWWMN010000104.1:4671052-4687987 GCA_035047745.1 Catamblyrhynchus diadema
TTATTTTATTTTATTTTATTTTATTTTATTTTATTTTATTTTATTTTATTTTATTTTATTTTATTTTATTTTATTCTACTTTATTTTATTTTATTTTACTTTATTTTATTTTACTTTATTTTATTTTATTTTACTTTATTTTATTTTATTTTATTTTATTTTATTTTATTTTATTTTATTTTATTTTATTCTATTCTATTCTATTTTATTTTATTTTAGGTGGGAATTCCAGCCCATTCCCACCCTCCTGCTGAGCTGCAGGGATCCCAGTGCAGAAAGGGGGGTGCAGGGTTTGGGGGGCTGCTCCCAGTGAGGGGTGGGAACCCCCAGAGCAGTGAGATGGGGTTGGGGTTGCCCAGGGATGGTTTGTGCCTCCTCAACCAAACCGTGTCAGGGAATGAGGAGCCTCCTCCTCCCGCAGGGATTTGCTTTCTGCCGCTGCAGCACCACCACAGCCCTGCCCGGTCCCTCTGGGATCCTTCCTGGCCTCCCTCTGAGGGATTTTGGGGATTTTTCCCCAGAAAATCCAGCCCGTGCCCAGCCTGGGTGATGCTGCTGGGCTGTGGAATCGTTGGATTATTTGGATTTTGAGGGATTCCATCCCGTCCCACCCCCCCTTCCACAATCCCAGCGTGGATTTGGACACTCGCAGGGATGGAGCAGCCTCCAGGAAGGGATTTAGAAGGGCCAGGTTGTGCTGCTGTGCCGGTGGCTCAAAACCCTGTTCTGCTGCTCCCAGGGGATCTTCATCCCTCACTCTTCATCCCGAGACTTCATCCCTGAGCCTTCATCCCTGAGCCTTCATCCCTGAATCTTCATCCCTGAGCCTTCATCCCTCACTCTTCATCCCTGAGCCTTCATCCCTCACTCTTCATCCCTCACTCTTCATCCCTGAGCCTCCATCCCTCACTCTTCATCCCTCACTCTTCATCCCTGAGCCTTCATCCCTCAGCATCCATCCCTCTTCCTCCTCCAAGAGCACAGAGAACTTCCCAGCCCTTTGGGCTCATCTCCTCTCCCCTCCTTACCCATCTCTCCTCAAAGCCCCCCATTTTTCACCAAACCATCTCTTTCATCCCCCTTCCCTCCCCCTCCAACCCTCAGCCTTCCTCCCTGAGCCTTCCTCCCTCAGCCTTCCTCCCTCACTCTTCATCTCTGAGCCTTCATCAGCCTTCATTCCTCACTCTTCATCCCTCACTCTTCATCGCTGAGCCTTCATCTCTGAGCCTTCATCAGCCTTCATTCCTCACTCTTCACCCCTCACTCTTCATCTCTGAGCCTTCATCCCTCCTCCTCCTCCATGAGGATTAGAGAACTTCCCTCTGCATCTCTCCTCAAACCCCCCCATTTTTCACCAAACCAGCCCTTTCATCCCCCTTCCCTCCCCCTCCAGCCCCTCCACCTCCCTCAGACTGCCGGCAGAGCGCCAGCCCCGCTCCCATTGTGCTATCTTTGGGTCCTAAATTAAAATTTATGACATCTTGAAATGAGCAGTGAGGGTAATTTTGCTTCTGAGCGAAGATGCTAATGAGTCCCCTTAATGGCGTGAATAAGGAGTTGACGGGTCGTGTGTCACTCGTGCTGGTGGTGTAATGGCCGCGGTAAGTGGCTGTAATTACACCCTGTCTCGCTCTATTTTGGCAGCCGTGGTGGGAGAGCAGCGCCTCAGCCGCGGCCAAGGCAGGGGGGAGGGAAAAAGGGAAAACGGGGAAAAAAAATCCGGGTCCCTCCTGGGTGTTCTCTGTGCTCGTCTGACTCCTCATCCCCTCCTGTGGGATTTTGGAGCGATGGCTTGGCCGGGTTTGGTGGGTGATGGTTGAGGGTGAACTGCTCCAGACAGGGTAGGAGGGAAAAGGGAAAATGAGGAAAATGAGGGAAATGAGGAAAATGAGGAAAATGAGGGAAAAAAAATCCCAGTTCCTCCTGGGCATCCTCTGTGCTCCTCTGACTCCTCATCCCCTCCTGTGGGATTTTGGAGCGATGGCTTGGCCAGGTTTGGTGGGTGCTGGTTGAGGATGAGCTGCTCCAGCCAGGGTAGGAGGGAAAAGGGAAAATGAGGAAAAAGAGGAAAAAAATTCCAGTTCCTCCAGGGCATCCTCCGTGCTCCCCTGGCTCCTCATCCCCTCCAATGCCCTTCCTAAGGCTTGGCCAGGTTTGGCTCCTGTAGGATGGGTGATGGTTGAGGATGAGCTGCTCCATCCAAGGCAGGAGGAAAAAGGGGAAATGGAATAAAACATCTCAGTTCCTCCTGAGCATCCTCTGTGCTCCCCAGGCTCCTCATCCCCTCCTGTGGGATTCGAGTGGTGGCTCTGCCAGATTCCAGGTGGGCTGGCCCTGGCTGTTTGATGCTGAGCTGCTCCATCCAAGGCAGTAGGGGAAAAGGGAAATGGGAATAAAAAAATCCCAGTCCCTCCTGGGCATCCTCTGTGCTCCCTGGACTCCTTGTCTCCTCCTGGGTGACTTTGGAGCAGTGGCTTTGCCAGCTTTGCTCCAGCAGGATACTGGATATATTGCCCTCATTACAAGAAAATATTTAAATTAACTTTCTGACCCAACAGGCTGATGGCACAGAGTTTATTTTGCTTTTCTGACCTGTCACCTTCACTTCTTTCTACTGCAGCGTGGATCCTTTTGCCCAATAATGTCTGATCACATGTACACACATCTGTCCCTATTATAACATCTAAACTCAGCTTATTCCACACAACCACATTACTGATAAATCCCTTTATCATCCTAACTAATGCAGTTTCTTACTCACTTAAGGTACATTCTTACTTACAACTATAGAAACATAAATTTATGATTTCTCGGTCATGTCTGTGTGATTTCAATTCTCACTCACAGCTATAGAAACATAAATTTATGATTTCTCTGTCATGCCTGTGTGGTTTCAATGTCTGTGTACCTTGCTTTCACATCAATCCAGACTCCTTCCTTGCAAAACAAACTCTCTCAAAAAAAATCTTCACATGTGAAGGTTTCTGCCTCTCCCATTCCCACAGGATGCTCCACACCCCCTGGCACATCCCTTGATTTCCTCTTGATTTACCCCTCGGATTTCCCCTTGAATTTTCCCTCAATTTTCCCCTTGATATTCCCTTGATTTCCCCCTCGATTTTCCCTCGATATTCCCTTGATTTTCACCTCGATTTCCCCTTGATATTCCCTTGATTTTCACCTCGATTTCCCCTTGATTTCCCCTCGATATTCCCTTGATTTTCATCTCGATTTCCCCTCGATTTCCCCTTGATATTCCCTTGATTTTCATCTCGATTTCCCCTTGATTTCCCCTTGATATTCCCTTGATTTTCACCTCGATTTCCCCTCGATTTCCCCTTGATATTCCCTTGATTTTTCCTTGATTTTCCCCTCGCTATCCCTTCAATTTTCCCTCGATTTTCCCTTGATTTTTTCCTTGATTTTCCCCTCGATATCCCTTCAATTTTCCCTCGATTTTCCCTCGATTTTTTCCTCAATATCCCTTCAATTTTCCCTCGATTTTCCCTCAATTTTCCCTCGATTTTTTCCCCTCGATTTTCCCGAGGACCCTTCCATCACCTGGGGACACTGAGATCCCCATCCCAGCTCTGCCACGTCCCCAGCTGCCTGCAGAGCCAGCCCAGGTGTGTGACAGGACACACGTGGCAGCTTTGAAGGGACAATATCAATAAAATCAGGATTTCTGTTCCCGGGCCCGCCGGGATCCTGACCATTGAAATATTGAAGTACTCGCATATAAACGGCGCTTTCAAGTATTTTTGACAAGGGTACTAATTAAATCTTAATTGACACTGCACTAATTAGCTTCTTAATTACATGGAACCACATAATTAGCAGCACACTCTGTGCTAATTGTTAATTAGGAAAACCAGGCTTTCCCCCCCCATCCCTCCCCTCCTGTTGTCGTTTTTAACTAAAGAGGCTCTGGTGGGAGGAGGAGGAGGATGAGGAGGGGTTTGTGCTGCCAGCACGTGGCACGGGGATGGTTTTGGGCTCCAGGTGGGATTTGGGATGGGGATGGGGTGCAGGCACACCTGTGGGGAGGATAGGAGCTCTCCTGGGTGATGAAACATCCCCCTTTGGAATCATCCCCGTTCCAGCTCCTTCAGGATGAGCCCAAACGCCCTCAGGCTTTCATCTGGCCACTTCTGTGCAGGGCTGAGGGTGGATCCCACCCCAAAATGGGCACTCTGGGGTGCCTGGGTGCTCTCCCCTGCCTGGCCATGCTGGCTTTGCTCCCAGGGTGATTTCACCTGCAGGATTCCAGGTTGTGGATCAGCGTGGCTCTGTGCTGGCCCCGTGTTTAACCTCAAAACCTGGATTTTAGAACAGGAATTACCCAGCTGCAGCTGTGCCACTGCCATGAGGGACCGGGGGTGCTCCATCCCCCAGAAAACCCACTGGGAATGGCAGCTGTGGGGTGATGCTCTCTTTGTCCACCTTCTCCACATGCCCCATCCCAAAATCTGCTCCAGCATCTCCCTCCCCACCCCACCGTATCCATCCTCACAGGGGAACAACCCTGGACTTTTCCAGGTCTCTCCCTCTCTGTTTCTTTTTAATGTATATTTTTTATCATTTTTAATTGTGCAGTTTTCCAGAGAATTTAAAAAAATAAAAGTGGCCCAACACCTGCTGCAGAGCCTGACTCTCCCAAGAGCCTGGAGGAATGGGATGTGCAGCTGGGATTGCAGCCCCATGTTTATGGGGAAAGAGGTGGAGGGAGAAAGAAAATATCTGTATTTTCATCAGGGGGAAAAGAGGAGGAAAAGAAAAGGGGAGAGGGAAAAAAAAAAAAAAAAAAGAAGAGGTGAGAAAATTGTGCTCATTTGACAAATCTTTCTAATTAGGGGCCAATTATGTCCTCAGATTCCTAATTGGGATTCCGGCAGGTTTTCAGGCTTGTAGGGTAATTACAGGCTCGTAATTCTATTAAGATGGAAATTTGGGAGAAATACCTTATCATAACATTTAGATTTTGCCATCTGTGTTGACGGGGCTGCAGCTTGGGTGGGAAGGGGCTGCTTCACTCCCAGGGTGAGCCTGATCCTGATCCTCGTCCTGGTCCTGATCCTCGTCCTGGTCCTGATCCTCATCCTGGTCCTGATCCTCGTCCTGGTCCTGATCCTTGTCCTGGTTCTGATCCTCGTCCTGATCCTCATCATGATCTTCATCCTGATCCTGATCCTGATCGAGATCCTTGTCCTGATCCTCGTTCTGATCCTTATCCCGATCCTCATCCTGGTCATGATCCTTGTCCTGATTCTCATCATGATCTTCATTCTGATCCTTGTCCTGGTCCTGATCCTCAGCCAGATCCTCGTTCTGATCCCAATCCTCATCCCAATCTTCATCCTGATCCTGATTCTCATCCAGATCCTTGTCCTGATCCTCATCCTGATCCTAATCCTCATCCTCATCCCAATCCTCATCCTGGTCCTGATCCTAGTCCCAATCTTTATCCCGATCCTTGTCCTGATCCTTATCCTCATCTTGGTCCTGTTCCTCATCCTGGTCCTGATCCTCATCCTGGTCCTGATCCTCATCCCAATCTTCATCCTGATCATCATAGTGATCTTCATCCTGATCCTGATTCTCATCCAGATCCTTGTCCTGATCCTCATCCCAATTCCTGATCCTCATCCCAATTCCTGATCCTCATCCTCATCCCAATCCTGATTTTCATCCCAATCCTCATCCCATTCCTGATCCTGATCTTCATCCCAATCCTCAGCCAGTGCCGTTGGCATCACCATGGGCAGGAGGGGAAAATGGGGATGGGGGATCTGATCCTGGTCCCAGATCTGTTGTATCCTCAGCGTGCTGGCACCCTGGATTCAGGTGGAGATTCCCAGGATCCTGCAGGGTTGGATGCTCCCCGGTCCATCCCTGCCCCATCAATCCCAACTCCAATCCCAATCCCTGTGGTGTTTCCAGCCAGGAATATCCAACAGTGGATTTAAAAGGAAGGAAGAAGCAGCTCCCTCATCTTCCTCACGTTTCCCTTGTCACCTGTGCTTGTCCCATCCCTGGATGTGTTGGGACGCTCCTGTCCCTCTTCCCCCCATGAACAATTCTACAATCTGGGGTTCCCCAAATCCCTAATGCTCATTTTTATTTTTATTCCCCAACTCTTGGCTAATGAAACCAGCTGTGGGTAATTATTTTAATCTGCATTCCTGGGCGGGAATGCAGCTTCCCCTTCTGGATCCGCAAATTCAGAATTAAAAAAAAAAAAGGGAAAAGAATAAAAAAAAAAAAAAAGAGCAAAACCCTTCTCTCCATGAGAATCTGGCTGCCTTTGATCTTTTGTGTGAGGCCTCTTATCAGGACCAGGGTAGGTTTACACTGGAAGATACAGGGATAATACTCCACAGAGATAAGCTGCAGCCCCAGCTCTCCTTTGTGTGGCAGATTCGATAGGACTGGCAAAATGTTTACTGGGAGAACCTGGCAGAGAAGGAGTCCCCAGCTCAGCTGAGAGGAAAAGAATAATTGTTAATTTAATATTAATATTTATTATTAATATTTTTATTTCATATTAATAATAATAATTGCTTTTTGCAGGGTAATTAAAGAGTGGGGGCTCAGCCCTCATGGGGTGGGAGGAAAGGCTTGGTTTGCTGGGAAACCCCTTGGATTTTTGGGGATGGATGGGACTGCCAGGACCCCTCGTGGGGAAATTCCATGATCCAGATGTGTCAGATATTCAACCACTGGATTATTTTATTGAGATGAGCATGGAAATGGCAGCACTGGGGTTAATGGAGTGATCCTGAAGTGCTTTTGTCATAAATTTCTGTTCTTGGGATGTCACAAATTTCAGTTCTTGGGGTGTCACAAATTTCAGTTCTTGGGGTGTAATAAATTTCAAGTCTTGGGATGTCACAAATTTCAGTTCTTGGGGTATCACAAATTTCAGCTCTTGAGGTGTAATAAATTTCACTTCTTGGGGTATCACAAATTTCAGCTTTGGGGTGAATCAGGAGCCCGAGCATCCCTGAGGCTCAAGAGCATCATTTGGAGGGGAAGGAGAAGATCTGGATGGGGAACACTGCTGGGAAACCCCTTGGATTTTTGGGATTGGATGGGACTGCTCACTGCCATGGCCACCAGGACCCCTCGTGGGGAAATTCCATGATCCAGATGTGTCAGAGATTCAACCACTGGATATTTTATTAGGATGAGCCTGGAAATGGCAGCACTGGGGTTAAAGAAGTGACTCTGGGGCATTTCTGGGGTCACAAATTCCAGCTTTGGGGTGGATCAGGAGCCAGAGCATCCCAGAGGCTCAAGAGCATCATTTAGAGGGGAGGAAGGAGACCGGGATGGGGAAAACCACTGGGAAAACCCTGCTGGATTTCTCCTTCTGAAGGAGTTCCCCAACTCTTACAGGTGCCAGGAGGAATTTCCCAACTTTTCCAGCATCCCAGACACCCCTTGGCAGCTGGGCAAGGACATTTCTCCCTCCCAGGGCCCATCCCTGGGGTCACCCCAGGAGCAGCCCCCACCTCCTGCCTCTCTGTAATCTCTTTCCTATTAATCCAGCTTTTTATTATTATTATTATTGTTATTATTATTAAACATCTCTCTTCTCCCAAATCATCTCGGAGCCGCGGCGAGGTCCCCGGTAATAGCTCCATAAATTTCAGCCATAAAAAGTAATGGAGGGAGACAAATGAGATAATTAGGAATAAATCTTGGCGAGGTCTCTATTCATCAACATCCCCCAGAACTGGCCAATATTCCAAATCATTAGCAAAGCCCGTAATTAACAAAGAGCCGAGGCTTCCAGCGTTAATAAAGCTCGCTCAAGTCGAGATTATCAGGTAGCAGCTGACGAATCAGCCCTGGTAATATTATGGCCTTTGTTAAGGATCTTCTTGCTTTTTTTTAAAGCTAAAAACCCCGTGTCTTTTTTCTATTTTCCCCCCCTCTCTTCTGCTAAATTTTAATTAGATTTTTTTTTTCTTTTTTTTGCATCTGTAGAGGGCAAGGGAGGGGACAAAGGGACAGGGATTTTTTTTTTCTTTTATACTTTTTATGATGGCAATAGAAGAACCTGATAGGTTTGTGGTTTTCTTTTTTTTTAATTTTATTTTTTTTCCCCCCCATTTCTCACTACTTTTATTCATTCCTCCACATTCCACTGCAGGGAGTTCTCCAGGCTGGTACCAATTAACAGCCAACTTTTATTGATTCTTTCCCTAAAGACCTCAGGGTTTCTGGAATATTTGAGGTGCCAGCTCAGCTCTGTGAACCTGCCACCCCCAGCACCTCGTTTGGGCTAAAAGCAGAAGGAATCAGCCAAAAACCAAGTGCAGGGATTATTTTCCTGCTGTGGATTAGGAATTTTGGGGTGTTTTGAGCGTTTCTGAGGAGTTTTTTTATTTCCCTGCCCACCTGGACAATGTGGGCACCACAAACTCAGTCCCCCATGTCCTCCATCCTCCCCAGCTAGCACAGAGTGTCCAGATAATTAAAATTTAACTCATTTAATTAAAAATGAAGCACTTTAAAATAACTTTTAAATGGTTTTAGAGCTGCAAGGCTGCTCAACCCACTTCAAACCCCAGGGAACCTCAGTTTGGGGGTCTCACTGCCCTAATTTCAGCCTCTTTAAACTCTCTTAAAACCTTTTATTTGGCTTTTATTTAAGGTAAAAACTGCCTTAAATCAAGCTGGGCAAAATTTTTGCTCGTGCCAGGGGTGTCTCCAGAGGAGGTGCAGCTGCTCGACACTTCTGGAATGAGAACATGACCCTCGTGTCTTCATTTTCCTCGATGGTTTTCCTTGATTTCCCCTCGATTTTCTCTTGATTTCCCCTTTGATTTCCCCTTTGATTTCCCCTTTGATTTCCCTTCAATTTCCCCCTCAGATTTTCCCTCAAATTTCCCCTTGATTTTCCCCTCTAGTTCACCTTGATTTCCCTTCGATTTTCCCTCAATTTCCCCTCGATTTCCCCACAATTTTCCCCTCTATTTTTCCTCGATTTTCCCCTTGATTTTCCCCTTGATTTCCCCTTGATTTCCCCCTTGATTTCCTCTTGATTTCCCCTTGATTTCCTCTTGATTTCCCCTTGATTTTCACCTCGAATTTTCCCTCAAATTTTCCCTTGATTTCCCCTCAATTTTCCCTCGATTTTCCCCTCTATTTTCCCTTGATATTCCCTTGATTTTCCACTCGATTTCCGTTTGATTTCCCCTCTATTTCCCCTTGATATTCCCTCAATTTCCCCTCGATTTTTCCTCGATTATCCCTTGACATTCCCCTTGACATTCCCCTCGATTTCCCCTCGATTTTTCCTCGATTTTCCCCTCGATTTCCCTTCGATTTTCCCTTGATTTTTCTCTTCATTTTCCCTCGATTTTTTCCCCTTGATTTTCCCAAGGACCCTTCCATCACCTGCTCCCAGTCCGCGTGCTCTGGCGGCACTGGTGGGACTGGTCCCGGCTTCACTAGAGGGCAGCATCCAGCCTGGAATGAACCTGCAATGAACCTGGAATTCGGGAATTATTCGGGAATTATTCGGGAATTATTCGGGAATTATTCGGGAATTATTCGGGAATTCGGGATTGGCACCGGGAGCATCCCCAGGACTCCGCAGCACCAGGGCTGTGACCCGCGGATCCACCGAGAGCATCGGGTTTGGGGCAGATTTGGGGAGATTTGGGTTCCTGCGGGAGCCTCTTGTTCGCAAAATCTGGGCAGGAGATTGGATTTCTGCAGGAATTTGGGATCCCAAAATCTGGGTGGGTTTGGGATTTCTGCAGGAATTTGGGATCCCAAAATCTGGGTGGGTTTTGGATTTCTGCAGGAATTTGGGATCCCAAAATCTGGGTGGGTTTTGGATTTCTGCAGGAATTTGGGTTCCCAAAATCTGGGTGGGTTTTGGGAGAGATTTGGATTTCTGTAGGAATTTGGGATCCCAAAATCTGGGTGGGTTTTGGATTTCTGCAGGAATTTGGGTTCCCAAAATCTGGGGGGGGTTGGGATTTCTGCAGGAATTTGGGATCCCAAAATCTGGGTGGGTTTTGGGAGAGATTTGGGTTCCTGCAGGAATTTGGGTTCCTGCAGGAGCTGTCTTTTCCCAAAATCTGGGTGGGATTAGGGAGAGATTTGGGGAATTTGGGTTCCTGTACAAATCTGGATTCCTGCAGGAATTTGGGTTCCTGCAGGAGCCACTTGTTCCCAAAATCTGGGTGAGTTTTGGGAGCAGCTCCTCTTCCCACCTGGCACAGGGCACCACCAGGGAGGTTTGGGAAGCTCCAAGAGGGATAAAAGTGGTTGGGAAAAGCACAAATATCGATTTTTCTATACTCACCCAGTGCTATTTCCATATAACTATAAATATAAATAGAAATAGAAATAGAAATAGAAATAGAAATAGAAATTTACTAATATATAAATATAAATATAAAATATATAAATAGAAATATAAAGAGAAATAGAATTATAAATATAAATACAAATATATTAATATATAAATATAAATATAAAATTTGAATTATTCATAAAAATAATATAAATATAAATATAAAATATAATATCCATATAATATATACACATCTTATATGTATCATACATATAATATATATATGTATAATATATACAGAAATATATAAATATATAAAATACGTATATATAGGTATGTGTATATATAAAATATATTTTAAATATATACAAAATATGTATATATAATATGTGTATATATAATACCACTGGGTGAACATAGAAAAATCTATGTTTGTGCAAAACATATATATATGAGCCAATCTATATATAAAAAGAAATACATATTTAATTTTTAAAATATTATATATGAAAATATTTAATATAAGGATAATATATTTATAGGTTTTCATATTATATTTTTATATAATTCTATAATATATTTTGATATATTTATTTTTATATCTTTTTATATCATATATTTTAGAGAATATATTTCAGGATAATGTTTTATAGAATCTACTTTACCTTACAATTTTTATTTGAATTAAAATATATTATAGATATAAATTATTAAAATATTAAATACATTAAAATAGATTTTGCTTTGAAATTTGTGATATTTCAATATCATATTCTGGTATAATGTTTTAATATGATATTTAAATATTATATTTTTTAAAAATAGAATATATATTTTTACCATCTCTTCGTTCACCCCATAACTCAGTTTAACCCATGTAGGGCTAAATTCAGCACTGAATTTTCCTCTGCCCAAAAAATTCCCCTGAATTCCTTTCAAACATTGGCACCTCCAGCTCCCAGATATTCCTGAATTCCAGCCCCTCTCCGGTTTCCAAAAGAAAACAACCGGGCAGGAAATCATTATTTGGGTTTGGGAGGCTCCTCTTCCTGAGGGGCTGCCTGGAAAAAACCTCTGGAAAAGCTGGAAAAGATGGAAAAGTCTCTGGAATAGATGGAAAATGTGGAAAAGGCTTTGGAAAAGGTCAAAAGGCTCTGGAAAAGCTGGACAAGGTGAAAAACCTGTGGAAAAGGTGGGAAAGCCTCTGGAAAAGGTGGGAAAACATCTGGAAAAGGTGGAAAAGGCTCTGAAAAAGGTGGACAAGGCTCTGGAGAAGGTGGGAAAACATCTGGAAAAGGTGGAAAGGCTCTGAAATAGGTGGAAAGGCTCTGGAAAAGCTGGAAAAGGCTCTGGAGAAGGTAGAAAAGGCTCTGGAAAAGCTGGAAAAGGCTCTGGATAAGCCAGAAAGGCTCTGGAGAAGGTGGGAAAACCCCTGAAAAAGCTGGAAAAGGCTCTGAAGAAGGTAGTAAAGGCTCTGGAAAAGCTGGAGAGGCTCGGGAAAAGGTGGGAAACCTATGGAAAAACTGGGACAACTTCTGGAAAAGGCGGAAAAGGCTCTGGAGAAACTGGAAAAGGCTCTGGAGAAGCTGGGAAAGCCTCTAGAAAAGACGGGAAAGACTTTGGCAAAGGTGGAAAAGACTTTGGAAAAGGTAGGAAGGCTCTGGAGAAGCTGGAAAAGCCTCTGGAGAAGTCTCTGGAAAAGCTGGAAAGGCTCTGGAAAAGCTGGAAGGCTCTGGAAAAGGCTCTGGGAAAGCTGGAAAGGCTCTGGAAAAGCCCTGGGTTTTCCATGCAGAGGATGCTCACGTTTCTGGCAGGTTCAGGAGGGGCTGTGGGACACAGGCAGTGGGAAAAGTGACGCTGCTGGGGCTGGGGAAGGCTGAGAGCAGCAGAGGAGCCGGTGGCCCCGAAATGTTAATTCCTTCCAGCTGCTGTCAGGCTGGCAGCTTCTCAAAGGAAGTTTAATAGACTGCAGTCGTCTCCCCTCGGCCCCGTCCCCCCATCCTGCCAGAATCTGGGATTACATGAGCTGCTCTGCCTTCCAAAACACCAGGTTTATTTATATTTTATTTTATTTTATTTTATTTTATTTTATTTTATTTTATTTTATTTTATTTTATTTTATTTTATTTTATTTTATTTTGTTTTATTTTATTTTTATTTTATTTTATTTTTTAATTTTTAATTTTTTTTTATTTTATTTTATTATTATTTTTTCCCCTTTGGCTCTGGGAGTGTTTTCTTTTCTGTGTGAGTGCGTGCGCAGGCATGCGTGCTGTCTCCCAGCTGAACCTGCCCCTTGGATTGCAGGGATTTTGGGGGATTTTGGGGTGGCGCAGTGCAGGAGGGGGGGTTGGAATGAGGAGGAGGATGGTGAAGAGGAGGAGGAAGAGGAGGAAAAGGCTCCCTGGGCCTCCTTGCTGGAGCGCTCCCCAGCCTGCCGTGTGAACGGGGAGGAAACAGGATGGAGAAAGAATTTGGAGTGGAAAATAAAAACGCTCTCCTGCTTTATTGATCGTGATTGAGGACAGAAATAGCCCAGGCTGCTGACAGCCCTCCTCGCCGAGGCAGCAGCCAAATGTGGGGCTCATCCCGAGCTGCTCCAGCCATGGAAAAACCAGGAGGGGTCTGGGGAGCTCAGGGCAGGGGGATGAGGCAAGTCTGGATCCCAGGGGCTCCTGCAGGATTTCCAAACCTCCCCTTGTCCTTTTTGCTCTGCCTTGGCTGCACCCAGGACCGGCTGAGCAGCCCCTGGAATCCATCAGCAATTAAACAACGAGCTCCCATCCTTAAGATTCTCATTCCCTCCAATGTCCCAGGAATGATCAATCCCCAGCAGGGATTGTAGGAAAAGGAAACCCCTGTGCCCAGCTGGCATCGGGCACTGCCCACCCCAAGGAGCACTGGGGGAACCCTGCACCAAAATACTGGTTTGGGTGACTTAAAAATTAGGAATTTTAATGGATTTTAGCCAATTTCATTGAATTGTTTCACTTAAAACATCAAACTCGGGGCCAGCCAGGCTGGGGAAGGCAGGCAGGGAAGCCCAGGGTGCCCAGGAAAGCCCAGCAGGATCAACACAGCGTGGGCACGGTGCTCCAACTCTGAGAAAACCATAAAAACCAAGTGTTGGCAGGAGAGTAATTAGTTAAAACCAAGCACATCTGTTGTTAATTAACTCCCAGGCAGGAGGGTTTAACTCTTGCCCTGCCCAGTGTTTTGCAACCTGCCTGGCCAGTGCCAACTTGCATCCAGGGGAAGGGTTTAAATCAAATTTTTCAAGTTTGCTCTGGTTCGTCATTCCCTGGGTCACCAATTCCTGCTCTGATCCATCATTCCCACATCCCAGAACCACCCCCGGGAATTCCAGGAGCTCCTGGGGTGTGAGCAGAGCAGCCAGCACTGCCCAGGGCAGGGAACGCACCTCAGGTTTGGGGTGGGGGCTGAAATAAATCCGTCCTTGCTCCTTCCAACCTCCAGCCCTGAGGAGCTGCTGAGGAAGGTGGGAACAGCTCTCTGAGGGGGGGGGTTGCAGAGGGCAGAGATCTGGGCAGCCCTGTGCTGATTATTGCTCTTTTATTTGCATCTTCTCAAAGGCAGCTGTCACAGAAGCCTGAACATCACACCCATGGAGGAAAACACACCAGGATCCCATCCCTGCTCTGGATGGGGACCTGCTCCTTTGGGAGCTGCACTAAAGGGCTGGGGGGGCTGAGGAGGAGCAGGAGGGGGGCTGGGGGGGTGTGTGCGACCCCCACCCCACCCAGGCAGCCCTCAGAACCCTCCTGCACTGGGGGAATCTGTTCCCCATTAAGCGGCTGCGGCTGGTGGGAGCAGCCCTGGCAGCTCCACGCTCCCTAATTAGCAGCAGAAACGAGGCCAGGCTGGGGAAGGCCAGAACCTCCGTGCCAAGGATGCAAAGGGTTTGGAGCAGAGCCTGTGGAACCGCTCTGAGCGACCCTGCCAGTGCCAATGGGGCCCTGATCGCGTTTGTGCCAGGGTGGGCAGGGTGTGCATCCCACCCCTGACTGCTTTACCGAGGGGTCAAACCCCAAACCCCTCCCTGCGGGCTGTGGGGTGGAGGAAGGCTGCCCACACCATCCTCTGTGTCTCCTCTGTGCACTTGCACCACGCTGGGCTCTTGCTCACCACTAAAAATAGGATTCCCGGCCGAGCGGCAGCGCCGGAGGGCAGCGAGCCCAGATCCCCAGGCAGCCCCTGTCACTGTGACCAACTGACCCATTTGGCCTCGCTTTTTAACTGCTTTTCCCTCCTCGTTCAGCTTCAGCCCAGGCAGCAGCTGAGCTGGGCCAGCTGAGCCTTTCCAAGGGTAGTGAGACCCCAGAGTGGGGTCGTGGTCCCTGGCACGGGTGGGGGTCCCAACCAGGGCAGGAGTGGCCAAAACCACCCAAATTCCAAGGGCAGCAAACTCACCAGCCCCAGCCCTTCCATAGGAATTTGCAGAATTTATTTTCTTCTTTGGGGAATTCATGCCCTGGGGCTGGTGAAGCAGGTGACATCCCAGGGATGGTGGGACAAGAGACAGAGTTTGTCCCAGGGGAGCTCAGAGTTTGTCCCAGGGGAGCTCAGAGTTTGTCCCAGGGGAGCTCAGAGTTTGTCCCAGGGGAGCTCAGTTTGTCCCAGGGGAGCTCAGAGTTTGTCCCAGGGGAGCCAGGGCACTCCAGGACCTCAACCTGTTCCCTGGAGCCAAGGGCAGAAAGTCCTCTTGCATTTTCCTTCCCAGCACAAGGAGCAATCAGGAGCACCCTGGGGCTTTCGTTGACCTGTCCCATGTCCCCAAAGCCAGCTGGGAGCAGGATGGGCCGCAGGGACAGGGGACACGGAGCCTCTGTCTCCAGGGAGTTCCCTGCAGAGCACGTGCTGGGCCAGCTGCCAGTCAGAAATGAAGAAAGACTTTTATTTACAGTAAAAAGGAACAAAAAAAAATTTATAAAATACCGTGACACTTCCCTTCCCGTCTCCCCAGCCCGTCAGGTCACCCAGCCTTGGTGGTGTCCCTGCTCTGTGCCACCCCCTGTAACCCACCCGGAGTGCTGTCCTGGGGTGGTGGCAGCAGCATGGGCTGTCCCCTAGGCCAGGAGCTGGGGTGGCTCTACGGGACAGGCTGTCCCCAAGGCTGGGAGCCGAGGTGGCTCTGCAGGACTGTGTGTCCCCAAGGCCGGGCCCTGGGATGACTGGGATGGGCTGTCCCCAATGCTGCGATGGCTCTGCAGGACAGGTGTCCCCAAGGCGCCAGGGTGGCTCTGTGGGACTGTGTGTCCCCAAGGCCGGGCCCTGGGATGGCTGTGTGGGACGGGCCATCCCCAGTGCGGAGGTGGCTCTGCAGGACGGGCTGTCCCCAGTACGGGGACCAGGGGTGGCTCTGCGGGACAGGCTGTCCCCAATGCTGGGGTGGCTCTGCAGGGTGGCTGTCCCAGTGCCTGGGTGGCTCTGTGTGACGGGTGTCCCCAATGCTGGGGTGGCTCTGCAGGGTGGCTGTCCCAGTGCCTGGGTGGCTCTGCAGGGTGGCTGTCCCCAGTGCCTGGGTGGCTCTGCAGGGTGGCTGTCCCCAGTGCTGGGGTGGCTCTGCAGGACAGGCTGTCTGTCCCCAATGCTGGGGTGGCTCTGCAGGGTGGCTGTCCCCAATGCCTGGGTGGCTCTGTGTGACAGGCACTCCTGCTCTCGGCTCAGGCGGCAGGAGGCTCCCGTGGTCCCCCCAGTGTTGGCAGAGGTAGAGCAGGCCAGGACACCACCAGAGTCCCCCGTGGCCCCGTGTCACCCTTCCCCGGGCAGGACACGCTCCAAGGACGAGGATTCCAGCGGGGGATTCGCTCTCCTCCTCCTCCTCCTCCTCCTCTTCCTCCGCGAGGCCTCCTGAGGGCCCGGCCGGAGCCTCGCCCGCTGTGGGAGAGCTGGGGGTCCTGGTGCAGCTCCCCCTGCCCAGATGGACCCCTCAGGAGGAGAAGCAGAGCCCGCAGCACTCCATGCAGATCTCCAGGCAGTCGGCAGACTCGCAGCAGGCGTCGATGATGCCGCAGTCCATGTCGCAGGGCAGGTCGCAGTCCGCGCACTCGCCCGAGTTGCAGCAGCAGCAGCAGATGCAGGAGTCCTCCGAGGTGCAGGAGCCGCAGGTGGCACAGTCCAGCACGATGTTGCACAGGGTCAGGAACTCGCAGAAGAGGCAGGAGAGGATGCAGTGGACGCAGCAATCTGGGGAGGAACACAGGGTGGGACAAGGCCAGGCTGGGGGAGCTCCCGAGGGTGGAAATGCTCCCTCAGGAATTCGTGGAAGGGAAGGGAAAAGGAGTGGAGAGGCAGCCACTGCCCCAGGGGTCTCCTTCAACACCCAGCCCTCAAGAAAGACCAATTCTGGAGGACAGGAGATGGCCCCGCTCAGCACCTGCCCTGCAGAGGCTGCCAGGAGGGTCCAGGGGTCCCACTGGGCTTGGAGGCTGCCACCCAAGAGATCCCAAGGGATGAGGGGCTCAGGGCTCAGAGGATGCCACCCAAGAGATCCCAAGGGATGAGGAGCCCAAGGGCTTGGAGGATGCCACCCAAGAGATCCCAAGGGATGAGGAGCCCAAGGGCTTGGAGGATGCCACCCAAGAGATCCCAAGGGA
>JAWWMN010000104.1:4688087-4702696 GCA_035047745.1 Catamblyrhynchus diadema
AGAAAAAAAAAAGGGAATTAAATGAAAAAAAAAAAAAAAAAACAACAAAAAAACAAACCAACGAGGTTGGGAGCGCAAACCCGCGGCCAACCCGCGTCCCGGAGCTTCTGCCGGAGGCTGGAGCGGCGCCGGGAGAGCGGAGAGGCGCGGGGCAGGCGGAGGTGGCTCCCGGGCCGGCCGCGGGTTTGGGATTGCACGGCTGGGCTGAGCTCCCGGCTCAGGGCTGCGTCCCCATGAGGGAAACTGCGGCGGGAGAGCGGGGCTGAGCCGGGCTCGGGGCCCGGGTGGGCTCTGGACCCACGGGTGGGCGGTGGAACCCCCTGGGTGGGTGTTGGAGCCCCCCAGACGGGTGTTGGAGCCCCCTGGGTGGGTGTTGGAGCTCTGGGTGGGCATTTGGACCCCCTTAGGCGGGTGTTTGGATCTCCCAGGTGGGTGTTTGGACCCCTTAGGTGGGTGTTGGAGCCCCCCGGGTGGGTGTTGGAGACCCTCAAGTGGGTGTTTGGACCTCTTGGGTGGGTGTTTGGACCCCTTGGGTGGGTGTTGGAGCCCTCGGTTGGGTATTTGGACCCCTTGGGTGGGTGTTGGAGCCCTCGGTTGGGTATTTGGACCCCTTGGGTGGGTGTTGGAGCCCCCCCGGGTGTGCGCTCCAGCCTGTCCACTTTCCCCCAGGCACAAAAGCCAAATTATTCCCTGACTCCCTGGCGTGTCCCGGGAACTCCTCTACCTCCCGCACCCTTCCCTGCCTCAGTTTCCCCAGCTGGAAAATGAAGTTTGGCTCCCTGGGGCGATGCTGGGATCAGAGGTGACGGTGTCCCAGTGTCACTGAGCACGGTGTCACGGTGTCACAGTGTCCCAGTGTCACTGAGCACGGTGTCACGGTGTCACGGTGTCCCAGTGTCACTGAGCACGGTGTCCCACTGTCACAGTGTCCCAGTGACACTGAGCACGGTGTCACACTGTCACAGTGTCCCAGTGTCACTGAGCACGGTGTCACGGTGTCACAGTGTCCCAGTGTCACTGAGCACGGTGTCACACTGTCACAGTGTCCCAGTGTCACTGGGAACGCCGAGGAGCCCGGGCTGGGGCAGCAGCAGCAGCAGCAGATCCCAAACCAGCCTGGAATTCACTTTTCGCCCCGGGCCTGTGTCCCCACAGGGCCCCACCAGGATTTGTCCCCGTGCCGAGCGTCACGAGGAGCCGGTGGGATGTTTGTGGAGTTGTTTTCAATCCCACTGCTGCTTTTTCCTGTGTTTTCCTGTGTTTGAGAGCACGGGGCTGCGAGGCACCGCGGGGAGAGGCCGCAGCCCAGCAGCAGCAGCAGGGACTGTCACAGTGCCACCCTGTCACCCTGTCACCCTGTCACCCTGTCACCCTGTCACCCTGTCACACTGTCACACTGTCACACTGTGCCAGCCCAGGGGTCACTCCCTGCCCTCTGGATTTTGCCCTCTGGAGTTTCAGCTCCTGTTCCAGAGCGGGGCTGGAGCTGGGGGAGAGTCCTCGCTGGAGGGGGAGCAGGGTTCAGATTGAAATTCTAAGAGTAGAGCTGGTATCAGAGTTGTGCTAAATCAGACTAGGGAGATGTTGATGGTCAAATGGACTCTTTAATAAATAGTTTTACACTGTCTGCCAGGGGCTGTAGAAGTCCAAACGGGCCAGCAATGGCCTCTCCCTTTATTTGAATAAAGCCAGAAAGGACTCCTCTGTCTCCCTTTTGGACATAAACCTCTGTGGATTAATTCTCCTAACACCCTGAACCAACAGCTTGGCCTGATAACCTAAAAGAAAAAAATAAAAAATTAAAGAGTAATGGGGAAGCTTAACCATGATTTTGGGGGTCCAGGATCTGTGCAGCCCCAGCTTTGGGGGGAACGGGGCTCCCCAGGCTGGCAGCCCCAGCTGTGCCATGCAAGGAAAGGTTTTACAGGGATTTTGGGGCTGGAGAGCAGCAGGGCTTTACCCACAGCAGCCTGGGGTGCCACCTGTGCCATGGGCAGTGGGACAGCCTGGAAAAATCCGTGCTGCTGCTTGGCATGGACAGTGATGGACCAGCAAGCAGTGCCTCCCCTCTCTGGGGGCTGCAGGGCCCTGGGCAGGGTGGTCTGGGGGGAAATCTGGTCCCATCCTGGCACTGGAAAGCTCCAGGGATGGAGGAGAGCAGCAAAACACTCGTTGTGTCCAGGGGGTCACACTCAGGACGCTGAAGGTAGTGTGCCCCACAAAAACAAGGAATTTTTCCCCCAAAATAACAGAGGATGATAGAAAGGAGCAGCCTGAGCAGTGAATCCTGCAGTGATCACACCCGGCCTCATCCTGCACTCCCAATATCCCAGTGAATCCCTCAGTGATCACACCCAGCCTCATCCTGCACTCCCCCCGGGCCGGCTGGGCTCCGAGGAAGGCTCTGGCTGTGGGATCTGGCTGCTTTGGGCAAACAAGGCCGTTCCTGTGGGTGTGTGACTGCACTGACCCACATTCACAAACCCTGGCACCCTGCGCTGCTCCCGGCTCCGCCGCCGCCAAAATAAACCCAAAATAAACCCAGCCCAGCTCTCGCAGCTCCCGGCTGCTCCTCGGGGGGAGCAGGGGCTGGGCTCCACCTCCCCTGCAGCTGCACCCCAAAACCCCCAGAGCTGCTCCCCAAAAACCCCAGATCTGCACCCCAAACCCCTCTGGATCTGTGCCCCAAAACCCCCAGATCTGCACCCCAAACCCCTCTGGATTTGTGCCCCAAAACTCCCAGATGTGCACTCTATAATGCCTGGATCTACACCCCAAAACCTCCAGATCTGCATCCCCAAACTCCTCTGTTTTGTGCCCCAAAACCCCCAGATCTGCACCCTCAAATCCCTGAATCTACACCCCAAAACTCCCAGATCTGCACTCCATAACCCCCGGATCTGTATCCCAAAACGCCCAGGGCCCAAACCCTCTTGATCTGCCCCCTAAACCCCCCTGATCTATATCCCCAAAACCCCCAAGATCTACACCCCAAAAATCCCAAGATCTTCACCCCAAAGCCTCCAGATCTACACCCTAAACCCCCCCGATCTACACCCCCAAAACCCCAAGATCTTCACCCCAAACCCCGTGGGTTCCCCTTGGCTCTCCATGCCCCAGACTGGAGGCGTTGGAGATTTAAACCTCCCTGACCTTCCCGTCTCCGGCGAGGATTTAGCGCTAAAACCTCGACTTTTCTGTTCAAAGAGGGTTTTGCAACATTCCCGGCATCCATCCCTGGGCAGAGGCTTGGAAAATAAAATAAATAAACAAGGAGAAAACGCGTGTGATCCTGGAAAACAAGGAATGAAAGAGTGTGGTGGGATGGGGCTGGGTCCTGGGACAGAGCTGGGCTGTGCAGCCCCAGCCGTGTTTTTTTGGGGTCTGAGCCATCGCCCCCCGATCCGTGGAGCAGAATTTCCCTGTCCCTGTGTGCACACAAAGTCTCCAAACAAAAAATCTCCTCAAGGCCCTTCTGCCGGGGGGGAGGAGGCTCTGCCTGCCTGGCTGGGTCTGCAGTGAATGACCCCACTGTTTTACATGTGCTGCTGAAAAGATTTTGATGAGTCACGAGCTATTTCTGTAAATAATTAAAAAAAAAAAAAAAAGAAGAAAAAAAGAAGAAGGAAATGGACATTCAATATTAAAAAAAAAAAAAAAATATGGGGCCCCGTGAACATTCATCTGTAGAAGATGGAAAAATTAAAAACTTCCCCAAAACTTCACTCTGTGCTCCTTCCCAGGTTTCTGCACAGAGTGAAGTTTTGGGGAAGTTTTTAATTTTTCTGCACCCCAAAACCCCCAGATCTACACCCCAAAATCCCCAGATCTGCTCCCCAAAACCCCCAGATCCACACCCCATCACCCCCAGATCTGCACTCCATAATGCCCGGGATGAGCTGAGGTTTTCGGAGAGCTTGGGGTGGGCAGCAGTGGGAGCTGACACCCATCCAGGGCCTGCTCCCACCTTTCCTGGGCTTTTCCTTCCCACAATTGTTCTTCTCCCCATTTTTTGAGCCCCCAGAGCAGGGGGTTCACAGCAGCCCCACTGGTGGCCCAGGCATGAATGGGCTGAGTGAATCCCTCCGTGGGATTTGGGGTCCCTTCAGCCCTGATCCCAGCCACAGAGACCCCCAAGACACCAGAAACTCAGGGAAGGCCCAAATCTTGGAGCAGGAACCCTTTGGACACTTCCTGACCCTGATATTCCAATTTTTTAATGCTCATTTAGGAAAAAAAACCAAACAAACAAACCCAAAACCCCCAAGGTTCTCCCTCTTTTTTTGGTTCTTTGGAGCTCTTTGGAAGCTTTGCTGGCTCTGGGATATCCGAGGCACTGACTTCCCCCAGTTGTACTTCAGGGAGTGAGCAAAAATCCTGAAGATTTGGGGCAAAACATTGGGGTGAGCAAAAATCTCAAAGATTTGGGGTAAAACACCAGGGTGAGCAAAAATCCCATGGATTTAGGGTAAAGCATCAGGGTGGGCAAAAATCCCAAAGATTTGTGGTGGGTAAAGCATCAGGGTGGGCAAAAATCCCAAAGATTTGGGGTAAAGCATTGGGGTGAGCAAAAATCCCAAATATTTGGGATAAAACATTGGGGTGAGCAAAAATCTCAAAGACTTGGGGTAAAACACCAGGGTGAGAAAAATCCCATGGATTTAGGGTAAAGCATCAGGGTGGCCAAAAATCCCAAAGATTTGTGGTGGGTAAAGCGTCAGGGTGGGCAAAAATCTGAAAGATTTGGGGTAAAGCATTGGGGTGAGCAAAAATCTCAAAGATTTGGGGTAAAACATCGGGGTGAGCAAAAATCCCAAAGATTTGGGGTAAAGCATTGGGGTGAGCGAAAATCCCAAAGATTTGGGGTAAAGCATTGGGGTGAGCAAAAATCCCAAAGACTTGGGGTAAAACATCAGGGTGGGCAAAAACCCCAAAGATTTGGGGTAAAATATCAGGGTGGGCAAAAACCCCAAAGATTTGGGGTAAAGTATCGAGGTGAGCAAAAATCCCAAAGATTTGGGGTAAAGCATTGGGGTGGGCAAAAATCCCAAATATTTGGGGTAAAGCATCGGGGTGGGCAAAAACCCCAAAGATTTGGGGTAAAACATCGGGGTGGGCAAAAATCCCAAAGATTTGGGGTAAAGCATCGGGGTGTGCAAAAATCCCAAAGATTTGGGGTAAAGCACTGGGGTGGGCAAAAATCCCAAAGATTTGGGGTAAAGTATCGAGGTGAGCAAAAATCCCATGGATTTGGGGCCCAGCTGGAGGGAAGGGAGGGATCCATGTGGACACAGCCCTGGAGCAGGGGAGGAGCGGGTGCCTCCTGCCAGCGTTTTTTGGGGTGCAGGAACTTGTGCACCAGGCAGGGGTGACCTGTCCCAGTGTCCCCTCCCATCCACAGACTGGTTTTGCAATCAAACTGGGAGAGCTTTCATGTCTGTGCCAAGGGAAAAAAAAAAAATAAAAAAAAGGGATTAAAAAGTTTCTAGTTTAACATTTAAAATCTCCAAGTGTTAAATCCATCAGGGCCAGGGATTATCCCAGGGTGGTTGGGGAGGGGGAGATGGGGACCCAAACCAAACTGGGGACCCAAATTGAGCTGGGGAGGGGAAAATGGGAACTCAAACCAAACTGGGGAGAGGGAAATGGGAACTCAAACCAAACTGGGGAGAGGAAAATGGGGACCCAAATTGAGATGGGGAGGGGGAAATGGGAACTCAAACCAAAGTGGGGAGGGGGAAATGGGGACCCAAATTGAGCTGGGGAGGGGAAAATGGGAACTCAGACCAAACTGGGGAGAGGGAAATGGGGACCTAAACCAAACTGGGGAGGGGAAAATGGGGACCCAAACTGAGCTGGGGAGGGGGAGATGAGAACCCAAACCTCCAGAACTGGAGAGGGGGAAATGGGAACCCAAAGTGAGCAGGGAAGGGGGAAATGTGGACCCAAACCAAGCTGGGGAGGGGAAAATGGGGACCCAAACCCCCAGAACTAGGAAAGGGGAGATGGGGACCCAGCTCACCCCACACTCACCGAGCAGATGAAGCCACTTTTCACCCCTCTCCTTCCTTCCAGGGCTGGCCATTGCTCCTGGAAGGATTTTCTGGGAGAATTTCCTCACTGAAAAGGGAGTCAGGAATTGGGAAGGAGCTGCCCAGTGAGATGGTGGAGTCCCCATCCCTGGAGGTTTTTTCAAGTTGGGGATCACAGACAGATCTCAATAAATCAGTGAATTCTGTAAAAACTTTTGTGTCTATCCCTGGAGGTTTTCAAGTTGGGGATCACAGACAGATCTCAATAAAATAGTGAATTCTGTAAAAAGTTGTGGTGGCTTTTTTTTTGTTTATGTTTTTTTTGTTTGTTTTGGGGTCTTTTTGTGTTTGTTTTTTTCTTTTTTTTTTTGTTTGTTTTTTTGTTTTGTTTTGTTTGGTTTTTGTTTTGTTTTGGGTTTTTTTTTTGGGGGGGGGGTGTTTGTTTATTTTTTTTCCCCCACAATAACCTGAAGGAAACCCAGGCCAGCAGCACGATAGGTAATTTCTTTTATTGCATTTTATAATGCCATTGTCCATACAGATTACATGCAGCTAGACCTACTGTACAAGGGTTTACCGTCTGCCCACGCAGACACACGGAGAGCTCGGAGTACAAATACACAGCCAGGATTTTCCTTTATACAGCGCGAGGAGGGGAGGGAGGCAGCCGGGGGCAGGCGGGGAGGGAGGCTCGGGGTCGCTTTTTACACATCCGCCCTCCCCTCTGCCCCCTCGGACCTCACCCCAGCTCCCCAGCATCGCCTTCCCACCCAGCGCCGCGCAAACCGGGGAAAAAACGGGGAAAAAAAATAGGAAAAACCAGGAAAAAAGGTGGTGGCAATGCTGGCGCTTCCCGGAGGGGGATGTCCCCAAGGGGGATGTCCCCAATCTGTCGTGGCTCCATCCCTCCCAGCCCAGCCCCTGGCTCTGGCGTGTCCCGACCTTCCCCAACGCTTCCAGGACAAAACCCGAGATCCAGGCAGATGCTGCGGGGCAGTGAGGTTGGCCAGGGGTGTAAACACAGCAAAGAAACCCTTTGGTTTGGTGCAGGCTCAGCTGCTGCTCCTCTCCAGCAGCTCCTCCCTCCCTCCCAGCACTGGGTTCTGACCCCCCCTTCCCCAGGTGTGGGGAGAAGAAATCATTGAGGAATCAATAAAATAAAAATAAAAATAAAAAAAAAAAAAAAGAAAAAACCATGGAAAATTAATAATTCCTTCAGTGGGAGATACCAGAAAAATGCCTTTAGCTCCAGGGAGGTGCCCTCAGCTGCCCCCCAAGGGTGGAGAGAAACAGAAAATAAATCACAAAAATACAGAATAACCCCCCCTAAAAAAGAACAATTTGTGTTGGTAGGTTGACAGCCAGAATATCTCTATCTCAATATATACAGACACACAATTCTGCCACGTGTTTGGTCCTTGATCCTCCCCCCCAGTAGCGTTTTGAGGTAAAACTCGCAGAATTCCGGAAAATTCCAAGCAAAAATGAAGCAGAGGGGTGGGAAGGGAGGAGGCAGCGAGACAGGAGGGGACACTCAGTACCTGGGCTCAGGTGGGAGCCTGCAGAGGTGGCCAGGCTGGGTGGGGGTAAGAGAAGGAAATAAATTTACCCCTGAGTATCAAACCAGGCACGTTTCCCTTTGGAATCGTGGAATTCCCGGGGGGGAAAAGGCATCACCTGGAGCCACTGGGCTTTTCCAAACCTGTGCATTGTGTTTCAAGGAAAAAAAAAAATCCTCTTTTATATTGATATATTTATTTTTTTATATATAATATATAGGGAGTGCTCTTGGATGGGGCCAAGGAGCGTTGGGAATTCTCGGAGCAGAGGGGAAGGAGCCCCTGGGTTTGGGGGGGATTTTGGCTGAATCCATGGGGATCTGCAGGCTTTGGGATGCATTTTGGGGGTGTTTGTACCTCTGGAAAAAAAAAATAAAAATAATCACATGCCAAGGAGGTGGGAAAAATATAAAGGGAGAGGAGGAAGGTGAAGGAAAAGGGTGAGAAATGGGAAAAAAGGGGAGCAGCTACTGAACCCCCCAAAAATCAGTGAGGGGGCTGAAGAGCTGGCAAGGAGGGACAATAATTCCCAAAATCCCAAAAGCCTGGATGGGGGCAGAGGTTCCCTGTGGAGGGTGAGGGGTGGCCCAGCATCCCAAAGTCTGGAAGGTCCGGCCCTTCCTGCTCCTTCCCGGGAATAAAGCAGCAAAAGGTGATGAAACCCCCATGGCAGCTGTAAACTTGTCCCAACAATGACTTAAATTAAAGAGTGGGGGAACAAAGGGGGGGAAATTAAGAAAAAAGGGAAAAAATGGAAAAAAGGAAAAAAAAAAAAGGAGAGGAAAGAGGGGGAAAACAGAAAGAAAAAATGAGGAAAAAGGGAAAAATAGGGAGAAGAAAAGAAGAAGAAAAACGAAAAAAAGAAAAAAAGAAAAAAGAGAAAAGGAACTGGAAAAAGGAAAGGGGGAAAGGGAAATAAAGAAAGATGAAGGCAAAAAGGAAAATAGGGGGAATAAAGAAAAAGGAAGAAAAAAGGAGAAAAGCAAAAGAGGGGAAAGGGAGAGAAAAAGAGAAAAAAATATAAAAAAGAACAAACAAAAAAGAGAAAAAGAGGAAAAAATGAAGTAGATGGGGAAAATCCATGGTGCCTCGCAGCTCCTTGGGCAGGAGTGGGGGGGGGACTGGGATGGACTGGGATGTGCGCAGCAAAAGGGGGGCTTGGTTGGTGCCCCCCAGCCCGGGCAGGGTCTTCGGTGCCCGGCAGAGCTCGGGAAGGGCACGGGGAATGTGCCGGGAGTGAGCCGGGAATGAGCTGGGAAGGAAGGGCTGTCCCGGAGCCGGGGATGCTCCGCGAAGGAAGAGCCAGGAATGAGCCAGGAATGAACCGAGAATGAGCCGGGGATGCTCCGGGAATGCTCCAGCAATGAGCCGGGAATGAGCCGGGGATGCTCCGGGAAGGAAGGAAGCGCTGTCCCGGAGCCGGGGATGCTCCGGGAATGCTCCAGCAATGAGCCGGGAATGAGCCGGGAATGCTCCAGCAATGAGCCGGGAATGAGCCGGGGATGCTCCGGGAAGGAAGGAAGCGCTGTCCCGGCGCTCGCACGGCCAGCCGCGGGCACGGGTGACACCTAGAGGGGCGCTGGAGGGGCGGCGGGGGGAGCGGGGAAACGCCGGGATCCGGGCACGGGAGAGACCCCCCGGACACCGCCCCACCGAGCCAGGACACCCCCGGGACACAGGGGGGACACACGGGGACCCCCCAGTCCCTGCAGCCAGCGGGGCAGGGAGGATGCGCCGGGCAAGGAAAAGGATGAAAGGAAAAGGATGAGGGGCAAAGGAAAAGGATGAGGGGCAAAGGAAAAGGATGAGGGGAGTCCAGGCTCACCCCACAGCGCCAGGAGCCCCTCGGGGGGGTGTCCTGGTTTGAAAAGGAAGTGAGGGTTTTTTTGGGATGCTGTGGTCACAGCATTTGGGTGCTGTTTGACCACAGCATCCCAAAAAACCTCATTTCCTTTTCAAAGCAGGACAGGGGGTGACAGAGGTGGCACACGGCGACAGGTGACACCTTCCCCTGACCCACGGCTCTGGGCGTGGCATTTCCAGCCCCAAACGCGGCTCCCGCGATGCCAACGGTGACACAACACCCCGGGAATGTCACATCCCAGGAAAACGGGACAGACAGGGACACAGGAGACCTCGGGGTCACTTTGGAGAAGCCCAGAGCTGGCCTTAAAAACCAGAGCAGCTCCAGGTCCATCACAGCAGATCCCTCACGACCCTGCTGGGTGCCAGGACAGCCAGAGCCAGCCTGGCTGTGCCGGGGATGGGGAGGATTCCAGGGAAGGGGAGGATTCCCAGGAAAGGGGAGGATTCCAGGAAAGGGGATGCTCCTGAGGGAAGGTGATGCCCCCCAAAGCCACCACGGGACACTGGGAATGCCACACTGCCTCCCAGGAGAAGCCTGGCACTGGGTACCCACATCACCACCCCAGAAAGAAAGAGCAGGGAGAAGAGGGGTGTTTGGTTGTGTTCTCGTTATTATTAATTTTTTTGTGTGTGTGGTTTTTTTGTTGTTTTTTTTTTGGCATGAATACCATCTGTTCACCTGAACTACGGACCTTCTGTCTCTAAGAAATCTTTTGGTATCTTCCCATCTGGACGCAAACAAAAGGATGAGGAAAAGAAAAGATGAGAAGCAGAATTTCCTCTCGCCCCCACACCAGCAGCAGCAGGATTTGGCCACCACAGGGATCCTCCAGGGCCAGCTTTGATGACCCCCGGGTCCCCTGCAGGTGCTCAGCTGTGGGGATGGTGCCCCTTTGCTCCACCAAGCCCCTGGCCCAGCTTTGGGGGTGGAATGGGAGGCGCAGGGAGTGCCTGAAGTGACAGGGGAGCAGTGGCCATCCCTGCTGGCTGGCAGGTGGCACCTGTGGCTGATGTCCAGCAGGAAGGAGGGAGCTGTGACAGCTGTGACCTTGCTGCCAGCACTGCTGGGGTGGTCAGCACTGCTGGGGTGGTCAGCACTGCTGGGGTGGTCAGCACTGATGGGAATGGTCAGCACTGCTGGGGTGGTCAGCACTGATGGGAATGGTCAGTGCTGCTGGGGTGGTCAGCACCGATGGGAATGGTCAGCACTGCTGGTCAGCACTGCTGGTCAGTGCTGCTGGGGTGGTCAGCACTGATGGTCAGCACTATTGGGGGTGGTCAGCACTGATGGTCAGCACTATTGGGGGTGGTCAGCACTGATGGTCAGCACTATTGGGGATGGTCAGCAGTGATGGTCAGTGCTCCTGGGGATGGTCAGCACTGATGGTCAGCACTATTGGGGGTGGTCAGCACTGCTGGGGCGAGCAGCCCCCCACCAGCTGGGGCTCAGGGAGGGTGGCCAAGCTGGCAGCTGCTCTGCTTGCCAGGCAGAGGTGACAAGGGGACACTGTCCCAGCACCGCGCTGCTTCGTGTTCATCCCAGCTCTGTGCCAAACCCCACACCCTGCACAGGATTCAGCCCCATTTCTGCTGTTTCTTCCCCCAAAGCTGGGTGGAGGCAGCACGTGGGCAGGGTCCACGAGCCCTCCGTAGTGCAAAACCCACTGGGGGACACAGAGGTGACAGCAGGGCCCTGCCATGGCTCCCCAAGGCTCAGGGGACAGAGGTGCCTTCCCTGCAGGAAGGAAGGAGGGACCATTTTGGACAGGAACAACCAACCTACCATCCGCGTCCACCAGTCACTAACCAAGGGAGGAGGGCAGGAAAAGTCCAGCTCTTGGGGTTTTGCTTCCATGTCGTGGCGGGGCCAGTCCGTCCCTGGGCAGTGGCAGCGTGAGGGACACGCCAGCAGCAACAGGTTGGGGCCATTGTCATTGTCATCGTCCCAAGGAAAACCCTTTTGCTTTGTGGAAGTGCCTTGAAAGAACCAGGATAACGCCAAGGTCACCTTGGGGAGGTGGGAGCGTGGCTTGGTCTCCGTCCAGGAGGGTGGGAAGGGTTTGCCCCTGGGTGGGGAGGAGGAAGGAGTCCTTAGGACAAGTCCTCCACCGGCAGCTCCTCCTCCAGGTCCCTGTCGTCGGGGATCGTCACATTCTGGTTGGTGGTGGCCATCAGTGACACGGGTCTGCTGTCGTCCTCTGCCTCAGCTGGCTCCTCCTTCACGTGCACGGGGTGGCTGTGGGGAGCAGGAGCCTTCAGCCTGGGGGAGTGGGTGCCACCACCCAAAACTCCCCAAATTTTCTGGTCCAGAACCTCCCTCACCCTGGGAACAGGAGCCAAAACCTTCAGCCTCAGAGAGCTGATCCCATTACCCAAAACTCCCTCAATTATTTGGTCCAGAGCCCCCTCACCCTGGAGATGGGAGCCAAAATTCTCTTTGCTCGGAGAGCTGCCCACAAGCAGCTCCTGGAAGCTGTGAGGAGGTGGAACCTTCAGTCTCAGGGAGCTGATCTCATAACCCAAAACTCCCCAGGTTTTTTGGTCCAGCACCCCTGCACCTGGGGATGAGAGCCCACAAGCAGCTCCTGGTGGCTGTGGGGAGCCTTCAGCCTCAGGGAGTAGATCCCACCACCCAAAACTCCCTGAAATTCTTGGTCCAGAACCCCCCTCACCCTGGGAGCAGGAGCCAAAACCCCCTTTGCTCAGAGAGCTGCCCACAAGCAGCTCCTGGTGGCTTTGGGGAGGGGGAACCTTCAGCCTTGGGGAGCTGATCCCATCACCCAAAACTCCCTAAGTTTTTTAGTCCAGAACCCCCTCACCTGGGGATGGGAGCCCAAACCCCCTTTGCTCAGAGAGCTGCCCACAAGCAGCTCCTGGTGGCTTTGGGGAGGGGAAGCCTTCAGCCTCGGAGAGCTGATCCCATCACCCAAAACTCCTCAGGTTTTTTAGTCCAGAACCCCCTCACCTGGGGACGAGAGCTCACAAGCAGCTCCTGGTGGCTGTGGGGAGCCTTCAGCCTCAGGGAGTGGGTCCCACCACCCAAAACTCCCTGAAATTCTTGGTCCAGAACCCCCTTGCCTTGATGACAGGAGTCCAAACCCCCTCACCCTGGGGACGGGAGCCCAAACCCCCTCACCCTGGTGACGGGAGCTGCCAGTGCCCCACGTGCCAGCCTCCCTGAGCACCCCCGTGCCCTGGCAGGGCCAGGCTGACCTGTACTGCTGTGGGGACAGGCGGGGGCTGTTGCTGCCGTTGCTGTTGACCTGCTCCACGGTGCTGCTGACGTCGTCGTGGCCCACGTGCAGCATGGCACTGGCCGAGCTGGTGTTGATCATGGTGGGGCTGTTGAGCAGGGGGAAGCTGCTCTCTGCCAGTGCAGCCTGTGAAAGGGAGCATGAAGAGATGTGGAATTTCGGTTGGAAGGTCCTTAAATCACATCTCATCCCACCCCCTGTTGTGGGCAGGGACACCTTCCACTGTCTCAGATTGTTCCAAGCCCGGTACAGCCTGGCCTTGGACACTCCCAGGGATGGAGTCTGTGCCAGGGCCTCCCCACACTCACAGGGAATGATCTCTTCCATACATTCAATTTCCCCTCTTTCAACTTGAACCCATCGCCCTTGTCCCTCATTTCCTGATGAGATGCAAGACCCCAGTGGAGAACAGGACTGTGGAGGGTTGAGTGTGCCCCCATGTCCCTGTCAGTGCCAGGGCTGGGTCCTTACCTGGTAACTTGCATTAAGTGCTCCATAACCGAGTCCTGAAATCATATTTTTGACTAAGGTGGGACTCCTGCAGGAAGAGAGAAAGCAGAGGGATGCAGGGCTGAGCATTCCCAGCCTGGGGACCAGCGTGGTGGCAGCTCTGGGGCTGTGTCCCACGGGAGAAGGAGCACCCACCCTGTCATCTTTGGTGGCCTTCTCTTTTGGTACTCGTGCTCGTCCACGGTCCACACGGCGCCCTTGACGTTCTCCACGCGCACGAAGCACTTGTGCAGGCTCAGGTTGTGGCGCACGGCGTTCTGCGGGCACACGGGCCGTGGCCTCAGTGCCACAGCCTTGCCAGCCTCCCCCCTGCCCAGCCCCACACCTCCTGGGGGTGTCCTGCCACCCAGAACCTCCCTGGGTGCTCCCTGACCCCACTGGCACCGAGTGGGCACGACCTTGCTTGGAGGACCCCAGGCTGATGCTGAGGAAGGTGGGGACAGGGTGGGACAAGGGACAGCAGCTCCACTGCGGCTCTGGTGATGCTGAGCAAAGCCAGCTCCTCTTTCCCTTCCTTCTTCTTTTCCCCCCCAACCCCTCCCCTGTCTTTTTGGTCCTTTCCCTCCCTTTCTTCTTTACATCGACCATCTTTACATTTCTAAATGTAAAATAAAGAGACACACACGTAGGCAGACAGCGCAGCCCCGAGAGATACCAGCTCCCTTTTCCCCTTCCAACTCCCTGCCATTTGCTACTGCCCCTATTTCATTACCAATTTTAATTTGCCTCTAATTAAATCCTGTGTATTTTTCCGACTCACTTGCTAATCCATGAGGGAGGCAGGAGGCTGGAGTGGAATCTCTCCGAGCTATAATTACAAAGGGCCTAATCACGCCGGGGCTCTGCCTTTGAATAAATTTCCTTGCATTAAGGTTCTCAGATTCTCTGCCTTGCAAATGAGAATGACCCCAATTTCAGGAAGTTGGCCTCGGAGGGGTTTTTTTTTCTCTCCTTTTTTTTTTTTTATTTCGAGTCCCGATTCGTGATGAGAGACTAATTCGTTACGCTAAAACATTAACAGCAATTTAAAAGGTCGAACGGGGGCTGTATAAACAAAGGAGCCTGGCCAGCACAACAAGGCAAAAGGAGACACAAGGACTGAGCACCCCCTGTGCCTTTGAGTGCCAGAGTGCCCAGAACTCAGCAAATGGCACCAGCATCGCCCCTCTGGATTGGAATTTGAGGAGAAAAACAAAGCTGGGCTCTTCCCTTGTCATCCATTTGTCCGTCCATCCATCCATGGATCCATCCATGGATCCATATATCCATCCATCCATCCATCCATTCATGGATCCATCCATCCATCCATCCATCCATCCATCCGTCCATCCATCCATCCATCCATCAATCCATCCATCCATCCATCTCTCCATCCATCATCCCTCCAT
>JAWWMN010000104.1:4702744-4757391 GCA_035047745.1 Catamblyrhynchus diadema
TCCATCCATCCATCCATCCATCCATCCATCCATCCATCCATCCATCCATCCATCCATCCATCCATCCATCCCTCCATGCCATGGTGCCAGGGTGACACGGTGCCAAGCAGCAGGGACAGGCTCCTCTGACCCCTTGGGGACACTTTGTGAGCAGCTCCCAGGGTCCCTGGGGAGGGAGATCCAGGCCCAGCCAGTGCTGCCTGATGGGATTTTGGGGGAACCCCCTGGGTCACAGCAGGACCCTGACCCAGCTTCTTGGGGGACACTTGGTGTGGCTGAAGCCAGGCCCTGTGTCCCAGCCTTGTGCCACTGCCACCCAGAGGGACGTGCTCCATTTGGGCCATGCCCTGGCACAGGGCCTGGGGCACCCCTTGGCCCCAAACTCTTCTCTGGCATCACCCAGAGAGACATCCCAGGGTCCCGGAATTCCAGGGAGCAGGACAAGCTCTTGTCCCCCACTCTGTCCTGTCACTGTCCCCGAGAGCACGCACAGGATGTCCCTCCATGCCAGGCAGGTCCTGCCACACTCCCTCCCTTCCTTTTGCCCAAACAAAGCCCTGGCTGCAGCCAGGAGCGTGGCAAAGACAGAACCTCCCCTGCTCAGTGTCCCCTTTTTGCCCTGGTGACACCCCCTGCTCAGAGTCACAGTGAGGATGGGGCTGGGAAGGCTCAGGTGGGGATAAAATAAAATAAAATAAAATAAAATAAAATAAAATAAAATAAATATAAAAAATAAAATAAAATAAAATAAATAAAATATAAAATAAAATAAAATATAAAATATAAAATAAAATAAATAAAGTAAATAAAACAAAATAAAGATAAAAAAATGAAATGAAATGAAATGGAATAAAATAAAATTAAAATAAAATAAAAAAGTAAATAAAATAAAATAAAATAAAATAAAATAAAATAAAATAAAATAAACCCTGGCAGTGGGCAGGGTGTGATCCTGCACCCCTGGAGCCTGGCATGCCCCATCCCTGTGCTGCTCCCAGGTCACACAGGAGGTCCCAGGCCAGCCCCTGGTTTGGGGACGTGTTCCCTGCCTCAGCCTGAGGTGGTTTTGTGTTTCCAGGCAGTGTTTGCTCAGAGCCAGGCCCAGCTGCTCTGTTTGCTTCTCATCTCTCTCCTCTAATGATGTTTGCTCTGCACCCTCCACCCACTCCCTGGGCCCTGCTGGGGTCTCCCTGTGGCTTCCCCACCTCGGTCCCCCCAGCACTCCTGTCCCATCCCAGGGGGGAGCTACAGGAAAGGAGGGGAAAACCCCAGAAAAGTGCTTTCCAAGGAGAGAAAATATGTTATTTTTTCCTGTGTATCCCCCTCCAGAAGAAGCCTGCCCTTGGGCACTGCAAGTTGTGAAGGGAATTATCCTTCCCCCCCTGAAGCCCTTTTTAATCCCCCGCCATCCCTTTTTGGTGGTAGAACAGGAAAAAATAAAGAACAAAAAAACAGGGAAGCAGAAAACTGAGGGATGCCCTTCTCCAAGTCTGCCCTTGTTAACATGGGGTATGTGGAAACTGCAAAAAACCCCCAAAATATTTATTCTTTCCAGCAACAAAAAGGCAGGAAAGAGGCAATTTCACCTCATTGCAGAGGGGGAAACTGAGGCTCTGGGGGCAGTGATGGCCACAGAGAGCTCTGCCCCATTGCTGCCACCCTGTCCCCATTCCAGGGCTTTGCCAAAATGCCTGATATCCACCCAAAAGCCTCCCATGGAAGCAAAGCCTGGATCTGCAGCAGCAACACACGGGGGCCCTGAGCTCCTGGAGAATAGATTCCTCCTCCTCAAGCCTCTCCAAAAGCTCCATCTCACTTGCACCTTGCTGAGTTGAATTATTTTTATTTAAACGAGCAGGTTTCCCTCTGCCACTTCACTCCTTGCTGCCCTGAGCAGGAGGGAGCTGAGCTGCCTCTCAGTAAATATGGGCAGCAGGAAACAATAAATAAATAAATCTTCCCTCTTGGTTGAGGCAAGAAGTGAATCACAGAATCACAGAACTGCTCCTTCCACACCCCCCTGCTCCTCTCAGATGGCTTTTCTCAGCTTTAATTTCTAAAAAAACAAAGGGGGAGCAGCCCCAGCACTCGTGTGCTGCTCCAAAATTCACTCCAGCAGCCCAGGCTGGTGACAAAATCTCCTCAGTGACAAAAACTTTTGTGTGTGAGAGGGGTGGGGGGAACCTGATGGGCACAGGCAGCTGTTTGGGGGGTGGCAGAGGGGTTTCCCTGCTGATGGTCCCCCTGCCAACCCCTTTCATCCCTCCCTGCATTCCCAGGCACCAGCAGTGTCACCTGCCCCCAGGTTATCATTAACCTCATTTGCTATTTCCAGTCTCTCTCTCCTGCCTCTGCCCTTGTTCTCCACAGAAAATCCCTGGATTTTACCACACAGCCCTTTGCTGTATCCCACTGTAAGGATGATGCATCCCCACAGCCTAGTGAGGTGTTCTGGGGGGGTAAAAAAGTGGGATTTGGTCCTAAAATAATTTCTTACACCATTTTAGAGCCGAGCAATGAACTGGTCCTTTAGCACAGGAGCATCTCCTGCAGCAGCCAGGCCTGGGTGGGATGGGGGGAGCTCAGGGTGGGATGGGGTGAGGCATGGGGGGAATGGGGTGAGCCCAGGGTGGGCTGGGGTGAGCCTGGGGTGGGTTGGGGTGAGCCCAGGGTGGGTTGAGGTGAGGTCTAGGTGGGCTGGGGTGAGCCCAAGGTGGGATGGGGTGAGCCAGGATTAGGATGGAGTGAGCCTGAGCTGGGATGGGCTGAGCCCAGAGTGGGTTGGGGTGAGCCTGGGGTTAATGGGGTGAGCCCAGGGTGGGATTGGGTGAGCCTGGGGGAAATGGGGTGAGCCCAGAGTGGGTTGGGGTGAGCCTGGGGGAAATGGGGTGAGCCCAGAGTGGGTTGGGGTGAGCCTGGGGTTAATGGGGTGAGCCCAGGCTGGGTTGGGGAGAACTCAGGGTGGGTTGAGGTGAGCCCAGGGTGGGATTGGGTGAACCTGGATAGGATGGGGTGAGCCTGAGTTGGGATGGGGTGAGCCCAGAGTGGGTTTGGGTGAGCCTGAGTGGGGATGGGGTGAGCCCAGAGTGGGTTTGGGTGAGCCTGGGGGAAATGGGGTGAGCCCGGGATTAATGGGGTGAGCCTGGGGGAAATGGGGTGAGCCCGGGGTTAATGGGGTGAGCCCAAGCTGGGTCAGGGAGAGCCCAGGGTGCCAGGCAGAGCTGCTCTCACCTTCCAGGTGGCCGTGTTCCTCCGGAAGTAGGCGAACATCCGCGTGAACCAGTTATAGATTTCATTCAACGTTAGCTGCCTGTCGGGGGTCTCCAGGATGGCCTGGGCAGCCAGACAGGGGACAAGGCTGTCACTTGTGGGGTTGAACACCATCCCAAGGGGTTCAGCAGGTGGGAGGGGGGCTGAGGGAGGGTTTTGGGGTGCAGAGCTGGTCCCTGTGGCTCTCACCTGCCGGATGAGCGAGGCGTACGTGAAGGGCGGCCGGACGTCGGCGTTTTTGTAAAACTCGTGATTCTGTGCAAGCTCTGCAGGGGGACAACAAACAGAGGGGAGGGTTGGAGTGAAGGGACCCACCGAGCCCCTCAGGAGGGCGCTGAGCCCCAGCCCAGAGCTCACCTGAAGAGATTGGGGTGCAGAACTTGTCCGAGTTCCTCCTGCGGATGGGCCCCACGTTGTGTAAAGTGGAAGAGCTGATGACGGAGGGGCCCTGCCGCAGGGGGGTGATGGGCGCCGTGGCCGAGGTGGGGGGATGAGGTAAACCGTCAGGAAACGTGTCAGAAGTGCTCTTGGAGAGGCTGGCACTGGAGACCAGGTTCAGCTGCACGGACAGGCATGGAGGGAAGGGGTTGGGAAGGCTGGGAGAGCATCGGGAACGGCGGTGGTGGTGCCGAAGGAGGTGGGGAGGGGATGGCAGGGGGGACTGGTGGGCTTGGGAAGGGTGGGATGCAGCCAGGGAGTGGGGGTGGACCCACGGGATGGGGATGGACCCACGGGATGGGGATGAATCTGTGGGATGGGAATTAACCCATGGGATGGGGATGGACCCATAGGATGGGAATTAACCCATGGGATGGGGATGCTTTCTTGAGATAGGAATTAATTCTGTGGGATGAAGGTGAATTTGTGGGATGGGAATTAACTCATGGGATGGGGATGGACCCATGGGATGGGAATTAACCCATAGGATGGGAATTAACCCATGGGATTGGGGTGAATTTGTGGGATGGGGGTGCAAGAGTGGGATGGGATGAACCTGTGGAATGGGGATGACTCCCTGGGACGGGAATTAACCCATGGGATGGGGTGCACCCATGGGATGGGAATTAACTCATGGGATGGGGGTGAACCTGTGGGATGGGGATGAATTTGTGTGATGAGGATGAATTCATGGGATGGGAATTAACCCATGGGATGGGAATTAACTCATGGCATGGGGGTGCACCCATGGGATGGGGATGAATTTGTGTGATGAGGATGAATTCACGGGATGGGAATTAACCCATGGGATGGGGATGAATTTGTGTGATGAGGATGAATTCACGGGATGGGAATTTACCCATGGGACGGGGATGCACCCGTGGGAGGAACCCATGTGATGGGGATGCACCCACTCCATGTCAGAGCTGGTGGAGCAGCTGCATTTCCCAGAGGATGGCCAGGGCACATCCATCCCCCAGAGCGCACCCAGGTGACCGCGCACAGGGCAGGGAGGGGACAGCAGCCATCAGGGAGGGGACATAGAGGGCAGGAAGGGACTCACGCTTACAGGCTGGCTGAAAGGCTTTGGCTCTGAAGGTCTCATGTGGAGATGGGCCATCATTGCTTGGAGACGCTCGCTCTCCTTGGCCAGCTGGGGGAGGCAGGAAGCAGGACAGGGACGGTCACACAGTGCCAAAGTCACCATGGAAGTGCTCACAGTCTGGAGGAGCTGCCACGAACCCCCAAACCTGGTCTGGACAGGCAGCAACCCCCAGGGTGTCCCCCCAGGTGCCACCTCCTGAGAGCCCCAGTGGGGCTGTGGCCTGTGGGGGCTGCTGCAGCCACCACGGAGGGCACAGGGGCCACTCCAGCTCCGTGTGTGCACTGGGGAAAGATCCACAGAACCATTCCCAGAGCCCCCAGGCTGCCACCCACCAGCAGGGCCACCCACAACAGCCCTGGGTGCTCTTGTCCCCATGCCTGTGTCACTGTCCTGTCCCCTTTGCCTCCCCAGCAGCTCCCTGTCCATCGGTCCATCCATGCCCCAGCGTTCCCACATCGCTGTAATTGCTCCCTGCCTGTTTACTCCCTGCACTGAGCAGAGGCTGAAATATTCACTGTGGCACCAGGAGAGATTTTGAGGCCGGTGCAGCCGATGAGATCTGACACCCCACTCCCCTCCCGTCACCTTCCCTTTCCACCGGGACCCCTCAAGCTCTGGGGGAGTCCCCACGCTCCCGCCAAGCCCCTTCGCAGAGCCAGGCGAGGAAGGGGTTAAAAGCAGGAGTTTGCAGCAAGTTTGGAGCAGCTCGGTGCTTTCTCTGCCGCGGTGCTCATTAGAGCTGACAGCTCTCCCCTCGTGATGCAGCCGGCACAGCAGGAGCTCCGCGCTCCAAACTTTCTAATTGGTGGCTCCGTGGCAGGTTCCTCTCTGCACACACAGCTCTGCTCTTGCCCTTCAGCTTTTTTTTTTTTTTTAAATATTATTATTATTTTTTCCCTCCTCCCCTCTTCCTTTCCCTCCCCTCTTTAAGCCCCAGTAATTGCTTTCAAGCTTTGGTGAGGCGTGGGGAGCGGGATGGATGGCAGGGATGGCCTGAGAGGACGCAGCCGCCACAGCCACCCAGGTCTGGCTGTGTCCCCCCATCCCACAGACCCTGTCAGGCCCCTAATTGTGGGTAGGGAGCCCCAAGGGTGCTGCACTTGTCCTGCTGTGCCCTGGGCCAGTGTCCCCTGTGGTGTCACACACACCACGCTGAGCCCCTGCCAGCCCAAGCATTGTCCCACCATGGAGGTGACCCCCTGCCCCAACCCACAGCCCCTGTAAGGACCCTAATTCGGGGTGGGGGGGTCCCAAGGGTGCTGCAGATCTTGTCCTGCAGTGTCCTGGGTACACAGTGTCCCCTGCGGTGTCACACACAGCCATAGCAGACAGCACATTGAGCCCCTGTTGTCCCAACATGGGGGTGACCCCCTGCCCCAACCCACAGCGCCTGTCAGGACCCTAATTCTGGGTGGGGGGTCCCAAGGGTGCTGCACTTGTCCTGCTGTGCCCTAGGCCAGTGTGTCCCCTGTGGTGTCACACACAGCCACAGCCACACACCACGCTGAGCCCCTGCCAGCCCAAGCATTGTCCCACCATGGGGGTGACCCCCTGCCCCATCCCATTTTCCAACCCCCCCCATTTTCTCCCCCTTTTTTCCCCTCTCCCTTCCATGAACAGAGTTCTGCAGAGCACGCTGGGGGCTCAGAGAGGCTGGCAAAAGCACTATTTAAAGAACTGCCTGGCCAAAAATAGCAGCCCAAAGTTGGGCTCCAAAGACCACGCTCAGCCACCAAAATAAGTGGCCTGGTTTTCAAGCAGCCCCGTGGCTCCCAGGGAGGTGGCACAGCCCATGTGGGGACAAACCCTGCTGCCTTCCACATCTGTGGCATCTCCTGTTACCCACAGCAACACTTTGGGATTTGAGGGCTTGAATTTCACCTGGATGCAGGATTCCTGTTTGGGAAGGGTGTTTAAAACAAGTCCCCGTTTGGGTGGTTACAGTCCCCAACCCTGTCACCCTCTCCTGAGGGGAGCACAGGGTGACAAAGAGGTGGCACAGCCCATATGGGGACAAACCCTCCTGCTTTCCACATGTGTGGCATCTCCTTTTACCCACAGGGACACTTTGGGATGAGAGGGAAATGAGTCTGAGGGCTTGAATGTCACCTGGATGCAGGATTCCTATCTGGGAAGGGTGGTTAAAACAAGTTACAGTCCCCAGCCCTGTCACCCTCTCCTGAGGGGAGCACAGGGTGACAAATAGGTGGCTTTTTGTCCCTGTTTCCATGGGGGCTGGGGTGGGACACCCACCTGTATCTCCAGCTGCTGTACCACTTGCATCTGGACTCGACACTGGGCCGTGCTCCGGTCATCAAGTGCATGTTCTGTGTTGAGGTGTCTGTGAGGAGAACACGGAGGTTTGGTTAGGTCTGGGCATGCCCAACACTCAGCCCCTCTGCTGGGGCCACCCCTGGGATCAGCCCTGACCTGCAAATTGCTCAGGGATGCTCCAGCACCGCTGCCCACAGCGGGGCGAGCACCAGGGAAACTGAGGCACGGAGGTGACTGAGCAACCCAGGCTGTGGCACCACCCCAAAGCCAGGCTGGAGGACACTCAGCTCTACCCCAGGCAGCCCCAGGGTGTTCAGGAGCAGCCTCTGGCACAGGGAAAGCCCCGTGGAGGTTCCTGGAGCAGGCTGCTGGCAGGAGGTACCAGCAGGACCTGAGGAGCAGGTTCCCAGGACAAAGGCAGCGCCATGGGAGGGTGCCTTCCACGCTCTGAGGAAAGCCCTGAGGGCAGAAGGTGCCATTTCCAGGCTGCTCCCCTTCCTGCCTCGTGTTTATGAAGTGCTTTCTTTAGGAAGCAGCAGGACCTTTGGTCCTCTCTGCCCTCCCTCCTCCCTGAGGCTGCTGGTGACAGAGCCAGGGACATCCTGGCATCGCCTCGCCCCCAAACCCAGCAAAGCACCAGCCTGGGGACACATCCTGGCATCCCCTCGCCCCCAAACCCAGCAAAGCACCAGCCTGGGGACACAGCCAGCCCTGAGGATGTCACAAGGCCAGGCCATGTCCTTGCTGGGGTGGGCACAAACCCGGGGGGGCCTCACTGGAGGAGTGGGATGGTTTGGAGAGGGATTCTGGGGAAATGCCACCCTTGGAACACCCCAAAAGGTGATGCTGGGGGGTCCCAGGGGCCGTGTGCCAGATGTTCCCCAGGACTAAGGCTGAGACACCCCAGAGAAGGCACCTCATCCTCCCCAGGCTGGCTCTGGAGCGCAGCAGGAGTCTCACCCTGCTACCTGTGAGAGCCTTCCAGCCCCAGCGTGCACAGACACGGCAGGGAGCCAGGCCCTGCTGCCAAACCCACCCCTGAGCAAAGCCCCCAGAGCCCCAGCCCTGCCCCTCTCCCTGCCTGGCACAGCCAGGGCACGGCTGCTTCTCCAGGGGAACAAAGCCAGGTGGGAATGGAGCCATGTCCCACTGACCCCCAGCCTTACCCAGCACAGCTCCACGCTGCCCCTCCCAGCCCAGCACAGACCACCCCAGCTGCCCCACGGAGGGGATGCCCAGGGGATGCCCAGAGGAGGCCCAAGAGATGCCCAGGGGATGCCCAGAGGAGGCCCAGGGGATGCCCAGAGGATACCCAGGGGATACCCAGATTAAAGGCAGGCTCCAGGCTCCAGCTGGGCTTGGCTTTTGGGAGCTGCAAGTTTTCTGTCTGTCTGTCCCACACCCCAGCACACACCCATGGTGGCAAGGAGGGGACAGACCCCCTTCCCCAGTGCTGCTGAGAGGCTGCCCTGGTGCCCATGTTGGCAAGGAGGGGACAGAACCCCTTCCCCAGTGCTGCTGGGAGGCTGCCCTCGTGCCCATGGTGGCAAGGAAGGGACAGAAACCCCTCCCCAGTGCTGCTGGGGGGCTGCCCTGGTGCCCATGTTGGCAAGGAGGGGACAGAAACCCCTCCCCAGTGCACAGCACAGCTCTGCCAGCCCCCTGACCCAGCTCTGGGCATTCCCTGCCAGCTCCAGCTCCAGCTCCCAGCCTGGAGCTTGCTCATCTGCCCCGTGCCACTGGAGCATGCCCTGCCAGGCAGGAGGAGATGCCTTATCTGGGTTCACCCCATGACTCAGAGGCAGAGGAAGGAGGACACAGGAGACTGAATCATCCTTCACTCATCCCCGGGCTGCCTTCACACCTCCTCATCCTCCTGGGCAAGGCCTCTGGTGGCTTGGCACAGTCCAAGGGATGTTCCCACCCAGAGCCAACCCTCAGAGGGTGGCAGAGGATGGAGGATGAGTGTGGAAAACCCCAAAACCTGCCCGCTGCAGAGCGCGGTGCTCGCCGAGCAGACAGCCGGGGAGGCGGGGGAAGAAGCCCCGTCAGCTCCTTCTGATGTCTTTGCTAAAAATCCCGGCTACAAAGAGATCTAATTGCAAATGAACTAATTAAGTAAACCTCTGACGAAGCGTGAAAACAATTTGTTTGACCCTGACGCTAGCAGAGGGCTCTCAGACAGCAGAGTTAATCAGTCAGCGCCGGAGCCCACAAGCGGTGTCAGCGGTGCCATCTGCCATCTGCTGCCTCCCCCCACCGTGTCCCCAGCAGGGCTGCCAGCCCCCCTCGCCTGCTGCCCGGGCTCTGGCCTCCTCCAGATCATTCACTCGTCCCATGCCTTGGCTTGGAAGTGCTCATAAAGCTCATCCCATTCCACCTTTGCCACGGGGCAGGGTCACCTTCCACTCCAAGCCAGCCCAGGCTTGGACGTTTCCAAGGATGGGACAACACCAGCAGCAACTCCTGCTGGGTTTTCTCCTTCTCCATGCGGTCACCTAGCCCAGGGTACACACTTTGGGATGCCTGGAACAACTTCCAAGATCTTTCCCTCCATCAGGAGCATTCTGTCCTTGATGGAATGCAGGGACAGAATCATCCTCTTTGGGATGCCTGGTCTCCTATTTTCTCCTTCTCCATGAAATCAGCTAGCTCAGGGCACACACTTTGGGATGCCTGGTCTCCTATTTTCTCCTTCTCCATGTGGTCACCTAGCTCAGGGTACACACTTTGGGATGCCTGGAACAACTTCCAAGATCTTCCCCTCCATCAGGAGCATTCTGTCCCTGATGGAATGCAGGGACAGAATCATCCTCTTTGGGATGCCTGGTCTCCTGTTTTCTCCTCCTCCACGAGGTCACCTAGCTCAGGGCACACACTTTGGGTTGTCTAAATCAACTCCCAGGATCTTCCCCTCCACCAGGTGCATTCTGTCCCAGCTGGGACAGAAAAACCTGCCCCAGAGAGGTGACACTTACTTGACAAACTGCCCCAGGTCCTCACAGAGGGTTTCGCAGCCAGGCCACTTGCACTCTCCGTGGCCGTAGAGCGGGTGGGAGCCGGGGGTCTCTTCGTGGGAAGAGCTGCACAAGAGGGAAAAGGGGCTTTCAGATGGGGCAGCTGCGATGCTCCAGTATTCCCAGGCATGGGGACAGCCCCAGGGCACCCATGGGACACCCCACAGTGACAGCTCCCAGTCCTCTGTGGGTGCAGCAAAACAGTGCCAGGCCTCTTTTATGGGGTGGGCAGAAACCCCCCATCCCTCCCAGCCCTGTGGGTGATGGATCCCAGCCCCTTCCACCTCTCCAGGAATAAAACCACAAAGTGCTAGGGCCCGACCCGGCTCTACCTGTCCCTTCTGGGCGTGTGCATGGTGCTCTGTCCATTGGGCAGAGGGTGGTGGGAAATGGGAGGCGAGACCTTGGCGGCCGAAAACGAGGTAGAGTTGGAGGTGTTGGTGGTGAGGTCAAGACCTTCCTGCTTAATGCTGTCCTCCACGGGCTGGGTGGCCGTGACCTCCTTCCAGAGCTGCTGGAGATCTGAGGGGCAAACAGCTGAGGCACAGGAGAGAGTGAGCAATGTCAGCAGGGACATGAGGCAGCAGCCAGGGCTTCCTCCCTGCTCCCTGACTGCCCAAATTTCACCCGGCAGTGGGAGAGCATCACCTGGAGCTGGGCACAGCAAGGGGAGGCTGCAGGGCCCCATTGGGAAACATAGATCAAGGCATCTGCAGCACTCACAGAGCTGTTCCCAGAAGGGAGAAGAGTCTGACTTCCCAAATCCTGGCACCCTTCTGCCAGAGGAAAAGGTGCCCCAAATCCTGGCACTCCTCTGCTACAGGAAGAGAGGTGTCCCAAATCCCAGCACCCCCTGCTAGAGGAAAAGGTGTCCCAAATCCTGATACTCCTCTGCTAGAGGAAGAGTTGTCCCAAATCCTGGCATCCCTCTGCCAGGGTACCCCAAATCCTGGCACCCCCTTGCCAGAGGAAAAGGTGCCCCAAATCCTGTACCCCCCTGCCAGAGGTAGAGGTACCCCAACCCTGCGCCCCTCTGGAACCCAGACCCCAACCCCGCACGTCTCCAACTGCTGACACCACCACCATCCCCAAACTTTGGGGGCACCACAAAACCCAACACCAGAGCCCCTCCCCAGCCCCCCTCACCCAAATCTGGACAAGCTCCAGCCCAGGACCCCCCCCAGGCCGTGGTGCTTACCTTGGGGCAGGCTCTGCAGGGGCACCGTGCCCTGCCCCGGCGGCAGGCTCACCAGGCCCTGGCGCTGCAGGTTTAACAGGTGCTGCTGCTGGAGCTGCTGCATCTGCAGGAGCTGCTGCTGGAAGGCCAGCTGCTTGTTCCCCAACGGCTGCTGAGACAAAAGGAGGGACAAATCCAAGCTTTATTCCCGGCCTGGCAGGGCAGGAGGGGGTTGGAGGTGGCGGTGAGAGGCGCTGGCAGCGAGGGGTGGCAGCGCTAGGGACGCCGCGCCCGGCGGTGCCTCCATCCTGCTGCGGGGCCTGCTCGGCTCAGAGGCTTTGATCTATCGGAAGAGGAGGGGAAGGAAAGGGAAAAGGGGAAGGGAAAAATAAAGCGCTGGAAAGAAAAGGGAGAGAGAGGAGCTGGGGGTTTGCTCGGAGCTGTGCGGGGAGGGACACGCAAAGCTCCCAAGGGGGAGGCTCAGCTGTGGTGTTGGTGTAAAAAAAGGGGGGGTCTCAGCAGGCAACAGGCACAGAACCCTCCTGTAAGGCAGAAATTTAGCCCTGTTTGTCGAAAATGACTGTTATGAGCCCTTGCTTGGTGAGGGGCTGGAACTGGTGCAGGGAAGGGGGTGCCCAGTGCCAGTACTGGTGTCCCCACCCTGGCCACAGCCACCCCCTAAGTAGGTGACCCTCCCTCGTTCCCCTGGAGCTGGCCAGGCTCTGACCAGCATCGCTGGCCCTAAACTAGTTAGGCAGGATGGGTCCCTGGGGAGGCGCCGAGAAATCCATGAGAATTAAGTGAAGGGGAGAGAATTCAATTAGGGCTGGGGACAGGCAGCTGCTAATCCGAGCTGGCCGGGAGAGGGGAGCTGCCCCGGGGCTGCCCGGCCTCATTAGTGGGGCAGGCGGCTCCGTGACCCCGTGAACCCCCCCAAACCCCCCTGCTTGGGCAGACGGTGCCGGCGGGGAGCCAGGCTGGGGCACATCCCCCCCTCGCTGCACTCTGCAGCCCCCCCAAAAGGAGAATTTCCATGTTCGTGCTCTGACTGAGCAGCACGAGAGCTCTGCAGGCAGGATGGCCTTGTTTTGTGAGCACCAGGGGATTCAGGCCCCCCAGGCACTGGGAATTCCAGGGAACTGGTGATCCCTGAGGCTGCATCAACAGGGAGCAGCAGCCAGACTCTCTGTGGCAATCCCAGTCCCTGACTGAGTCTGGGGCCATCCCAGTCCCTGACTGAGTCTGGGGCCATCCCAGTCCCTGACTGAGTTTGGGGTCACACCCAGGGTCTCACTGGATGCAGGTGGATCCCTGTGGATGTTGTTGATGGTCAGGCTTGGCTTTGTGAACCAGAGGGTGAGGATGGGCCCCAAACCCCTCTCTGCAACATCAGGCACCACCACCAGTCCTGTCTAGGGTACAGGCTGAGTTTAATTCCAGTTTCTCGGCCTCAGAGAGACGTGTGGGCTCTCCCTGTCCTCTCCACCTCTTGGCCACAGTGAAATTGCTTCCCCAGAGTCAGACCTGGATCCTCCCTGGCTCTGTCTCAGCCCTGCACCTCTGAGGCTTAAAGATCAAGGCACAAATCAAAGCAATTCCTGCTCAGTGAAGAGAAATCCCCGACTCCTGAGCCACGAGGGCTGCAGGCCATGGGATCAGCAGGATGGAGGGAAAAGGGCAGGAGCAGGCTGCAGCCTGAGAGCTTCAACAGCTTCTCTGTCCCCCAGGGTGTCCCCTCCTGGCGAGGGGAAGCTCTGCCAGCGTGTGGGATGGACACACTGTCCTTGCCTTGCTTAGAAACAGCAGCTGGGATGGAAAAGGATGGGATGGGACAGGACAGGATTCTCCTCCTCTTCCCGGCTCCACCACCGCCCTCCCCGAGGGCCCTGGGGCAAGCCCGAGCTCTGCTCCAGCACAGCCTCATCCACGTCACTTCCAGGCTGAGCTGCCGGGAGTGGATGAGGTCAGGAGGATCCCTGGGCACGTTGCCTGCATCCCACAGCCCAGCCAGGCTCTCCTGACCTGGCCTGGCTGGATTCAGACCCCCTGAGCCCCCTGAGCCCACTCCTGGCTCTGGCAGGGATGCTGTTGAACCTGGTGATGTGAAGGTTGAACCTTCATGTGCCTCAAATCCACATCCCTCCTGCTTCCACAGACCAGGAACAGGAGGAGCAGCCCCAGGAACACAAATCCAGGAGAAACCAAGGGCTGATCCTATGGGGAAGCCAATCTGCCACCCCTAGGGAACACCTGTGGCACCACAGACCCCTAAAGCCCTGAGTGATGGGTGAAGGGATGCAGAGCCATCCACCAGCCCATGGACTCCAAGCCAAGCTTTCCCTGGAGAAACCAGTCTGGGGAGAGCCTAAGTGACAGCCCCAGCATTCCCAAAAATCTCACACCCTGCTGATCCTCACTACTCCCATTTCCCGTTGGAAAAGCCAATCCCAGAGGAGCTGGGGCCGAATCCTGGCCTTGGCTCCCCCAGCTCATTCCCAGCTCATTCCCAACACATTCCTGGCTTGGGGCTGGGGGTCTGCAGCACCACCAAGGCTTGGCTCCCCCAGCTCATTCCCAGCTCATTCCCAGCCTTTTCCCAGCACATTTCCCAGCACATTTCCCAGCTTGGGGCCGGGGGTCTGCAGCACCACCGAGGCTTGGCTCCTCCAGCTCATTCCCAGCTCATTCCCCGCCCTTTCCCAGCCCATTCCCGGCGTGGGGCTGGGGGTCTGCAGCATCCCCGTGCATTAGACGCAGCTGAGTGGGTGCAGCCACCGGGGCAGGAGGCGCCGTCACTTTGATTTATGAGCACATCAGGAGGAGTTTGCGCCGTGACACGCGGGACTGACAGCAGCACTTCATTAAGCTGACACCGGGGTTAGGAGCCAGCAGCTCCCCCTCCCCACCCTGCCTGCCTCAGCACAGGGAGAACCCCCGTCCTCGGCAGCTCTGGGGACACACTGGGACCTTCCCAGGGGATTTTGGGGTCTCTGCACCCCGGGAGGAGCAGGATGGGAGACAGGAGCACAGCTCCTTGTTTCCCCCACACCCAGGATGCTGCTGGAGCCTAGGGGATGGCCCTCACACCCCAGCACAGCAAAATGCTCCAGGAAGGGCTGGGATGTGCCACAGCTCAGCCCCATCCTGGCGGGATGCATGGATTCATGGATCAGCTGCCTTGCTCTGGCCCTTCCTCATGGCCCCAGCGTGGCACAGCACCCATGGACACAGAGCATCCCCACATCCTTAGGGACAGGATGCTGCTGAAAGGCTCTTCCCACACATTTCCATCCTCTTGTCTGTCCTTCCCTTCTCTGGGGCACTCCCCAGGGATATCAGAGCTGTTCCTCCTGGAGATGCTGCCCCTTCCCCAGGGATATCAGAGCTGTTCCTCCTGGAGATGCTGCCCCTGCTCCTGGGGATATCAGAGCGGTTCTCCCTGGAGATTCTGCCCCCAGGGATATCAGAGCTGCTCATCCCAGAGATGCTGCCCCTGCTCCCAGCTCCTTCCTGGTGTCCTTCCCACCTGCAGATCCCACTCTGAGCTGCTGACTCCCGGAGAGGAGCCCTTGGAATCAGGCAGAGGGGAAGCAGGAGGTGCTGGGTTTACAAATCCTGCAGCAGGACCAGAATTAAATCCGGCCATGGGTTTCCAGGAAAGATCCCAGGGCGGCTCTGTGGAGGCATCCCAGACACTCCAGCTCTTCCCTGAGTTTCAGGGATGCCACAGCATCACCATTCCCACCAGACTAACATCAACACAGACTTTAGGAACACCACCCACCCAAATTTTTGGGGTGAAACCAAAGCTTATCCAAGGATTTTGAGGAAAGGAAACACTGACATCCCCTTGCTGAGATCCCCTCAGTGCTTTTCCCAGCGGGAAAGCTGGACACACACCCCTCCAGCAGCATTCAACACCCCTTCCCCCCCCCTCCCCACTACACCCTTTCTTGTTGGATAAATTTCCCATCTCCTCTGTACCATTTAATTAAAAGTTAACACGAGCTTTTTAAAGCGGAGCCCGCTAAGCAAGCGCTTTGTTAGAGCTTAATTATATCCCTGCTCGGTGCTGCAAGAGAACATCACCAGGGCCAGCAGGAAAGTCCTTGAGGCAGCTCACATTTACACCTCCCCCATTTCCCCGAGCACCAGCAGCTCCTGGAGATGGTTCTGATAACCCTGACCCTGGAAATTCACCCACACCCCACAGTGAGAGCCTGCCTGAAGCTGGAGCAGGTGACCCTGAGCCACTGCAGCCACCCTGGTCCCCTGATGCCAGCGGGGCTTTGCCAGTTGTGCCACCCCAACACGCAGCCTGGGCTTTAAATCTTCCCTCCCTGCCAAAAAAATGAGTTTCAAGTGCTGGGTGTGCATCAGGCTGCTGGATTTTGGGAGGAGTGATGGCCACAAACAGCCCCAGTGTTGCAGGGACGTGGAGGGAGTGGCTCAGGAACAGGTCCCTTGTCACTTGGAGCCCACGGAAGGACACTCAGGGGAGGGGCAGCAATGCCAGACGTGAATTCTGCAAAATTGCACAGCAAAAAACCCCATGTGAAGCATTTTGGCAAGAGAGAGGGGCAAAAGTAGCCAAGGGAAAGGAAAGGAGCAGTGCTGTCTGCTGGCTGGGCTCTGTCCCCAGCCTCTGTGTGACCCACACGTCCCAAAAACACAGCCACAACCCCTTGGGGGGCATCACTGTGCCCTTGGGGGCAAAAGCTGCTGTGTGAAGGGGTTCTGCAAGATTGCTGCAATCACAGGGGCACAAAATGAGTCTCCAGCAGGCACTGCCAGCGTGATCCTGGGGGGCTGAGAGCCCTGCCCACCTCAGAGTCTCCTGCTGGAGAAGCCCTTTCCTGGAATCACTTCCCTGGGCTTTGGAGAGCCACCCTTTTCCTTCCTGGCAGGAAAAGCCCAGCTCTGTTGCCACCTGACCAGCCCTGCCCACTCACCAGGGCACCGCTGTGCCAGCTCAGCCAGGACTGGGCTGCCCAAGCTGAGCCTGGCAGGGCTGGGCTGGGCTGGGCTGAGCCTTCTCTGATCCCACCACGGGGGGATTTGGGGAGCCCTCGCTCTGTGCTGGGGGTGTGGCACCTGTCCCTGTCACCAGGGAGGGTCCAGTGCCCCTCCAGTGCTGCCCCACACTCCCCACATCCACACCAGATCACAGAGACGGAGGAAGAGGAGGAGGAAAAAGAGGAAGAACAACAACTCCCAGTGACAGGACTGGTCACCCTGGCACCCCCAGAGCAGCATGTCCCATGTCCCATTGCCATGGGCTCCCTGGGGGTTGTCCCACACCTTGTTTTGTGCTGGTTCCCCCTTGGTGCCCTCCAGGTGAGCTCACCTCTTTGGGTTGCTGCTTTCCGGCTTGCTGCTGGGTCAACAGCTGCAGGTGAAGCTGCTCCTGCTGCTTCTTGTAGTATTCCTGCAGCTGGGAAGGAGAGAGAGCAACGGGATCAGCAGTGGAACCACCCCATGCCCACCTCACCACCTCATGCCCACATCACCACCCCGTGCCCACCTCACCACCCCGTGCCAACCTCACCACCCATGCCCACCTCACCACCTCATGCCCACATCACCACCCCGTGCCCACCTCACCACCCCAGTGCCCACATCACCACCCCATGCCCACCTCACCACCCCAGTGCCAAGGCTTTACCAGAGCCACTCCAGCTCCTGGCACTGTCACCAGGGCTCCCTGTGTCACCCAGTGCAGGGCAGGAGGGAAAGCAGCCACCAGGGGAGTCAGGGCAGCAGAAGAACCCCGGGCATGCATTGCCAAGGGCTCTGGATGCCCATGGCCCTTGAAGCCCCCAAACACCCCCCAATGCCCACCCTGATGTTTATTTTAATGCCAGCCTTGACAGAAAAGCAGGCTGGGGTGCTCTGGCACATCACAGGGCACTTCAGGGTGGGGAAACCCCAGTTCTGGCACGGTGGGACCCCAAAACACCCCTGACAAACGCTGTGAGAGCCAGCGGGGTCCCAGCTGGGGAGGAGCAGGAGCAGCCACAACCCCTGGCCTGTGAGAGCTGGGGGTTCAGCCCGGCAGTCAAACAGCCCCTCAAATCAAAGCAGAGCTGTTTAAAACAGGGATAAACCCCCTGGATCCACAGCGAGCCACCAGAGAGGGTTCCAGTGCCCACAGGCAGCGCTGGGACCTGCCAGCATCGCTGGGACCTGCCAGCATCGCCACCAGCTCTCACCCTGGCCCCTAAATAAACTGTGGGTGATGGATTTGCTGCAGGCAGGGAGGGGGAGGAAGGCACGGGGAGGTCAGTGAGACCCCCCAGCCCCCTCGAAGAGGCTCAGGAATGTCCCTGGGGATGCTGGGAAGCGTTTATCAGCCCGGGGCTGCCAGCAGCCAGTGGCTGTTTGTGTCTGAGAACAGGTTTGGAGGGGCTGGGTGTTTACCCCCGAGCCAGCCCGAGCCAGGGAGCTGCAGAGTGGCCGGGCTGGGAGCAGGAACATTGGGTCAGGGGTGAGAGGTGTGATGTTTGGTTTGCTGCCGGTGGAGAATGTGAGCTATTCCGGCCTGGGTTGTTTAATTTGCAGTCAAACGTGTTTCTTTATCCGGCTCCAAAGAGGCTTGTGGAAGGACCCACCCAGGGTAGTGTTTACCCTTTGTTCTTTCCCTGGGGCCAACCTTGAATCCTTATCAGGCTGTTTGGAGTAAACAGGTACTGCAGGCAGGAGGAAGGGTGTGGAGGATGCTTGTGGGGTTTCTCCCTCTCTCCCTCCTTCCCGCTGCCGGGAGCTGTTTACCCAAGCAGACATATTTTGTTTCAGAGTGGAAATCTGCTTTTTTTTTTCCCTTCTCCTCCTTTTTCTTCCCTCCCCATCTGACTAAAATCTCTGGAAAAGCCGAGCAGGGCCATGAGAAACAAACCTCAGTTCTGGAGCTGGACACAGGCACCTGCCCAAAGCCCAGCAGTGGCCACGGGGGCTCTGCTTGGGGCACATTGAACCAAGATCATCCTCCCTGACCCCGGCTTTTCCCAGGAGCTGGGCAGCCCCAAATCAGCCCTTGAGCAGGAATTTTGCAGGTTTTGAGACCCTGGCTCAGGGTGGCAGCACCAGCACTGTCAGCACCTGCAGCTCTTTTCATCCCTGGACGTGCTGGGAATCCCAAAGGAAATATGTGGAAAGCAGAAGGAGGGAAGGACCCATTTTTGTGCCTCCAACAAACCCCAGTATTCCCAGAGCCCAGTGGGAATTGCCTGGCTGGATTCAGCCCCGGTGCAGTGTTACCTGTTGCAGCATTATTGCCTGCTGCTGCTGCAGGAGGGCCTGGAGCTGGGGTGGGGACAGGATCTGCTGCATCTGCTGCGGCGTGATCATCTGTGGGGACATCATGGCCACGGACACGGGGACCTGTGACAGCAAGGACACGTCACCATTTCCAACCCCGACCTCCCCAAACACCAGCAGTGCCTCTCCCAGAGCATCCTCCATGTCCCCCACACCTCTGTCACCACTCTTTGTCCCCTGGGACATGGCAAAGGCAGGAGATGTCCCATGGTGCTGCTGGCACCAGGATGAAGCTTCCTGAACCATGAGAGCTCTGAAGAAACTGAGAACTCTTCTTTAAATGCAATTTAGCTGGGGGAACTGGGCATCAAACCGCAGCTCCCTCCCCTGCTGGGAGCATGGGAAGGGTGGAGGGAAACGCCAGGGAAGTGGGAAGATACTGATCACCCAAATAACTCTGCAGAGCAGAGCACTGAGGAAGAGGTTACGGGGTTCTCCTGACACATCAAAGCTTTACCTCCGGCTGACACCAGTAACTCCTGTAATTACTGTGCCAAGAGGAGGGAGGGCCGAGGGAACCTGCCAGCCCCTGCCTTTGGTTATCAAAACACGGGTCCACACCCCGGGCAAAGCTCCTGGGAAGGTGTCAGTGATGGATCCCAGCCCTGCTGGGTCCTGCCCAGGTGGAGCAATGCCCGGATGGAGCCATCAGGAGCTGCCTCATCCTGGTCTCCCACCAATCCCACCAGCCCAAAGCCCTTCCCAAGGCTCTGCTTCATACTCCTGGGAAAGCAAATAAGAATTGCTGGTCAGGAGCCACCAGCAGCCACGAGCTCTTCTAGGGGATCCCAGGAAGAGGCAGCAGCTCCTTGGCACGTGGGATGGGGCAGAGCACAAGCCAGGATCCAGCTGCACGCCAAGGACCTGGTTCTGATCCAAGCTAAACAGCTCCTCAGCCCCTCAGCCCGGGACCTCAGGACCTCAAAGAGCAGAGAAACCCGGCAAAGTCCCCCTGAGAGCCTGGTTCCTGCCAGCCCCCCTGCCCAGGACCCCCAGTGATGCCCAGACTGCCCAGCCTGGACCCCTTGCAGGGATGGGACCACAGGGTGGCCCCGTGCAGTCCCTCCCATCTGCGATGGGTGTCCAGCTGACCTTCAAGGGAGATTGCAAAGCCTTATCTATTTACTCAGGCATTCTGCTGCAGGGAGGCGTCGGGCACGGGGCGAGCTCTGTTTGTCACCAGCGTTTCCCCCTCCAGCCACCTCCGTGGCGGAACTATCGATTAACTGACTTCCCACCCAAGGGCTGGAGCTCTGCACCCTGCAAGGCTCCACACGCACCAGAGAGCCCCGAGCACCAGCACCCAGTGCAGAGCTGCTGTTTGGGCACCCAGGTGCTCGCAGCCAGCTGTGCCAAGCCCTGGGTGAACATCTGGGCAGGAGGGAAGCTGGCGAGGAGAGCGAGGTGCGCGCCCAGGAGCGCCGCTAATTTCCCTCTGCCAATTCATCAGCCAGCAACGTGCTCGGAATGAGAGCCCCTAATTAATTGCTCCTCCACATCCCCCCCAAGGCCGGGCGGGCTCCCCGCCCCCTCCCGCGGCCCCTCGAACACGTTTGCTGGCATTTTCAAATCGGAGGCATCCTAATTACCGGAGAGTTATAACACCTTCCATTTCTCGCCCAGCGGACTGACACCCTGTCAAGAGCAAAGAGAATTGCCAGAGGTTTTGACAACACTAATTGCCCCTATAATCTAAAAACACAAAGGAGAGGCGATTAGTCGAGAGGGCCCCAGCTCTCGATCCGACACGAGGTTTTCACAATGTTACAAGAAAACAAAAGTGACGCTTTTTAGAGTTTGATGGCTGCTAACAAAAGCAGAATTATATTTTCATACAACCTTTGTCTGCATTAAATGGCTTTTTTTTTTCTTCCCCCCCGCTCGGATGCGGAGCTGACACGGAGAAATGGTGGCGGATCCGTGTGGGGGTGAGGTGGGAGTGGGGTGAACTTGAGAGGGGCATCTGAGCTCTGCTGCTTCCTTGGTTCCTGTGAAGAATTTCCCCACAGTGTGGAAAATGTTCCTCTCCCAGTTAAGGTTTCCAGGGAAAGCAGCAACTTTTAGTAAAAGAGGAAATTCCCACTTACAGGCGGTTTTGCTCCCATTCATCCCACGCCCCGGTGCTGGGAATGTTCCAGCACTGCCTTGACCCCAATGTGGGCCAGCAAACCCCAGTGCTGGGGGGTTTCTGTCCCCAGCTCTGGTGGCACTGCCAGCTGCCTCTGGTGGGGACAGGAAGAGCTGCTGCTCTGGCTAAATGAGATGGGAATGGAAATGGGGATGGAAATGTCCATCCCAACCTGGCCAAAAGCCCCACAGGGATGGCCCTGGGACACCCCTTCACCTGCAGCCATGGCCCTCAGTGACAAGATTCCATATGGCAGGATATGAGGCCAGCCTGGCATCCCTGGATAACAGTGGGCTCTGGGCAGCAGCTGCCTCAGAATCTGGGATGCAGGTGGTCAATGTGAGAGCTGGAGGGTGCCAGGCAGAGCAGCACGGGGGCTGTGAGGGGTGAGTGTCACCAGCTGAGGGGTGAGTGTCACCCAGCTGCCACCATCCCAGGACACCAGAGCAGCACGGGGGCTGTGAGGGGTGAGTGTCATCCAGCTGAGGAGTGAGTGCCACCCAGCTGCCACCAGCCCTGGACACCAGAGCAGCACAGGGGCTGTGAGGGGTGAGTGCCACCCAGCTGAGGAGTGAGTGTCACCCAGTTGCCACCATCCCTGGACACCAGAGCAGCACAGGGGCTGTGAGGGGTGAGTGTCACCCAGATGAGGGGTGAGTGTCACCCAGCTGCCCCCACCCCCAGGCACGGGAGCAGCCAGGCAATGTCCCTGCAGCCAGCACATCCCTGGGGAAGCAGGTCCCGGCAGCAGCCCTGGAGCAGCAGCAGCAGCAGCAGTGGCTGGGGACCAGCCTGACGCGTCACGAGCTGGCATCTGCCAGACACCGAGTCAGGAAGGGTTTGACTCACGCCTTGGCCGGCTGCCACCCCGCAGAAAGTGCTTACTAACAGCTCTGGCTGCTCCCAGAAACAGCCGGCGCTGCTCGGGCCGGCCAGCAGCATCTCCAGGGGCTGCTTTTCCAGGCGGGCCCGGCTGTAATCCCCGTGCCAGAGGCAGTGGGTGGAAAAGCAGGCAGGTATTCCAGGGAATATTCCCTCCCTGAGCCAAAGCCAGCTGAGGGAAGCAGGACTTGGCCGTGTGGAACGAGGCAGGATGGGGAGAGAGGCTCTTGAGAAATTTTTCCTGGATTTTTTTGGGTTGTTTTTACGGGAAGCAGATTGAACTCCCAGGCACAAGGCAGAGCGGGGGAAGCCACGGCCCGGCAGCCTTGGCTTGCAGTGCCACAGTGTTGTCATCAAAGGGACAGTGCCCTCCTGACCCTGGGGACAGCTGGCTTGGCACAGCCTGGGGACATCCTCCAGCAGCATCCAAACATCCCTGCTCTGCTGTCACCCGGGCTGGGAGGTCACCGCAGGAGCCACCACGTCCCCAAGGGCTGCACGTCACTGCCAGGACGGGAAGGGGCAGCTCCTGCTCCACGCCTCAACCACACAGCCCAGACCTCGTGCCCCCCATCCCTGCTGGCTCTGGGATCACAGGGATGAGCACCCCTCTCTCTCCCTCTCCAGAGGGTGCTCCTGGTTTCCCGCAGAGCTCAGGGGTGCAGGTCCCTGCTCTGATCCAGTCTTGGGGTTTAACTCCCAGTTAGAAACAGCAGGAAACATGTTTGTGCTGTTTTTTCTAATTTTAACCACTCTTTTCAAATCCAAACCAAACAGAAACAAATCGAGGAGACTGGGAACAGAAGGGAGAGAACAACCACCAAAAGCAGCTTCAAGTTGTGCTGTTTTAAGGGCAGGGGATGAGCAAATCCCACCCCAGAGCACCCAATTCTCACAGGACAAGAGCAACCCCAACCCTCCTGGCACATCCTGGCCTCCCTTCCTGCACTCAGCATCCCTGGGTGAGCTCCAAGATCCAGCTGGCTCAGACAGTCTGGGAGTGCTCCCAGTGCCCAGGGCCAGGCAGTGATGCCACTGACACCGAGGTGACCCCAGCCATGGCTTATGAACCCTGAGGGGTGGCACAGGGCCACCCAAACGCTGCTGTGCCACCTCTAGACTTCACCAGGCTGGGATGAGACAACGCACTGAAATCTGCCCAGGGTCAGAGGAGAAATGAAGCTCAGCCCCACGTGCCAGGCTGGGCTTTGAGGCTGTGGGTGGTTTTAGGAACAATTTTAGAAACACTCTGAACAGCCCCAGCACCAAGTGAGTGCCCGGGGTGCGGGGGCAGCAGGGTGAGCAGGTGAGGGGACACCAGCCAGGAGGACACCAAGCCCTGATGTTCAGCTTCCTGTGAAGAAAAGGAGGAATCAATCCCCGGCATGTTCAGCCCAATGTGTATCCTCGTTAGAGCATCCTCATTAGCACATCCTCGTTAGCGCAGCCTTCCTGCTGGGGAGGCCCCAATCACACCTGGTTGGGCTCCAGCTGCTGCTTGGGGACAGTGGCAGCAGAGGTGACAGCACTGAGCCCCCTCCTCAGCGAGCCCCTGCCCCCAGCACCACCCGGGCAGGGTCCCTACGTCCCCTCTGTGAGCACAGGGTGCTGGCACAGCTCTGTCACCAATGATTATACCGGGATTAAAGTGACTTTGCTCCTCTGTGAACCCAAACCACCAATCCCAGAGCGGGATGGTGGCAGTGGCACCGGGCTGGCAGAGCTGGGGGCTTTGGGATGAGGCAGGGACAGACAGGGATGCTCCAAGTTCAAATGGAAAAACCTCGGTGCGAGCCCAGATGGACGGACAGGCTGCTGCTGCTGGATTTTTTTTTTTCCCAGAGAGGGAACGCAGAAGGGCTGGTATTGATCTGTCTTCATTACCCATTTCACTCAAGTTTCAAATCAACAAAATACACTTTTCCGCTCTGCTGCCCTCCCCGCTGCAGCAGACAAAAGAAAAGCAATTTCCCGCAGTTTGCTCCAAACTCCTCTCTCCTCCCTTCCCCGGGTGCCCTCCAGCCCCTTTCCCCTTGCAGCCACTTGATCCCAACAGAGGCAGCTCCGAGGGCACCCAAAGAGGGCACCCCATCATTCCAGGTGCCTCCAAGCCAGCACTGGGGTGCTGCTTTTCCAGCACCTGCTCCCCAGGGATTTCCTGGATCCCAGGGGGATCTGTTGCTCCCACCATCCCAGGATGACAACACCCCGCAACACCAAAAGCTCCCAAAAGCAGCATTTTGTCAGTGCACACCAAGTTTTCAAGAGTTTTAAAGTTGTAAAGAAATAAACTTATTTTTAAATGTTTTAGAACACCCAGAGATGGGGGTTTGGGGTTTTTTTCCTTTCCTGCAGATGTAACTGGAGTGACAACATGAGACTGTCCACACACACCTCCAGACATCTGTGGGAAGAGGGTCCCTACTCCAAAATAAATCCCAATCCAAGATGTTGCTGAGTCCAGCAGCTCCCTGGTTGTTTTTAAGCTCAGGCTGTTGGGAATCCTGCTGGCTTGGTGCCCCAAAAATGTCCCATCCCCATCAGCAGGGTGACAAGGAGAGTGCATAGTGTGGGCAAGCACGGGGGTCTCCTCTTTCTCTGCCAGCACTGGGACCCTCCTGCTCATTCCTCCAGGATTGGGGGCCAGGAACCATCTGGCACAGAGCTGGGGGGAGACAAAATTCCCCATGGATGTGGAAATCCACTCCCAAACCTGGGGGGGCTGCACCCCAAGGACACCCCAATTCCCAAACATTCCCACCCTGCTTCGCTTCCTGCTGCCTCTAAGCCAAGGAGGGCTGTGCTGGGACCCAGCCTTCCTCCTCCTCCTCCTCTTGCAGCCGGCCTGGCCAGTCTCATCCACACCACGGTGCCTTAGATAAACTTCCTTTCAAAGGAGTCTGCTTAATCCCCTATCTCCCCTCGGTCAGATCCCGCTCCAGCTGCCGGCGGGGCCGCGGGGGGAGGCTGCTGAGTTATGAGCTATTTCTGACTCACGTCTACAACTTTCACAAGTCCTTTTTGCAACACGGAGAGAGAGAAAAAAGGGAGGAGGGGAGGGAGGGAGAGGGAGAGAGGAAGGAGATCCAGTTTGCTCCGGCGAAAGCCGCTGGCCAGATGGGCAGGCAGGGAGGGGAGGCTGGGGAGCAGCACGGGATGTTCGGCTGCATCCAGCCGGGAATACCAGGGAGAGCAAGGAGGGATAAGGAGCAGCAGCAGCAGCAGGAGGAGGAGGAGGAGGAGTGCAGGGACACACACCCACGGAGGGGAGCGAGGCGCCGGTTACCGGAATCTGACTTCACCCTCGCCGCCTTTGTCCTCTGCAGACATTTTCCATGCAGTGACTGCATTTCCTTCCTGCCGGCACCGCTGGAAAAAGCCGCCTGTTTGTGCCGTAGGAGCCCTGACTAATCCCCACTGCTCCCACCCAGCTGCTGTTTCCCAGCCCAGGGGGTTCTGGGCTCTCCTGATCCCCCAGCAGCTCTGGGATTTGCTGCTGGATGGCTCAGCCATGCCCTGGCACTCCGAGCCAGGAGAGGATCCCGGGATTGCCCATCCCAGCCTGGCTCTGCTGCCACCTGGCTCGGCCTGGCACAGGCAGGACCTCCAGCTCCGAGAGCGCTTGTGCTAATTACTTTCCTTTGTTAATTAAACCCACGTGGCTCTAATAAGGTAACCTGCTGTTCTCCGATAAATTTAATTAGCCTGAAGGGAGAGCCCCTCCACACAGCTATTTAAATTGTCACTTCCCATCGCTTGGGCTTTGCTTCTCCCTGCCTTCCCCTCTCTCTCCAGATTTCACCCCTCTCCTGCCCATTTTCTGCCCTTTTCCTTTGGCAGAGAAGGGGAGCAAAGGGAGGTTCCCCATCCCTACAGGAGCAGGATGTGCCAACCCAAAGCCTGTTTTCCTGCCAGTGTCACAAATCCCCATCCCAGCTGGGCCTCTGTCCCATCCTGGAGGACCTGCCTTGGCTCCAGCCCAAGAGATTGTTCCCTTTCCCAGCCCTGTGCCACCCTCACAGCACCCACCATCAACCCTGGGATGCTCCAACCCTGGGAAACTCTGTCTCCAAAACTGTGTCCCAAAAAGTGGTGACACACAGTGACCTCCCCTCCCCAACCATCCCCACATCCAAAAAAACCTCCCAATAAACTTCTGGAGGTTTCCAGAGGATTGAACTCCTGGAGTGCTCCAGCCATGGAGGTGACAGGGGTTTGTGTTGTCCCCAGGAGGGGGTGACAGGGGACACTTGGGGCTCACCTGCACCGCTGGCTGCTTGCCCTCGTTGCTGCTGGGGGAGCTGAGCCCCGTGGCCTGCTGCAGCAGGAACTGCCGAGCCACCTGCAGAGCCTGCAAGAGAGACACAGGGGTGGGCATGAGCAAGGCTCCCTCCTCCTCCTCCTCCTCCAGCTCTGGCTCCTTCTCCATGGATTTCCCTCACGGGATGGGTTTGATGCACAGAGAGGGCAGCGCTCCCTGATGCTCCCTCCTGCCACACCAGTACATCCCATTAGAGACCAAAACTCTCCCAGTTCCCATGGGGACAATCCTGTCCTCTCCCAAAAATCCCCACCAGCTCCAGCATTCCCACCTCACAAGGATCGCTCCCAAACCCCAGCCCTGGCACAGCCACTCAGAGATCTGTCCCTGGTTGATTTATTCCAGAGCCTCCACCAGCACCTTCCTACAGCTGTCCCTTGTGCCCAAAGCCACCGTGGGTATTTAATTTTATTAACTGGATTGTGGCAGAAAGTTCCAGTCACCAGCCAGGTTTGGGTGAAGCCAAGTGCAGGATTCCAGCCTGAATCAATCCAGGAATGTGTCTGAGTGGATTTGATGGTGAACCAGGAGGTGCTCAGCAACCCACACAAATGACCACCACGAAACCTGATTGTTTTTAGGGGGGTTTGCCTAGAAAAAGTGATGATTTCTACAAGTTTTTTACAGGGAATCCCACAAAAATCCCACTGGGAATCCCACAAAAATAGGGAGAAAACAACAGAAATGGATAAAATGCACTTGTGAAAAGCACAGGTACAAGAGAGCCATGCCCAGCACTGTGGGCAGCTGGAGAAAAAGGGAAATTAAGGAAAATCCTGTGAAGAGATGAGGAGAGAGGAGCGAGCGCGAGCTGAGAAAAAGAGCTTGGGAGCCAGGAAAAGGAGTAAAGCTCTGAGGAAAACAACCCAGTGCTCCCAGACCTGTTTGCCCCTCATTTCTGCTTTACAGAGATTCTTTTCCTTCCTTCTGGGGTTTTTAGGGCTCACTTCTGAAAAATCTCCACCCTCCTTCCCCCCACAAATCCACTCACAGCTCAGCACATGCCTCACCTGTTGATCCAAACCAAGGAGCACCCACAGAACCCTAACCCAGAGCTCCTCCTCAAATAGAACACCCATGAAAAGTCATTCCCAGCATTTTAGGTCTCATTTCAGGCCCTCCCTGTGCTCCTCTGCACAAGGGAACTCTTGGGAAGAGCACAGGGTGCCCCAGCTGTGCCACATCTTTGGGTGGAAAATCCACCTGACCTACTCTGTGCAGCTGGACAGGCACTACAAGGGCACGTGGAAAATGAGAGGGAATTTCCAGTTGGAGGCTGAGAGCAGAGAATTTAAGACACTCAGCCTTACTTTATAAAAAAATTGTAATTTCATAGCAGGAGGCCCAAACCAAACACCCCAGACATGGCACCGGGAACATTTGGCTGTGTTTGTCACCTTCACATGAACCAGAGAGCCCTAAGAAAATCAAAACCTGAGGAATTTTATAAGTAACTGGATCCTAATTTCCTATTCCTGTGGTGAATTTCCAGAGCTGCATCCCAGGATTGTGCACCCAGAGCTGCCCCATGACCACTGAGCACTCCCAACCAGTAACTCCCAAACTTCCTTTATCCAAACAACTCAAAACTCAGATCCTCGAGGACAAACACCACAATTCACCACTGGGAATCACTGATGGAAAAATCCCATGGTCCTGATCCCGAAGCTGCCTCAGCCCCAATGTTTTCTTTTTTCTTGAGGGCATTTTCCTTTCCCTGTTATTACCAGGGATAGATGTGCATTGGTAATGCGAGCACAAAAACCCTGTGACAGTTATGACAGCTCAAGGTCTGATATTTTAATTACTTTTAGAAATGAAAACAGTAATTCCAGTTAAAAGCCAAGGTGGAGGAATCCACTTGATGGCAGCTCAGGCCCGAGGCTCCCACCAGGATGGGTGCTGGAGCTGCATCCCACATCCCCACAGCAAATCCCTGAGCTTTAGCTGCTTTTCCAAGTGTCTTTTAGCAGAGTTTTCCATGGATTTGGCTTCTCCATGTGCAATTCCTGCCGTTTTTGCAAGCACCACCTCACAGAGGAGACCCAGCGAGGACAGGGCCCTGCCCTGGCAAAAATCAGCGCAGTGAGGGATGGAAAACACAGGGGGAAAAGCCTCAGGAACAGAATTCCAGCACACAAAAAGTGCTGCACAAAACTTCTCCAGCACACAAAAAGTGCTGCAAAGGATTTCTCCCAGAATTTCTTTTCCCAAAGTTCAAATTTCTCTTCCCAAGGCCTGGCTGGCCCGGGGTGGCGGCTCGGCCCCACCGCGCCGCCTCTCAGGGGGGAATTTAATTCACTCCCCGCTGGCTCCCTCACTTTGGTGTGCTCTGAAGCACGAAATTACAAAGATTTACAGGAAAAAAAACCCGACATGGCCTCACAATTGCACACAGGGGCCTCTCTGGCAAGCGCCCGGAGCTGCCCCCTCCCTCCATTGCCTCTGTCCCCTCTCCATCCTGAGCTGGGCTCAGCTGCAGACAGGGATGGAACCTGCTGCAGATCCTTCAGACAGGGATGGAACCTCCTGCAGATCCCTCAGACAGAGATGGAACCTCCTGCAGTTCCCTCAGACAGGGATAGAAACTGCTGCAGTTCCCTCAGACAGGGATGGAACCTGCTGCAGGGTCCCTCAGGGATGGAACCTCCTGCAGGGTCCTTCAGACAGGGATGGAACCTGCTGCAGGGTCCCTCAGGGATGGAACCTCCTGGAGGTCCTTCAGACAGGGATGGAACCTGCTGCAGGGTCACAGGGATGAAACCTGCTGAAATATCCTTCAGACAGGGATGGAACCTGCTGCAGGTCCCTCAGACAGGGATGGAACCTGCTGCAGGACCCTCAGACAGGGATAGAAACTGCTGCAGGGTCCCTCAGACAGGGATGGAACCTGGACAGAGCACGTGGAGCACCCAGGATGGAATTTCAGGAGGCAGAGCCACCTGTCAGCTGCATTTGTTGCCCCAACAAGGCAGGAGGAGCAGCCCAGTGGTGGGGGGGATGAAGCTTTTCCATAGGGAAGTGTCAGTCAGAGCTTCTCCTTGGGGCTGAGGAGGCAGGAAGGAGAAGGAAGAGTTTCCCTGTGGGAGTAGATGGGATTTTACCTCTGTGAACCAGAGGGCAAATGATTTATAAATAAAAATTAACCCATATCCCAATGCCTGGTGTTATCCAGGTGTGTTATCCTTGTGTTATCCATCAGCACATCACCCAGAATTGGGAATGAATTCCTTGTGTCAAACTCCCTCTGATCACCAAATGATCCCAGAAAAAATTTGCAAATGATCCCAGAAAAAATTTGCAAAGGATCCCAGAAAAAGCCTGCAGATGATCCCAGAGAAAGTTTGTCTCAGACACAGCCAGGGCTGCTGTGGTTTGGCTCTGCCCTCCCCAAGAGCAGCACACTCCAGGATGAGGAAGAGGATGGGGACCTGAACATGGCTGGGGGAGGCCCAGAACTTCCTTGGGATGTGGAACACACCTGGGATTGCAGGGAGAGGTGGGAGATGCTGGGAGCTGTGTGCTGGGATGGGGAAGGGGTCAATGAACAGCCAAAATTTCCGTCCCAGCCATGCTGGGATCAATCCCACCCTGCCAGGACCTGCTCCCACAGCACTGGAGGTTTCCCTGCTCTCAGGATCCCCCCAGGGATGCTCATCCCTCGCCCCAGACCCCAAATCCCCAAATTCTCTGAACCATCCCCAAATCCAGACATCCTCCAGCAGGGAAGCAGCCTCATTTTCCAATTTCCACCCAGCCTACCTGAGGATTATTCTGATTTTTGCCCCTCCACCCCTGGATGTGCTGGATGTTTCTCCAGACCCTAGCAAGGGCAGATTTTGGCTGATTTTTGCCTTTTCCATGGTAAATACCACAGATTCCCCTTTCTGCCATGGGGAAACACCAGAAAAAAACCAAACCAAACCAAAAAACAAAAACAAAACAAAACAACCACCCCCCCAAAAAAAAACCCCAAAAAAAACCAAAAAAAAAAAAGAAAAACAAAACAACAAAAAAAAAAACCCACAAAAACAAAAACCCCAAAAACAAACAAACCAACCCCCCCCCAAAAAAAAACAAACCCAAAACACCAAAAAAATCCAAACCTGGCTCCAGCCCTGGAATAGCCCAGGGAGAGCTGCCTCACACCACACCTTGGATTAATGTGGGATTAATGCTCATCCCTGCCTTTTCCTCATCAAAACCTGCCCCAGCAGAGCCTCTCTGAGGCCCCCTGATTGGGAAGAAATGGGTCAAGAACTCAAAAAAAAAAGTTTGGAGAGCATGGAGACATCCATGGGTCATCTGAAAAGGGGGACCCACAGCCTCCCCCCCCAAAAAAAATCAACACAAAATAATCCCAGGACAAAGGAAAATCTTGCTTGGGGTATTTGAAAGTGCCTCATTGACCAGATATTTCACTTTATGAGGATGGAGTTTTTAATTCCAGCTGGGAAGAGCTGCCCAAAATCAGCTGAGGGATTTTCCACCTGGATCAGAGCTTTATATGGTGTTTTACCTTCCAAAAAGAATAAAAACACCTGAAAATTTCCATTAAAGCAAGAACTTTGCATGGAAAGAAGGAGGAAGGGAATTTTTATCTTCCCTTTTCCCTCTGATCCTTTTGGAGGGTGGAGAGAGGTTGGGAAGGGCTGAAAAAATGGTGAAAAAAAAGGAAGATTTTTTACACTAACCTCATAAAAATGACATCGTCACATTCCAGAATTAGAGCCATTAAAACAACACACAGGGATATTTTTAGCTGGATATTAACAGTAAATGATGCCATATTGAGGAGCACTTCCACCAGCCCAGCCCTGGCCTCGCTTAACCAGAACCAAATGGCTCCAAGAGATCCAAATGAACAAAAAAATGAAACAATTCCTCACAGGAAAATGAAAAAAAAAAATCCCTTTTTACACCCAGCTCTGTGTCTGTGGCCCAGCCCCAGCTGTTCTGCCCTGCTCCAGCACTCCTGGATTTTATTCCTCTGCTCCTGACTCCTCAATCCTCACAGGGAAGGGGTTAAACCCAGCCCCACTAATTAAGAGGACAAGGAACACCCTCCTGACAATCCCACCCCATGGAAAAAAAGGGGAATAAAAGGGGAAAAAGGGGGAAAAATGAGGGAAAAGGGTGAAGGTGAGGAAAGGGGAGGAAAGGGAAAAAAGAGGGAAAAAAAGGGGAGAAAAATGGGAAAAAGCAGGAAAAAAAGGGGGGAAAGGAGGGGAAAAAAGGGGGAAAATGGGGGGAAAAAAGGGAGGGGAAAAGGAAAAACTGCTCCTGCATTTGTCCTCAGTGCAATATTAAATATGAATCAGGGAAGTGAAGAGAGAGATGAGTTTCACTTAAGCGCTCCGGCCTCGTTTTTATCTTAAATACCCTAATAATAGAGGATTACACAATATATTTGAGATGTGATCACATGTTTTATGGAATGGTATCTCTCCCAGGGCAGCAAAGTGCCTCTCCTCCCCCTCCACACCCTTCCCCAACTCCCAAAAAAGTCCCGTTTGCTCCTTCTCCAAAACAAGTCATATTTTTGTTTATTCCTCCACGTTTCTTTGACGTCTGTCTGCAGCAAGCTGCATTTTTTTTGGTATTTTTTGCACCATAAAACAACCCCAAACAACGCCAGAGCAGCTGGATTTTCCGGCTGGCTCCTTTTCCATGGATTTAGAGCTGGAGAGAGCTCCTGTGGGGTGCCAGACTCAGGGATTGTCCCCTTGCTTGTCCCAGGACATCCCTGCTCCACGAGGTTTGCACGGATTTGGGTTCTCCATGTGGAACTCTGCCATGTCTGCAAGGATCTTTTTTCATCCTTTTCCTCCATTCCCTGCACCCCAAACCTGCAGGGACTCCATCTCTCTGCACCCCATGGATTCAAACACCAACTGCTGGCTAAAAGTTGGAATTCTTTGCAGCAATTCAGCAAAAAAAAACAAAAAACCCACCCTGGAAAACCCCAAATCGTGGCTAAGCAGCGCTTTATTCCCACTCCGAAAAATCCAGAGGATCTCCCACCACAGGGATGTGCCACCCCCATCACCCTATGCCTACTTTCCTTTCCTTTTTCCTTTCCTTTCCTTTTTCCTTTCCCCCTTCCTTTTCCCTTTTCCTTTTCCCTTTCCTTTTTCCTTTCCCTTTTCCTTTCCTCCCCCAGGAATTCCGGGCTGCTCCAGCCTCCCTTTGGAGCCCGGCAGTGCCGGAGGTCCCTCCACGTTCCCACAGCAACAGCGGGGACAGGGGAGGGGTCCCGGGCCGGGGGCTGCCCCCGGTGCCCCCGAGCGACCTCTCCCCTCCGCCAGCCCCTGCACAAAGCTGCTGTGAGCTATTGAGGCTTTTCAGCCCCGTCCCGAGCATTGAAATGCAGGGATTGAACCCCCCGGGCTGGGGAGAGGGAGGGAGAGGAGGAGGAGGAGGAGGAGGGAGGAAGGGGAGGGGATGCCCTTTCCACCCTGCTCTCCTCTTCCAGGCTCTCTGGGAAGTGGCGTGGATTGGGATGGATGAGGATGGATGGATGAGGGAATGTTGAGAACTGGGTGACCCTGTCTCAGCAATCCTTGCTCTATGGACACCCCAAAACAAGCTCCCTGAGCACCCCACAACACCCCCATGGCCTCAACATCCCACCCACCTCGAGGCAGCACCCTTGGAGAGCAGCTTTAACCCAAAAATTCCCTGCCAAGACCTGTTTGGCTTCACACTTGTAAAAGCAGCGAGGTGACAAGCACTGGAAAAGGTCAAATCTGGGCACAAATGGAATCTGGGCACAGAAATCCCCACAGACACAGAGCTCTGGGCACACCAGCATGAAACATGGGCTCCCACCCCTGCAGGCTTCCCAAGGTTTCTTGGGGGGATTTCATAAAGCTCAATGAGAATCACGATGGAGTGCTGCCATTCCAGGGTGAAGGAGTGAGCACACAGAACAGCCCAGCCATCCAAAAACCCGGGGAGAACGCTGGGTGCTCCCGGGGATGGAGCAAAGCCTCCATCAAGCACCTAATTGTCCAAAACTCCTGCTGTGGGGACATTTATTCCTGACCCCAGCTGGTGCTCAGCCTGCTCCCTGAAGCAGGAAGATGGATAATCCTCGGGATAGGTTCTCCTCCTTCCCCAGGTGCTGTCGCTGGAGGTGTCACTTGGTGTTTTCAGAAAAAAAACTCAAGTGACACCAAACCCTCTGCTTTAATAATCCCACATGCCAGCCAGCTTCCCACCAGGAATCCACCAGGAGAAACACCACGGCGGTGAAATGAAACATCAGCATCCACCGGGAGCATCCACAAGGACGAAAAACCCGATTTTCTGGAGGAGATCCCCCATTTCACAGCCACGATTTGCATTTTTTTGGCTCGGGGGGGGGACACGGATCTCCCGTTATCCGCTGGAATTCCAGGAGGGAGAGCAGGGAGCTCCTCAGAGGGGCACTGGCAGCAGCATTACACGCATGATTACCCTTTGGATGCGGGGAACAGGGGCTTAGCGGCGTGCGGAACGCCTGTTATCCAGGTAATGGATTTACAGCACTCCCTACTAAAGTATCAGACACAGCAATTTTTTACAGCTTTCACGCTGGAATTTATGGCTCAGGGAGGCGATCTCCGTACGAGGAGAGGGATCATTGCCTTATTTAGTAGCCGAGCAGGGAAATTGATGTTTTTTTGCCAAAGTTTGTTTGGAAAGGTAAGCTGCAGGCACGTCCCCAGGGCTGAGAGGGGACGTGTATGGCAGGGGCTACCCCAGGGGCACATCCCGAGCTGCTGCACACACATGTCACTGTCACACGTGTCCTGTGGGTGAGGTTCAATCTCCAGGAGTGCTGGGAATGGGAAAGCAGCTCCTGGACAACCCAAATCCTCTCAGGCAGGACCTGCTCCTGGTGTTACAGCCAAGGTTTTTGGTGTCCCAGCCCCTCGGATTGATGGGGAGCAGAGCAGGCAGGAAAAAACTAGCAGGTTTGGATGGATGGGCTCTGCTTCCCAAGGCATGTGGGACAAGGACAAACCCTTGATTTTTGGGGCACCTCAACCACGAATGGTTGAAGGTTTTTGGTGTCCCAGCCCCTCGGATTGATGGGGAGCAGAACAGGCAGGAAAAAAACAGCAGGTTTGGATGGATGAGCTCTGCTTCCCAAGGCATGTGGGACAAGGACAAACCCCTCTTTTTTGGGGCACCTCAACCACGAATTTTTGGGGCACCTCAACCACGAATGGCCAACCCCTGGTGCAACCCAACCCCAAGCACAAATCACGGCAAAACCCGATGCTGTCCCCAAACCACATCCTTGCGGTGCCCTGCTGCCTGTGCAAGCAGGGTCACCTCAACCACGAGTGGCCAAACCTGATTTTTGGGGCACCTCAACCACGAATGGCCAAACCTGGCGCAACCCAACCCCGAGCGCAAATCACGGCAAAACTCGATGTTGTCCCCAAAGCGCATCCTTGCAGGACCCTGCTGCCTGTGCAAGCCAGGCTTGAAGGAACAGGTTTGGATGGATGGGCTCTGCTTCCCAAGGCATGTGGGACAAGGACAAACCCCTGATTTTTGGGGCACCTCAACCACGAATGGCCAAACCTGGTGCAACCCAACCCTGGGCACAAATCACAGCAAAACCCGATGTCGTCCCCAAACTGCATCCTTGCAGAATCCCGCTGCCTGTGCAAGCCAGGCTTGAAGGAACAGGTTGAATTGCCTGAATTACCTGCTGCTGCTGGAAATGCAGGAGCTCCACAGGGCTCATCTCTCCATTGGCCTCGGCTCCGGCGGCTCCGTCACGGCCGCCACCCCCGGGGCCGCCGCCGCTGCCACCGCCGCCATCGGGCTGATTGCTCAGGCTGCTCACCCCGTTCTGCGCCGAGGGCGTGGAACGGATCGTCTCCGAGGCAGATTCAACCATCATGACTCGCTAGCAGGACCTACAGAGGGGAGAGAAGAGCTTGAGAATGGGGGCTGAGATCGCTGATCCCAGCGGGGTGGGTGTCAAACCGTGTTGGGTTTTAGTTGTGTTCGGTTTGCCCCCCCAAAAAATAAATGTGGAGTTGCTGCAAACACAGTGCACGTTCCTAGGCAAAGCAAGTGCAACCCAGTCCTTAGGAAAACCCACAATTCCAGCTTTCCCTGAGCCTGGTATAAGGCACTGAGCTCCAGAATCCATTTGTTTTCCCCAAATCTCAAAGTATTTAATGGTGAGAGCACACCCGAAGCACCAGCAAGACATAGAGATCCAGGAACCCGTTTGTTTTCCCCAAATCCCGAAGTATTTAATGGTGAGAGCACACCCAAAGCCCCAGCAAGACGCAGAGAACCTGCGCCTCGGATTCCACCCTGAAAAACCCTAACAAAGTCGAAACATTCCCTCCAAGTGCTTCATCTCCCAGCAAACCACCACTTTCCAGCAGGAAAAACCACCTGGCAGAAGGTGCCAGGCTGAGGAAACCCAGAGGAAGAGCAGAGCTGGGATGTGGGAACAAGAGCCCGGCGGAAAACGAGTTGGAAAATCCTTCCCTTCTCCCAGTTTTTGCTCAGTGGGCTCGGATGAGTGGCAGGTTGGTAGTTGTGAAGCTGAGGGTGCCTTTTTCTTGGAAAAACTCCTGGATTTGGGCTGGCACTCCAGGAAACAGGACCAGCATACCCCGCATTGGTCTCTGCCACATCCAGCTGGTGCCAGGTCCAGCCCTGACACACAATAGTGGCAGCACAGAATCCACCCAGGAATGAGGGTCTCTCCCTCCTTCCCAACACACGTTTTCCTCCATGGAAAAGCAGTTTTATTTCCACACCCCTCCATCCCACCAGCACGGGTTCAGCGCTCACCTGCCACCACTCACGGAGTTTGTAACGAGACGGGAACAAAACCAGAGGGATGGGATGAAAAAACACCACCCCCCTTTCTCTTTCCACCCTCTTTTCTTCCCTATTTCCCCCCTCCACACCCCAAAAGGCAGCGAGACAAACCAGGAACAACATAATTGCTGAAATGTGGCGTGTAATAATCGCTATTCAGGGGCTGATCATTCATATTAAACAGGGAGCAGCGAGCTGCTCATTTGCATGTTGGAGATTATCTGCATTTCAAAAGTCATTTCCGCAGGGGATATGAGTGACATCCATTCCCAAGGGGAGCTCCTGGCTCCCTCCCACTGTCCCAGGGCTCTGGGGGTGACACACCGGTGGCTGTGGGACAGCTCAAGGTTAAGGGGATTATTGGGATTTGGGTTTGGTTGGAGCAGCTTCCCAACGATGGGATGCTCACAGGATGCCGCCTTAGCAGCAAAAATCTGGAACGAACCCCTCACTTTTTCCTTAAAACTACATTATTTCCTTCCCCACTTTGAATTTCAAGGATTTCAAGTTCAGAAATATGAAATTATTGCCGTTCCTATTCCCATTTTCCCTCTGAAATCCACGGGGCCCCATGGGGAACGCTTCATGTCCGGCACTCCAACAGCATCACCAGAGTCAGAAACTCATCAGAATTCCAGGAGGGATTTGACTTTTACACGGAGAACAGGAATATCCAGAGTTACAACAGGAAGTATTAAAAAAGGCAAAAAAAAAAAAAAAGAAAGAAAAAAGACAGTTTTGGAAAGGATATAAAACTTTCCTGGCTTCGGGCACAAACTGGAGTTTAACTGTTGGGAATTAGGAGGAAATCTCTGCTGGTGGAGGAGCCGTGGGCTCGCTCTGGTGGTTCCAGCCCCTGCCAGAGGCGGGATGCTGGAGCAGATTCCTGCAGCCCGGGTGATTCCCGGAGCTGGGGACACCGGGCCAGCTGAGTTCCCTCTCCAAGTCCTGTAAAACTCCACTTCCCGTTCCCAAACCCCTCTGGGATGCTGGAGTGTCTGGGATCCCAACAACGCTGCGAGGGAAGTCATAAAAGAAAGTCATCATCATAATAATGGAAATATTTCCATTCCTATAAAAAGTTTTACAAAACCTTAAAGAAAAAAAAAAAAGGGGGGAGGAAAAAAAAATAAAAACGAAGCCGGTGTCTGCGAGGTTATAAAGTGGATTTAAATTAGGAACAAGCACTTTTCCAGCCAGGACGGATCTGGGATGAGTGGGAAGAGCAGAGCTGGGCTGAACGATGCCAGAGCACACGTGCAGCCCTGCACAGAGCCGGGAGGGATCCGCAGCATCCCAGCTCCTGCTGCTCATCCCTCGCAGTTCAAACACCAGCAGTGTTCCCGGGATTCTCCTGCACGGCATCCAGAGGGGCTCGGCAGGATCAGACCTTCCCCCAGGCGGAGAGGCAGGGACGGTGCCCAGACAGTCAGCGGGAAGATCCAACAACACCCACATCCAGAGGGAAAGGGTGGGTTTGGTTAAAAGGGGAGGGAGGAGCCCCCTCCAACGGCAACAGCAACAGAAGCTGCACAAATGGAGCGTTAATTACCATTAATTACCATTTCAGACTCGCTGAACCACCGCTCTGCGTTTTTTGTTCCCCCCTTTTATCCAACCACGCACCTTCCGCAGGACAAAGGGAAGGAAACGGAGAATTACAAACGGAGCAACGAATCCCCCTGCCTTCGGCAGGACCATATGGCAACGAGGATGTATTAATTACCGCGGCTTTTAATTAACAATTGCTTCATCTGAGCAGCAACATTTCCTTGACATCCCCCGACTCGCCGCTAACCCGCGCGGAGCACGCTCCATCCCAGTCATCAATCCCGCTTTATTGACATCCATCCCTCCCGCAAACAGGCACGATCCCAGGGTTTTCCAATTAACACCTCCGCACTCTCTAATTAGCGCAATTAACAGGCTGATGGATGCCCGGAGCTTCCCTGGGAGGGAGGGGCTGGAGCAGGGGCTGGGGACGTGGCTCCCACCGCGTGTGCCACAATTCCACAATTCCCGTGGGAACACCATGAGTGTGCCATGCCAGGAGCCTGGCACTGCCACCGAGCCTTCCAGAAGGGAAGGATGAACGTGGAGGTGACCAAAACCATGGGCTCAAAGCAATGGATGTGGGATTTCAGGAGCAGCAAGAGCAGATGAAGCAGTGATTTTCCCCCCAAAAAAACTCCCAAGGAATTTGGCCGTCCAAATCCATCCGAAGCAATGCCACTGCTCCACCTGATTCCAAGGACAGGAAAATTCAATGGCATTTCCCAGCCTCCGGGACCTGCTGGAACAGCCACAGCCACACCATGAGCTCCTCAGAAACCACTGCCCCAACACCAATTTCAGCAGCTTTCCCTATTTTTCATTATCCTCGGCAGCTCCGTAATTTTGGGCTGCCCTTCGTGGGCCACGCACGGACCCAGTGTCACCTCCACCCCGTCCTCGAGTCCCCATCCCCAGCCACTGTGGGTTACCCTGCCCTGAGTGTCCCCAGCCACAAACTCCAAGAGCTCCTAAGCCATCAGCCAAGAGGGAGGGATGAGGAATAACAGTGGGAAACACCACTGGGAAAACTCTCCATGAGCTGGGACAGCACAGGTGACACACAAACTGGCACTGAGACCTTCCAGAGGCTGTTTCCACCCCTCCCACCACATCCCAGTCCCAAAGCTGCACTCCAGAGTCATCCCAGTTCCAAAGCAGTATTCTAGAGCCTTCCTCCCAGCTCCAGCCTGGCCAGGACATGGAGGGGAGCAGGCCCTGGGTACCGGCAGATCCCAAAGGAGCACAAACCCAGCAAACCCCCCAAAAGCCCTCAGAAATCTGCAGGATGCTCCTCTGCACAGCTGGAAGGAGAAGAGGACTCAGGAAAGCTGGATCCCAGGCACTGGATCTGCTCCCAGCTACAGAAAGTTGAGCAACCTGCCCGTCCTGCTCCGGCACCGCCAGGCTTTAGGAAGCAGCTGCTAATCCTAAAAGGCTTCGCTGGAAGAGAAGCAGCAGCCCAGGATTGCTCCAAGAGTGGCTTTTTACCCTTTAATTAACACATAAACACATGGAAATGTGGAAAGGGGATTAAAATAAAAGTCTGGGGGAGCTGAGACGAATCCAGAGCATTACTGTAAATTAGAAGATATTTAAGGAACCAGGGACCGGCTAAGCCCAGGCACTGCTTTAATGGGATCTCACCTCTGGGCACTTTCATCTCCCACTTTCATCTCGCTCCCAGCAACTTCTTTGGGAAGAGCCAACCTCTGGTGCTTCACCTTCACCCCCTGGCTGTCCTCACCTGTCTCAGGGCCAGCCCAGCCCAGCCACACTCGTGGGCACCAGGGACTGGCAGGCAGTGAGGAGCCTTTGCAGCTCTACGGAAAGCAGGCAGGGATGGCCACAGCGAGGTTCTCCTCCCCCCAAAAATCACGGATCCTTGAATCAGAGAGATGGAGAGTACCTGGAAGTGTGAGGACTCCAACATGGGAAACCCTGGGATGGTTCCTGTGCTCCTGGCAAGCCCCACCTGCCTCTCCAGAACCTGTCACCTCCAGAGCTGCCCCAAGTGCAGCCAACCCCACACATTCCCAGAGACACCAATGCCTGCCTGGCACCTCTCCCATTCCCTCCCAAGCTCCGAGGAATACAAAACCCCTCCCAGAGTGGGTGTGGGACTGGCTGGAGGTGGCCAGGCCCGTGTTGGGAGCGCGGGGCTGCTGCTCCATCCCGGAGCACGTGCCCGGCTGCCCCATCCTGCTCCATCCCTGCTTCCCTCGCTGTGCTCTTGAAAAGATTAAAAAAAAAAAGGAACCCCACTCCATCTCATTAAGAAAGTAAACACAAGAGCCGTCTAAGTGTCTAATTAAGCTTCTAATTAGTCCCTGCTTGTTACTAATGCAAATTAGATTACGCCGCTTAACTACAGCATGTCCACAACACCCTTGTTAATTGCGGCCTTTTGAAATTAAATTACTCCCTAATTAGCATATCAAAGCCATTGATTCGGAGCCAGGAAAGATGAGGGCAGGAGGAAGCCTAACGCCAAGTTTTGTTAATCAGGGACGTCTAATTAAATAGTGACGTGGAGCACGGGGCTCCCACCTCGCTGCTCCGGAGCCACCACACGTGGGGACAGCCCCTCGGTGGGTGCTGGAGGTCTCTGCACCCACCATGGGTCACTGCTGGGGTGATGGAGCATCCTGTGGGCCAGGATGCAGATCCACCACCTGTGTCCCACCAGGTGGGGATGCAGGTTTGGTACCTGTGTCTCTCTGAGGCAGGATGAAGGTTTGGTACCCATGTCCCGTTAGACTGGGATGAAGGTCTGATATCCACATCCCAGTGGGTCAGGATGTAGGTTTGGTACCCATATCCCATTAGACTGGGATGCAGGTCTGGTATCCATGTCCCAGCGGGTCAGGATGAAGGTTTGGTACCCATGTCCCATTAGACTGGGATGAAGGTCTGGTCCCAGTGGGTCAGGATGCAGATCCAGCACTTGTGTTCCATCAGGTGGGGATATGCAGGTTTGGTATCCATGTCCCACTGAGCTGGGATGCAGGTTTGGTACCCATGTCCCATTAGACTGGGATGAAGGTCTGCTATCCATGTCCCAGTGGGTCAAGATGAAGGTTTGGTACCCATATCCCACTAGATTGGTATGAAGGTCTGCTATCCATGTCCCAGTGGGTCAAGATGAAGGTTTGGTACCCATATCCCACTAGATTGGGATGCAGGTTTGGTATCCACATCCCACTGAGCCAGGATGAAGGTTTGGTACCGATATCCCATTAGATTGGGATGCAGGTCTGGTGTCCATGTCCCAGTGGGTCAGGATGAAGGTTTGGTACCAAAGCCCCATTAGGTTGGGATGCAGATCCAGAACTTGTGTCCCAATGGGTCAGGATGAAGGTTTGGTACCAAAGCCCCATTAGGTTGGGATGTAGGTCCAATGCCCGTGTCCCATCAGGTCAGGATGCAGATCCAGAACCTGCTTCCCATCAGGTAGGGATGCAGGTTTGGTATCTGTGCCCATCAGGTGTGGCTGAAGGTCCAATACCTGTGTCCCATCAGATTGGGATGCAGTTCCTGCATCCCAGTGGGGCAGGATAAAGGTTTGGTACCCAAGTCCCATCAGGCTGGGATGCAGGTCCAAAACCCCTGTCCCACCAGGTAGGGATGCAGGTTTGGTACCCATGTCCTGGTGGGTTGGGATGCAGAACCAGAACCTGTGTCCCAATGGGTCAGGTTTGGTACCAGTGCCCCATCAGGTGTGGCTGAAGGTCCAATACCCGTGTCCCATCAGGTTGGGACGCAGTTCCTGTGTCCCAGTGGGGCAGGATAAAGGTTTGGTAGCAGTTCCCCATCAGGCTGGCATGCAGGTCCAGTTCCTGTGCCCCATCAGGTGTGGTTGAAGGTCCAACACCTGTGTCCCATCAGGTTGGGATGCAGAACCAATACCTGTGTCCCATCATGCCAGGATACAGGTCTGGCACCTGTGTCCCATCAGGTTGGGATGCAGGCCCAGTGCCCAAATCCTGCAGGATTCCCACTGGGAGCAAAGCCAGGGGCACTGCCCAAAATCCAGGAAGTCCCCATGGAGCCACATCAGCCACCACAGTGCCAGGTCCAGCCCTGCATCCCCTCATTTTCATCCCCCTGAAAACTTGCTCTCCTTCAGCCCAACACGATCCAAATGGGAATTTAAAGATCCCAAAACTCCCCTTCTGTGCACATGGATCAGGGTCACCCTCTCCCCAGCCCCAAAATCCTTGGTGACCCCACAGAGGAGCAGGAGAGGCCCCTCAGTGAGGAGAGGCAGGGCTGGGAGAGGCTCTCACCTGTCAGATCCCAAACCCAGCTGGGCACAAGAAGTGAGGGGACAGTGCAGGGCACAGGGGAGGTGACACCGGGGTCCTGACACCAAATCACCCCTTAGGGCACCGGGCTGGGGGGACACATCCCCTCACCATCCCTGAGGAGCCCTGAGATGGGACACCCCCACCAAATCCCCATCCCACATCCTTCCCTCAAAGAAACCCCAAACCACCTCTCTGCTCTCATCCGGGTGATCCCCCAACACCTCCAACCCCAAATTCCCAACTGGGCATCAATAACAGAACCACCAGGGAGGAGACTGGATCCAAAGGCAGAACCACTCCAAGGAGAGTGAAAGTGAAGCCTAATTTCGAAGTTATTTCAATAACTTCCTGAATGACCCAGTTCTTCCCATTTTATAACTTTTCCTGGATTTTTTTTGGTGTTTTTTTTTCTTTTTTTTTTTTTGTTTAAAGAGGTGGGAAGGGAAAAAAAATAAAGGGACGAAGATTGGTAAAGTTTAATAGAGGGAGAAAAAGTCTATTAAAAAAAAAAAAATAAGGCAGGCAGCTCGTCTCAGGGGAAGAGCTGAAATATTAAAGAAAGGAAAATCGCTTCTCCGGCTGCCGAGCCAGGGCAGGAGAATGGAGCAGCTGGAAGAGAAGGAACGGGGCACTTTTAATTGAAAAAAAGGAGATTCAAATGAAATATCCAATATCCCCCGTTAAAGAAAGGAAGAAAGACGGACCTTGGCCGCCGAGAAATTGCTGAAAGCCCCAACTTTTCTTTCTCTCCCCCTTTCTCAGAAGTTATGGGAAAGAGGGATGAGAGAAAGGAAGGGAAAAAAGGGTCTTTCATCCGAGAGGAACTCGGGGGGAATGGAGGATGAGGGCGGAGAGAGACAGAGAGAGCGAGAGCAAGTTTTATTCATTTATTTTATTTTATGAGACGAGTAAAAATAATATATTTAAAATAAAAAAAAAAAAAAAAAAAGAAAAGGCTGAGTTTTATAATGTCCCAGTGTTTGGAAGCAGCGGAAGGGAGCGGAGAGGGGGGAAAGCAACTAAGAACAGAAGGGCCGGCTCCAACCACCCGCCGCACGAGCCTCTCTCCCAACGAGATTCAATTAATTGATAACAAGAGGCATCAAATTAATTTTTCAAGGATGTTAGATTTTGATGAAGGAAAAAATCTCTCTGATTTTAATCGGGGCGGCGTTTAAAAGGCATAAATGAATATCCCTTTCTAATCATCTGAGGCGCCGAGGAAGCACCAAGCGGTTAACGTGGAAATTCAAATCGTTTAATTGGGGAGGGGGGGGAAGAAGAGGGGAGGTGGCCGTGGTGGGGGAAGGGGGCCCGGGGTTTTCTTTTTAAAGAGCTTTATGAAGAAATTATTTTTTTAAAAAATTATATTTCTTTCAAGCTCTCCCCCTCCCCGTTCTTCTCCCAGCCCCGGAACGCAGCCGCACTTGGAAAAACCCATCTCGGAGATTTTTGCTTTTCAATAGAGACTGTTTCCCAGCACAATCTAATTAACAAAAATGATAATGAAGACGGTGGGGAAAAAATTTCAGAGGGAACAAAATAAAAAAAAAAAACCCTCCAAACTCCCAGGGAAAAAAAATCCCAAACCCACAGGATAAGATGAGATTCCCACCACGCACAACTCTCATCCATCGCTCTGTGCTTCCACACGGGATGAGGGTTTTAGGATTTGGGATGAGGTTTTCAGCACAATCCCCCCAAAATCCCATTAAAATAATTGCCAGCAGCTCCCATTGCTGGTTGTGAGCTGCAACCAACACGGCATCACCCACACCAGTTTCCCAAAGGTTTTTCCAGCATCTCCCCGTAAATCCCAGCTCGGTTCAAGCCTCTCCCACACACCCAATGCCCAGCTCACACTTTTTTTGACACTCACACACTGGGGACACATCCTCCTGCTGCAAATCCCACCTGGAATTCCTGCTGCAGACACCAGAGCCCTCATCCCACCCGGAGCACACAGAATGCTCCGGCCAAAATCTCCTCCATGCCCCCCATTCCCAGCCAGGATGGTCCCACACCTGGGACACCTGAGGAAGAGGAGGCATCTTCCTCTTGGATGGAGGCTCAAGGACAGTGCCCTGTGGCAGTGAGGAAGAGCAGGGACACGGGAAAATGTCCCAGTTCGATCCCTGGGAAGGCGAAAGCTCCCAGAAAAGGGGAGCGATGGGAGAAACTCTTACATCAAAATAAACCCCAAACTCCAGGAGCTCCCCACTCCCCATCCCATCAAGAGAGGCTGGAAAGGGCAAGGATGGAGCCAGGGAGGAAGAAATGCCCTGGAGCAGATGAGGGACACTCTGGATGCCAGGGCTCAGGCTCGGCCTCTCACATCCTACCCCGAGTGAAATTTTCCAGCTGAGTTCGTGGGGAGTCAGACTGGAAGTTACTAAAAGTCTCTCCTGGCCTTCAAATAATCCAGAGGGGAAGAAAAAACAGGCATGGTACCTAAGGAGCAGGAGGGAGGAACTCGGATGCCACAAGTTTTCCCAGACTCCGTCATGTCTGTGCAAAAATTCATCTGGAAAAGGCTCTGGTTAATGCACTCCCCGATGCTTTCCATGGCAAATCCCATTTCTATGCAGGAAGAGGCCTGGTTTCCATGCAAAAATTATGCTGCTCATGAGGAGGGAGAAGAAAAAAAGCAGTGGGGGCAAGAACTGTCCTTGGGCATTTTCAAACTCCTGGTCTGAAGTCCATTTTTCTTCGCATCCCGATCGGAGGCAGTGTGACCCGAGCCCGGCTCCGTCTCACAGCCCTGCCAGAGCCTGGCTCCACACTTCCCAACAGCTTCCCTGATTTTATTCCTGCACAGCTCGGCTTCTCCATGGCCAGCCTCAGCATCTCCTGGTTTCTCTGGGCACCTGCCACCCCACGGAGCAAACCCAGCCCCGCAGACGAACACGGCTCCCGACAGCTCGGCTGGGAATAACCCCGGGGATTTCTCCACTAAAATCTGGGAAGCGGCGTGTTCAGCAGGGCTGTGCTGGGATCCTGCTCTGGGAATGCTGCTGGGTGCCCACGGAGGGGTGTGGGATGCTGCATTTCATATTTGAGGTGTTGGGAAGAGAGCAGGAGAAGCAGGAGCATCCCTTGGCTGCGGGAAGCGCTTCTCACCAGGACCCTGTGCTGAAATCAGAAGGTCACCGGGGTCCCCTTCTTGGTGTCACCTGGATGAGCCATGTCCAGCCACCAGGTCCTCTTCCCAGGAATGTCCTCTTCCCAGGAATGTTCTCTTCCCAGGAATGTTCTCTTCCCAGGAATGTTCTCTTCCCAGGGACGTCCCCCTCTGTGGCTTTTCCATGGGGAACCCGGGAGGCGCCGCCCGGCCCAGCGTGGATGGATCCCGCAGGGATGATGGCAGCAAACCTCTGCCACAGCTCCAGTGTCCCTCTGGATGCCAGCCTGGCACACAGGGAAGGGCTCTGGTCCCACAGCATCACTCCAGGGTCACACTCAGCATTCCCAGGTCGTGCTGATCCATCCAGGCTCCTGAGCATCCCCAGCTCAGCGACAGCGGCATCTTCCCAAACCCAGCACATCCTGCTGGACTGGGACAGAGCTGGGGAAGGGGGAATCCATGTCCTGAATCCCTGCTTGTCCTCCTGGCAATGGTGAGGTCCTGAAGCCCAATTTTAGGGTGTCCTGGCCCCCAGGTGGCTGCTGCTGCTCCAGCTCAGTGGCCAAGGAAGCCCCCAGTGCCTTCCCAGTGCCGTGGGACACAGCACCATGCAAATCCCAGGGATTTTTCACAGGAATTGGGCTCCCTCCACCCCTCCTAAAAATAACCCTCATGCTTTAAATATATTAAATAATGATTCACCAACTGCTGTCACCATCCTGCAGTCCTGGGGCCCTGTGAGCACCTTGGGGTGCTGGGGCAAGGAGGGGTTCAAGGTCCCTGGTGCCCACCTGGCTCCCAACGTGACCCTGCCTGAGCAGGACTCACCAGCAGACAACTGGAAGCTGCTTTTTTAGGGGAGATGCCAAAATCCCCCAACTGAGGGCTCTGGCATGGTGTCACAGGTGAGGGTGCCCACCTCGGGCTGGGTGCCCACCCTCTGGGTGCCACCTGTGTCCCCCGGCAGCCACAGCACAGCCCCCGAGTCCCCGCTGGCACTGCTCCTCCACAATCCGGTCACATCCTCTGCCCACATCTCCCGTGAGACAGGGGCACACAGAACTGTCCCCAGACTGCCCCTGGGTGGGCAGAGAGCACCGACATCACCCACTGCAGGACATGGTGTCACAGGGGCTGTCACAGGCAGGGTACCGAGCCAGGGGACATCCCCAAACCAAAAATCATCACATCGTGGTGAGGGAAGGTGACAACACCAGGATACAGAATCAGACAAGCTATGAAGAGGACACAGCTGGGGACACCAAATCTCTCAGGGACATGAGCCACATCCCCGTGTCCCCCATGTCCTCTCCAGCCCCAGCACAGTCCTGCCCACTGCCAGGAGTCTTCAACCCCCTATTATTATTCTAAACCTCCAGATAAACCCAGCGATTTATGCTCATTCCCAGAGCGCTCGGGAAGGACCCAGGCTGCAGTGGAAGGAGCTGTTTGTCCCCTCTGAGAGAAGAGGGATCTGTCCCTCCATCCTTTTCCCAGAGGGATGGGCACGGCCCTGTCTCCATCCCAAATTTACAGCTGGAAATTCAGCAGCAGCAACGCTCCCGATGCATCCCCTGCTCCGGCACGGTGGGGACACGAGGGAGCAGCCAGCACCGACCCTCCCAGAGCCAGCAGCAGCCCCTAAACCACCCCCTCACCTGCCAAACCCCCTCCCACTGCATCCCCAAAGGGAGCAGACTCTTCCCCAGGGAGGATTTTAAACCCCCAGCCCCACAGAGCAGGGGGATCTCTCCAGCATTCCTGATTCCAAGCAGTGCCAGAGTCAGAGCTGCTGGAAAACCTGTGGATGATGGATGAGGAGGGGTTTGATCCCTGGGTGCAGGGATCAGGAGGGGTTTGATCCATGGGTGCAGGGATCAGGAGGGGTTTGATCCATGGGTGCAGGGATCAGGAAGGGTTTGATCCATGGGTGCAGGGATCAGGAAGGGTTTGATCCATGGGTGCAGGGATCAGGAGGGGTTTGATCCATGGTTTGATCCATGGGCTGCTCCCACAGCTCCAAAGTCTGACCCAGATTTGGAGCCACGGCTCCACTTCCCAGGGAAAATGGAATTTGTTCAGTGGGAGCCCACCAGAATCAAGGGAAAGATTTCAAGGGGTTTGGGAATACCCCTGCCATGTATCCTTTTATGAATAAAACCTGGGTTAAAAGGAGAAGTGGGAATAACCCAGACAGGGCTGTGTGCTGCATCCAGAGGGTCCTGAGCATCCCTCAGGATGCAGAGCCCAGCCCTGAGACCCATCCCATGGGAAAGGGCTGAGCTGGACCCTGCAGCCCCTGGCACCTCTGGGTTTGATTTTGGGGAAGTCAAATCCCAGTTCCAGCCCAAATCCCGCTCCTGTCACTTTGGAAAGAGGGGATGGAGTGAAGGTTGTGCTGTGCCACGGGAGCAGAGCTCAGCCAGAATTCCCTTCCCAGGGTTTCTCTGACTCACTCGTGCTCCCACCTCTCCCAGGATGGATTTTTGGACATTTCCCTTCACCTGTTTCTCTCGAGAGAAAATTGAGAGAATCTCCCCCAATATGCACAAAAAGCCAAAATTACAGAGATCTGCCCCAATTCTTCCTCTCCTTCACCCCCATGAGAGAACAAGGGCTCTGCTGCCAAACCCAGACCCCTGCAAACCCTGAGTGCTTTGGGGTCAGAGGGACAGGAATGGGTCCTGTCAGAGGCAGAATTGAGGATGAGAACCCCAAAGCACGAGTTCCAAGAGGCTGAGACAAGCTGGGTGTGACGGGATGAGCAGGAGCATCACCCTCCTCCTCCTCCTCCTCCTCCTCCTCCTCCTCCTCCTCCTCACCCCCCAGCCCCAGCTTCACCCACCCAGCAGGTGAGAAGGGCCCCTTTTGTTTTCCAGATGAGGAATTCCTGTTGATTTTGAGGGTTTGATTTATTAGTGGGGAACATCTGTGGCAGCCTGGCTCCCCAAACCCTGCTGGGGCTGAGCACAGGGCAGGGCAGCAGGGGATGGAGATGGATGGGGGACCCTGCCCTGCCCACAAACCCAACCCCATCCCAGCAGGACCCTGCTGCAGAAATGCAGGATGAAAATCCAGCCAGGAAGCTGCAGGGAAAGCAGGTTGGGGTGTAAAGGAGAAATGTAAATTTTCAGGAAATAATCCCAGAGAAAGGCAAAGCTGGAGACTTTATAATCCCACCTGAATCCACCTCGGTAAAAATCCAGGGGTTTGCAGCTCTGCCCGGCCCAGCACATTTCCAAAATTAACATTTCCTGCCTCAAAACTTACAGGACACTTCTCCCCATGCCTTTATTTGCTCTTCTTGTGTTTTTAACAGGCCTGGTGATGCCGTGTTTCTCTTCCCCATCCAAGCTACCCCACGCTCCAGGGAATTTCCCTCCCACTGCCAGCTCTGGCAGCATCCCGGAGGAAGGAGCAACCTGCTGGGTGCCAGAACCCCTCCTGGGGACACAGAGCTCCTCAGCACCTCCCTCCCTTCTGGGACAAGAGACACAGCCCAGAGGGGACACAGGAGAGCTCTTCTCCCTGTCCAGCACAAGGTCTCTGCCCAATACTCCTGCCCAGATCAGCCCAAAACTCTGGATCATCAACAAGGAATTTCAGCTCTGCCAGGTTATTTCCTGCCACAAGTTGTCCCCTGACCCTGGGTGGCTCCTCCAACCCTGCTGTGCCCACCCTGAGCCCCAAAAGCTTTTCCTGAGGCTGCAGTGGGGCACTGTCCCCCATCCCAGGATGTTCCCTGCCATCCCTGCCAGGCATTCCCTTCTCCCAGGAGCTGGAGGTGAAGAATCCAGGAGCTGAGGAAGCCCCAGGTCCCTGCAGGCTGTGGGGTCACCCCTGCTCCAGGAGCACCCTCCCAGCAGCCCCAGGACCATGTGGGCAAAGCAGGTGCCCCGTGCTGGAATCCCCATCCCATGGGATGTGCCATGATCCTGGCATGGGACGGGAGGCACCAGTGGAGTTGTGAGCCCAGTGCCAGCTCCAGGAGCTGGGGAGCACCAGCAGAAGGGCAAATCCTCACTCCCAGGCACGGCAGACACCCAGGAGAGGCAGGAATGTGAACCCAAGGGGCCTCCAGATGGAAGGAACTGCTGGGAACCCGGGATCACAGCTCATCTCTGGCTCCACCGCACAATCCCGGCCTTGTATTCTGCATTAAGCCTCCAACCTCCAGCCCTCCTCCACTGTTCCCTCCTTTCCAAGGCATCTCTTCCCAATCCGTGACAGCTCCTCCAAGGTGGTCCCATCCACATGCAGCTCCCAGACTCAGAATAAACGGCAAAAAGAAAATCACTCACCTAAAATCTACAGGTTGTGGAATAAAGCAGGGCTCAGAGAAAGCAAGGGAAGGGTTTGGGATCAGAGCTGACAGATCCCGAGGGAAGCTGGCAGTGGGATGCTCAGCCAGGAACCTGGAATGGCACCGATTTTGTGCCTTTATCAGCCCTGGAGCAGGGAAATCCCCGTGGATAAGCCCAGCTCTGGCCAAGGGCTGTTCCAAGGAGTCGCTCCCGAGCCCCTGCTCCGGGCGAGCGGCTCCTCCCGGCCACGGCTCCATGTGGGAACGGGAGCAGCCTCTCCCCGAGCTGCCAAACACTACCTGACAGCACCCCGAGCACAAACCCATCCCCCTGGGGCTTCCTCCTCTTCCCTTTCCTCCTCCTCCTCCTCCTGCTCCAGCCGGGCCATCCCGGTGCTCCCCAGCCCCATCTGCCCATTCCAGCTCCGGAGGAGTTTTCCCAATGAGGCAGAAAAAACCACCTCCAAACCACCTCCAAACCATCCCCCCTCGTGGGATTTTTTTTCCTCCTCTATCCCCTTAAATTATTTTGTGCACTTTCCCACAGTTTTTAAAGAAATCTTCCACCAAACCATTTTATTACCCCGACTTCTTCCTCTGACAAACCCAGCACGGAGCCCTGAGCAGAGCAAGGTGAGATTTCCTCCACATCCACCCTCTGCTCCTTTATTCTCCCAGGAAAAACCCCTGGTTTTGCTGCCAGCCTGGCTGTACAATGCAGGAGGAGGGACAGCTTCCACAGGAACACGCTGCCAACAGCTGCTGCCAACTTGCCAGGGCACGGAGCCGCCGGGAAGTGTCACCGGGGCTGGCAACGCCAGAATGCTCCACCCCAGAGAGACCTGGGCACAACAGGCTGCAAACACAGCCTGGCTTCTCCTTAAAAATAAAATTAACCCCGGGAGAAAGGATCCAGACTCACGCCGGGCTCCTTTCCCTGCGCATCCCGGTGCCAACCCCGTGCCCGTGGCGCAGGAATCCCTTAATGACTTCCTTGCAGCTCATCCCTGCTCCAGCACGATCCCTGCAAAATAAATCGTGGCTTTGGATCTCTCCTTGCCTCCTCCTCTGCTTCTCCTGCCTCTCCTTTCTCCCTTTTCCCTGATGCCATTCCACTTCCAAGCACGTTTTTGTCACGGGCAGCCGGATCACCACAACACATTTCGTGCTGAGCCGTGCCAAGAGCCGTTTAAATTAGGAAAAGTTTGTAAAAAACAAAAACAAACCCTCAAGCGGCGTCTTGGCTGGATTTCATCTCCCAAACACTTGGAGAGGGGGGGAGGAAAAAAAAAAAAATTAGGAAGTTTTTCAAGCTGTGCCCAGCCCCATCTTGATCTACAAGTTCTGTTTGACTTGAAAAGGTGCAGCACAAGGAGGTTTTGTAAGAGATAAAATGGGTGCAAGTCCTTGCCCTGAGCTGGCCCAGGAGCCAGTGCTGCTGGTCACAGCCCCACGGCCACTCAGGGGGCTCTGGGGCCACCCCAAGTGCCACCAGCTCCATGCAGGGCCATGTCCCAGCCCCTGGGGTTATTTCCGAGCCAGCTGCTCCCCCTGAGTTTCAATCAGGTGCATCCAGGAGTGGCTCACAGAGGATTTTTATACCTTCCGAGGCAAACACATGGAAATTCCAAGCTCTGAGTGGTTTTATTTTCTCTCTTTTTGCTTCCCTCTCCTGCTACCAGAGCTCATCCCTGTGTGGGGAGATGCCCACGGAGCAGGAGCGAGCTCCCCACCCTGCAGAATCCCCCTGTCCGTGCTGCAGGAGCTGCAAAGCAGAGAGGAAGGGACAGGAAATTTCAAGTTCCCACTTCCAGCAGGGGCAGGTGAGGCCGAGGCGGCAGCGGGGTCATTTCGGGAGCAGAGCAAAAACCCAGGGTGGCCCTGGAGGAGGAGGTGGGATCCCCCCTCTGCACCCAGAAATGGGGAACAACCTCTGCAGACCCCAAACCCACCTTGCCAGCCCCATCGCAGCGCTCTGCTGGGCTTCAAACCCACAGGGATGAAGGAGAAAAAAAAAAACCCATCACAGCCCTTCCTTCCCGAAATAAGAGAATTTCCCCAAATCCTTCAGGCTCCCCAACCCCACAGAGAGGGGAAAGGCAAGGAGCCATAAATGTGTATGAGTTATAAACCCAGGGACCTCCAGGCTTCTCCTCCCGCCTTTCCCCGGTGGGAAGAATGAGCCTGTTCCCGTTGCCCCCCACCTTGCTGCCACAAAGGCAATCCCAACCCCACAACTCTCCCCCTCCGGCCCCGCTCCCCGCCGGACCGACAAGAAAAGAGAAAAAAAGGATGGTGGGGAAGGCGGGGGGGGGTGAAAAAAAAAAAAATCAAAGGAGAGAAAACCCTGAAAGGCAGAGCCCCCCGGCCCCTCCCCAGCCCCACAGCGAGACACAAACATCAGCAGACTCAAAGCATCCCCCGAGCCAGCGGCGGAAAAGAAAAGCTCCCGGGCTCTCCGGGCAGCAACTTCACAACTGAGTGCACTCGCATTCCTGCCGGGTTATTAGGAGAGAAAGGCCGAGGGCCCGAGGAGATATTTTAGTGTCACTTGGTTTTATACATTGCACTGATTTTTTGTTGTTGTTGTTGTTGTTGTTTTCCGAATGCTCCCTGCTCTTCCCTTTCCAAAGGGGATGTAAAACCTACGGCTGCCTGGTTTCCAGGCAGGACAGCGGGGCTGGATATGGATTTTACAGATATTTTGGATATTATCTGTTTCTCCAGCCCCTTCCCCACCTCCCCCAGCAGCAACTTTAATCCGTTTTATTCCACCTCGCTCCGTTTGCTCAGCCTTTCCCCCCCTCACCTCCTCCTTCCCTGACCCTGCTGGGCGACACATCCCGGGGTGCAGGGGTTGGGGAGGGGGATTTTCCACACTGATCCCGTTCTCCTGCACTTTTCCCCCCATCAAATCCAACTTTGGTGCCACTTTGGATTTTGTATTTTACCTGCCAGCGACGCTCGATCCGGCCGGGAACGCACGCACCCCCATCCCCACACTGAGAATCCCGTTAAAAAGGGGCTTTGGGATGGGGGAGAGCCACAAAAAAAACAAAACACCCCCAGCAAATAATAAATTAAAATTCCACATGAAAATGAACGGGGAGCAGCTCAAAGCAGCAGTTCCCAGCGTTATTTCTGGGAGATCCCGGGAGCAGAGGGCTCCGGGATCTTCTCCACAGCCCCCAATCCCACACCACAAAGGGCAGGAGAAGCCAGAGCCTCCCAGGGCTCCACAGCCCTGACAAAGCTCCCTGGTTTGGCACAGGGAATTCTGCCCCTTCTCCCCCACATTTTCCCCTTTTCCAGTTTTATTTAAGCAACCTGAAGGAGTAAAAATTAAATAAAAAGCAGGGAGAGAAGAGTAATTTTTCCAAACCTGATTATTTCCTCCACCCACCCACTCCTGGAGCTTGTTAGATTTATTTTTGACGGACTTTAAGGTGGGGCGGCAATTAAAAAAAAAATTAAAATCCTTAATTTAGAGTTAAGATTCTGGAAAACCCTGAGACTTTGCTGTGTTTTAATCGAGGATATGGGGAGGCATGAAAGGGAACACATCCCTGCCGACACCCGGGACCGGGTCACGCCGCCTGCCTGAGACACATGTTGGGTTGATTTAACATCAAATCCCTGCTCTCCACGGAACCTATTCCCCGTGTAAATTTTTAACACACCAGCAGAAATTTGTAAAAGTAAATCCTCCTTCTGGTTTGGGTTAAAAACAACCCAACCTTTTAATACAGAAACTAATAACAATTTTATTGTCTGCCCCACAGCTTCACGACGCTCGCGGAGAAGTGAAGTCTTAATCCGATGGAAGTTGGGGTGGAGGGTGGGAAAAGGAAAATCTTGGGGTATCAAGTGATGGGGAGGGAAGAGCTGCCTGAAGCTGAGGAGCGATCCCAGGCAGGAATTCGGACACAAATTCCTCCAGGACTACATTAAGAGCAGCAGAAAAAAAAATATTAATAATCTCAGCGCAAGTTTTCCGAGTGGGCACTTCCCAACCACGACTCTCGGCAAAGTGGGGTTGGTGAATTATTCCCACTTTCTCCTCCGCACATTTTTCATTTGTATTAAAAAGTGCACAGGAGGGAGAGAGGGGGACACACACGGCCCTTGGCTTGTTTTAAACGGGGAAAGAGAAACCAGCATCGCTCCCAAATGGAAAAAGAAAACCCAATTACGCTCCACTTGTTCTCTCCCATGCACACCTCCGAACGCGCCTGCCAACTCAAACCAGATTTCCTACACCCAAAGAAACATCCAGAGCCATCGGCGGCCACTTCCCGAAGTGCCCTTTCCTCCCGGAGAGGGGGAGAGGGCAGAGCAGACAGAGGCGCGTTTGTTTATCCCACGGAGGAGCGGGGAAGAATAGAAATCCCTGAACTTTGCCAGCGCCGGGAGAGCATCGCAACGACGGCGGACACCGCGGTGGGAAGGGGATGTTGCCGGAGGCTGATCCAGGGTGCCGGGTGAGCCAGCACACGCTGTCTGCCCGGGAATTTCGGAACTCCCAGAAGACGATGCTCCGTAATAAAAACTCTTCCCGAACACGTTATCACTGCCGGTACCACCAGCAGCCGCTGCCGGCAGCGTCCCCGCAGCACCGGGCATCGTGTCCTGGTTAGAGAGACCCCCCAAAAATCCTTGGAAAAGCCTCCCCAACCTCTTTCCCCGTCCAAACAAAGGCGCACGGAACCCCCGCAAACTTTACAAGCGGGTGAAAGCCAGGCGCGGGTGAGCCGCGGGGCAGGCGGCTGCCGTCAGCCCCTCCGGAATCCAAACCTGCGGGGCTTTCTCGGGAATATTCTCCAGCTCCATCCGAAGCCGTGCCTCGTCCTCCTCTCCCTCACCTTGCGGTCTGGGTTAGGGTTTGGACGCTGGATTTTCCCAGGGCGCTGCGGGAGCGACGGCCGGGCAGGCTGCAGGTTGTCGGGGACGGCGGCGGCTGCTGCTTCTCGCAGGAATTGCAAAACTTGGGGCAGACTTACGGATTTCTCTCCGAGGAGGGAATCACACCCCCCGGGCCCGAGCGGCGGCGGGTCGAGGCTGAGTTAAAATGTGATGGAGGAGGGGGGAAAAAAAGGGGGAAAAACCCACCCGAGCCCCTCCAGCAGCCGGAATTAAACCAAAACTGCCGGAGAGAAAGGAAAAGATGGGGAGGAAATGGGAAGCACCAACAAAGGGAGCGCTGGGGCGGCTGCAGGGCAGGGGCGGCCGAGCCCCCCCCTACCCCGGCGCGCTGCCCCCTCCGGGGGTGCGGGACCCCCGAAGCGGAGGCGGGTCCGGATCCGGTACCGGCAGCGCGGCTGTGCCGGCGGCAGCGCAACTTTCCCGGGGCCCGACCCCTCCTTCGCCGAGGGGGCTGCGACCCCCCCGTCCCTTCCCAGTTACCAGCCGCCCAAAACGCCTCGGGGGCGGCGGCGACCCCCGCGCCCGCCCGGAGCCGGGCAGCCCGCACGCACCGGGACCCCCGCGCTGCTCGGAGCGGGGCAGCCCGCACGCACCGGGACCCCCGCGCTGCTCGGAGCGCACCGGGACCCCCGCGCCCCCCCGGGGACCGCTCGGTGCC
>JAWWMN010000104.1:4775408-4787842 GCA_035047745.1 Catamblyrhynchus diadema
ACACATCTCCTTCCTGTGGCTTTTTCTGACATTTCCCTTTCCCCTTTCCCCTTTTCCCTTTCCCCTTTCCTTTTCCCCTTTCTCATTTCCCCCTTTCCCTTTCCCCTTCCCATTTCCCCTTTAAATTTGCTTCTCCAGGGAGGAGGCAGTGGGGATCCTGCTGTCCCTGGAGCAGCTGGAGCCTGGGCAGACTCAGCCCTGCCCCGTGGGATCATCCCTGGTTCCTCCCTGAACATCTCTCTGCCTTTCCCCAGGAGTTTCCAAAACGTTCATGCTTCATTTCCTGACCAAGCTATTCCCCCTTTTGGGCCAGGACATCCCTGCCTCCCTCCTGGGCTGGGGTTCCAAGGTGGAGATTGCAAACCCCTTTGCTCCAGGGTGGTTTTAGTGCCCAAGGAAAAGCAGAGCAGCCAAGCTCCAGAGCCTGGAAAAAATCAGGACCATGGGAACCTTGAGGAGAGTGTGAAAGGAGCAGGAAAAGCCAGGACACTGGGAGCTGTGGCAGGCAGGGAGCACCTCAGTCCCCATGGCTGCTTCCAGCGTGTCCCCAAGGCCACTTGTCACCCTGACACAGCTTTGCCCTGCTCCCCCTGTCCCAAGAATGGGGCTGCTCTGTGTCTGCACTCCAGCAATCCCCAATCCCCCTTCCCAAATGCTGCTCTGGGTGTTCCCCCCTCAGCTGCAGCCCCCAAGGGTTGGTGCTGCCACATTTCTCCTGGGAGAGCTGGGGAGACAGGAGCAGCCCCAGTGGGATGCTGGGTACAGCCAAACCTACCTAACATTGCTTTTCCAGGGAGAAAATGTCCCACCCTCTTCAGAGCAGGCTGAGTCCTCAGCTGGGCTCGGGGCTGAGCCACACCAGGAGCTGGAGGGGGTCCCTGTGCCCCAGCCCCCTCCTCACACTCAGATCTCTGGGGAGGGAAGGGATTTGGGGTCTCTCTGTGGGGCAGAGGCGGTGCCTGGCCCCAAACACTCTCCAGAGTGGGGCAGCTTCAATCCCCAGGCTCTGCAGCCTTCAGGCAACGCTTCAGTCAAAGCAACGCTGCTCTCTCTGCCCTCCAGCCCATTTCCCTGCCTTCCTGGCCTTTCCCCCCCTCTCTTATCTCCACACAGCCCATGAACTTTCTCCCCGTGCTGCCCACCCTGCTCGGGGCTCCTCGTCTCGCTCTGTTCCCTGGTTTCATCCCAAGCATCCCTTCCTCACTCAGCCTCTTGAGTGAGCCCAAAAAAATCCCTGGAGCTGCTGGAGACATCCTGGTGGATGCCACACTCCAGCCTCCTTCTCCTCTCCGCCGCTCCACCTCTCTCATCCCAAAGCTCCCTCTTTTTCCTGGTGCAGATGCAAAGGCACCAAGTTCTCCTCCCCATTCCTCTTTCCTCTTCTCCCCTCCCCTCAATTCATCCAACCCTCTCTTTTCCATGTGGGTTTTTTTTTTTCCTTCCTTCCTACCCCTGTCACCATTTTTTTTTTTTTTTTAATATTTAAGTTTTTCTTTTAACTTTCAAGGTCACCACGGACAGACAATGCCACCAGTGCCTGTTTGATATGTGAGCGCTATTGGCGTCCATTGCCACGGTTTCCGTGGTAACACAGTAACCATTAATTTTCAATTAAAGTAGACAAAAAGCCCGATGACAGCTCCAGGTCTGCTGAAGATGTCAAGAATCCGTATTAATATACAGCAAGAGAGCATAATTGTGTGTCCATCTTCCCGAGCAACGAAAATGGAGGGATAATTACCAGCTAGAAAGCCACTCTGTAATTTTGTTCTTACTGTCACCACAACCCTACATATTAGCATAAATTAAAAGCAGGGTTTATTGTTACCAAAGTGCATTGATATTTCCAGCCTATTTTCTTCCTTTTAACTGTTTGTTGTTGATGGGTGACTCCTGGACACTGGGGGTGAGCCCACGGGAGCATCCAGGATGTCAGGAAGGAAGGGATGAAGCTCTGGTGGTGCCACCCAGGTGGAAGGAAGGGAAGGGAGAAATCCCAGCTCCATGTGTGGCACTTTTGCATCCTCCTCATCCATCAGGAGCTCCGTGGATCCCAACTGCTCCACGGTGGGGGCTCTGTCCCATCCCACATCACTGGGTTTCACCACAGAGCTGGAAGTGCTGCGAGTCCCCGACTGCTCCATGCTCGGTGACAGCCCAGCTGAATTCATGAATTTAAGTGAATGGAAAAAAAGTGGGTTCCTTGTATCATAGCCAGGGAAAGCTGTCCTTCAAAGGGGAATTTAGTGTAATTAGCCTTGAGGGAGCGATCCTCAGGCAGTCAGTCACAACACTGACCTGCTGCTGGATCTGACAGGGAGATTACAGCTCAACAAAGGGCCTGCTCCTTCCTTCCTTCCTTCCTTCCTTCCTTCCTTCCTTCCTTCCTTCCTTCCTTCCTTCCTTCCTTCCTTCCTGGGCTCAGGAATGTGGGGCTTGGGGACATTGGGATCAGAGACATTGGGATCAGGGACACAGGGTTTTGGGGCTCAGGGATGTGGAGCTCAGGGACACTGGGATCAGGGTCATTGGGATCAGGGATATTGGGATCAGGGACACTGGGAACAGGTGCATTGGATTTTGGGGCTCAGAATTGTGGGGCTGAGGGACATTGGGATCAGGGACACAAGATTTGGGTTAGGGAACTCAGGAACTCAGGAATGTGGGACTCAGAAGTGTGGATCTCAGGGATACTGGGATCCACTGGGATCAGGGACACTGGGTTTTGAGGCTCAGAATTGTGGGGCTCGGGGACACTGGGATCAGGGACACTGGGATCAGGTGCACACGCTTTTGGGCCTCAGGAGCTCAGTGTTTTGGGGCTCGGGGATGAGGAGCTCAGGGACACTGGGATCAGGGTCGTTGGGATCAGTGACACAGGATTTGGGGGCTCAGGAGCTCAGGAACGTGGGGCTCAGAGATGTGGAGCTCAGGGACACTGGGATCCACTGGGATCAGGGATATTGGGTTTTGGGTCTCAGGGACACTGGGATCAGGGACATTGGGATCAGGTACATTGGATTTTGGGGCTCAGAATTGTGGAGCTCAGGGACACTGGGATCCATTTGGATCAGGGATATTGGGTTTTGGGTCTCAGGGACACTGGGATCAGGTACATTGGATTTTGGGGCTCAGAATTGTGGAGCTCAGGGACATTGGGATCAGGGACACTGGGATCAGGGACATTGGTATCAGTGGCACTGTGATCAGGTACATTGGGTTTTGGGGCTCAGGGATGTGGAGCTCAGGGACACTGGGATCAGGGACATTGGTATCAGGGGCACTGTGATCAGGTACATTGGGTTTTGGGGCTCAGGGATGTGGAGCTCAGGGACACTGGGATCAGGGACATTGGGATCAGGGACATTGGGATCAGGGGCACTGGGATCAGGGACATTGGGATCAGGGACATTGGGATCAGGGACATTGGGATCAGGTACATTGGGTTTTGGGGCTCAGGGATGTGGAGCTCAGGGACATTGGGATCAGGGACATTGGGATCAGTGACATTGGGATCAGGGACATTGGGATCAGGGACATTGGGATCAGGGGCACTGGGATCAGGGACACTGGGATCAGGTACACAGGATTTCCGGGCTCAGGGCCTCGGGGCTGTGGGGCTCAGGCGCTGCCTCTGGTGCCCAGGTAACCCCAGGCTGCTGCACGGCCAAGGGCGCCCTGGGCTGAGCTTCCCCAGATGTTCCTCCCTCCTTCATCCCATTCCCTGCAGGGCTGGTCCCAGCACAGCCTGCCCGAGGCGGGGATCCCTCAGAGCCATTCATCTCCCGTTTATCTCCCTTTCATCCCCCGTTTCGTGCCTGGCACCGCCATCCCACCTCCCCTGCAGGGAAACACCGCTGCTCCACCATCCCACCCCACAGCCCCGCTGGTTTTGTCCCCAGCGGTGCCCCAGGGACCCTGTGACACCCAAAGCCCTCCAAAACCACCCCAGCCCACGCAGGCAGAGCCAGCAAAGGGTCAAAAAAGCTCCCAGCCCTCCTTTGCCCCCCCTGGATATAAATACCAGCCTACCAGTCGACACAGAGTACATACATCTTAAACAAACACTTGGCCGGGCTGTTTATCTCCACAGCCTTTAAACAAACTCTTTCAAAGGTTTCTGCTGATATGAGAGATTTACTGAAAACCATTCGCCCTTCTTAAAAGCCTCTCAGTTTATGCTGCTCTGGGTGAAAGGAACGGTGTTTGAGCCTGGAGTTTTCTGTCTTCTGACCGCATGTTTATCCGAGGGGCCACTGCTGGCTTTGATAGGAGAGCAGCACGGACACAAATCTTTACGAGGGAAAATATAAAATAAACTCCCCAAAGTCGGGGTGTGCGTGTGGCACGGGTGGAGGGGAGCGGGCAGGGAGGAGGGGAGGAGGAGGAGAAGTTTTGTCCTTGGCAGGGTCACAGAATCCTGGGATCACTGAGGCTGGAGAAGCTCTCCAGGATCACTGGGTCCAAGCTGTGCCTGATCCCCACCCAGAGCATTCCTTGGACACCTCCAGGGATGGTGACTCCAAACCTTCCTCTTCCAAAGCCTGAGCACCCTTTCCATGGAGAAATCCTTCCTGAAACTCCACGCTCAGCACGTCGGTGGCTCCAGTATTCCGAGTTGCTGTCCCACCACAGGCATTATTCCTGGGACATTTTTCATGCACCTGAGCACCCTTTCCACAGAGAAATCCTTCCTGAGCACCCTTTCCATGGAGAAATCCTTCCTGAAACTCCACGTCTGTGCAGCACGTCTGTGGCTCCAGTATTCCGAGTTGCTGTCCCACCACAGACAGTATTCCCGTGACATTTTTCATCCCAGTGACCCTGTGGGGCCACCTGAAAATCTCTATTTTTTTCTCAGCCCTGCCTGACAGCCAGCTCAGCATTCCATGGACGTGTCGCTGTCACTCCAGCTGGGTCACTGAGCAGGTGCCACAAAACACTGGGAAAAAAACCTGAGGGACATTGGAGCTGCTGCCAGAGCAGCCAGGATGAGGGTGAGGATGAGATGAAGATGAGGATGAGATGAGGATGAGAATGAGATGAGGATGAGACAAGGATAAGGATAAGGATGAGATGAAGATGAGGATGAGGATGAGGATGAGAATGAGATGAGGATGAGATGAGGATGGATGAGAATGAGGATGAGATGAGGATGAGGATGAGATGAGGATGAGATGAGGATGAGGATGAGATGAAGATGAGGACACACATCCCAGGCAACTTTTTCCTGTCTCGTTGCATTTTCAGCCCCATTCACAGGTTGGGAGCCTGAGGCAGAGGAAAATGATGAGCTCAGGGACATTTTGGGAGGAATTGGACCAGAGTTTAAGTGCAAGATGCTCCCACTTTGAGGAAGCTGTTTCTGACTCCAATATCAGCTGGAAAAATGGGAGAACAGACTGAAAGAGCTTGTGGAGGAGCTGAGCCATGCAGTGGGGAGAACATTTGCCCTCAGTGCTTGGAAATCACCCCTGGCTCTGCCTGGGGCACTTTGCCCCACCCCAGGTTGTGCCCACACAGATCTCTCTTGGCAGCCCTGCCACAATTACCAGGAAAACTTGGAATAAAGACAGTCCCTGCCCCAAACACCCTGAACCTAAGACAGGGTAAAATATCCCTTTTTCCAAGCGGTTTCTGCCACTTGTCCAGTGTTTTCCCAGGCAGTGACTGAGCCCTTGAGGTGCTCCCGTGCCGTGCCAAGCAGGAATCTGCTCCCTGCTGCCAGCAGCTCTGCAGCATTACGTGTCATTCCTTGTTTACTGTCCTCCCTGGCTGATGACACACTCAGGCAGGGACCTGTTTGTTGTCACCGTGACACCCACGTCGGTAAACAAGGCGAGTTTACCCAGCCCTCAATCGGGGAGCTGTCGATGGCAGGGCCCTGCTTCCAACAGCACCACAGGATGCTGAGTTCTGACTTCCAAATCCAATCCCCTCGAGCTCTGACTTCCAAATCCAATCCCCTGGGTGTCCCTCACCCAGCCAGAGGACGAGGGGCTGCTCTTGCATCACCAAAAATCAGCAAGCTCCGCATCGGGCTCTGCAGGAGGAGTTTGCAATCAGGCCTGGGCTGCTGAAGGTTTTGTTTCCTTTTACTGCCATGTGAATATTTTTTTCTCCTCTGGGGCTCCCTGGTTGCCTGATCTCCCAGGGTTTTAGCAGGAACAAAGCCACGGGACAGGTTTCAGAGTAAACAGCAGCCACCACGAGACTCGTGACACAATTGCAAAAGCCACCCTGCCACCCTGGGAGATGTGACCTTGCTGCCCTGCAAAGTGAGAGGCCATAAAGGAAAACCCCAACAGATTCATCCTGGAGAGCCACTGCAGCATCCTGGCCTGGCTTTCCAGTGGTTTGGAAGGAGCTGGAGGCCCCACATGGGATTTGTGAATGCTGGCATTGATGGCACAGCTTTTCCATCCCCTCCCCGGCCCCTCCACGCTCCGGGCAGGAGAAGCTCAGAAGCTTCTGGGTCTCTGGTGAGCCCAAGCTCTGGGGTTGTGAGGAGGAGGATGGGGAGGATGAGGAAGAGAGTTCCCAGATGTGTCAGCACGTGGAAACGGGGCTGTTCAGGCTTCTCTGGGGTTTTGTGTGCTCTGCATTTAGGAGAAACCCGGCTGGAGAGCAAAGGTCGGGGCAGAAATGCCGGTATTTATTTATCCAGGAGAACTCTGAGAGCAACACGAGCAACACGTATTTGGGAGCCTTTCGAAACAACAGAGCTCAGAGCTGCTAAACCAGTTTGGTGGCGACGGCCCTGCACACAGGGGGCAGGAGCAGGGACGCCTGGAGAGGCAGCTGGAACCAGAGCAGCCCATCCCACCGGGGCACAACATCCTAAATCCATCCCTGGGGCTCTGGGCATCCCCAGGAATCCCCCCCAGCACAGGGAGCAGCCCCACTCTGGGATCTGGGCTGAGCAAAGCTCTGACATTGGGGTGAGGGGCAGGATAAGCTCAGTTCCAGGTGTAAACCAAAGGGGAAAAAAGCAGAATGCTGCTTTCTCAGAGGGAAAAGCTTGGAGTGTTGCCCCCAGTCTTTTCAGAGCTTGGATTTATGGCGTTTGTTTTAATGGGGTGGATGGTGTTTCACCATGGGATCCACAAGCATGGGGTGCTTGGGATCTCTGTGCCAAACCCTGTCCCAAATCAGTGGCCACTTTTGAGAGCTCATGGCTGGGATGTGGAGCAGTCTCTGTGAGGGTCCCCTGGCTCTGAGAGCCGAGCCCAGAGCAGGTCTGGGCGGCACCAGCCTGAAACTGTCCCTGATTTTATCCCATTTCAGTGCCTTGACCACAGTGCCAATGACCACATCAGGAGGGACAAAGCAGGAGCCGGGCACACCTCGGGCTCCCAGGAGTTCCTGGCAGCTCGGAGGGAAGCTGTTCATGACAAAAGTCCTTTTTCTGAAGCTCTCTCTGCTGGCTGGGTCCTGCAGGAGGATGGGATTTGCACCAAGCCAATGCTCTCTGGCAGTGCTTTGGTCAGCAGGGCTCACCTGGTGCATGTGGCTGCCTCGGTGGCACCTGGGCATCCTCCTGGGTGCTCTTTCCCCTGGGACAGCAAAAACCACAGTGGGGGATTTTTGGGCACTGAGTGAACCAAATCAAGCTGGGCATGGCAGTGCGACCATGAGCTGCGCCTACAAAAGCTCAGACCAGCCCTCTCTGTCATTTTTGGGAGGAGATTTTGCCTAAGAAACGAATGACCAACCCTCTGAATGAATGACCAACACCTCAACACCTCAGCCTAGCCACGGCTTGGAAGAAAAAAAAGAAATCCAAGCAAAATCTTTGACCCAAGCGGGGTGCAGTGCTGGGGGGCTCAGCAGCTCATTTTTTTGGCTGCCCCCAGCCTCCCCTTTGGGCTGGAGCCACTCTGACACCCCCAGGGTTGCCATGAGGGGCAGGCTGTCCCCTGTCCCCTGTCCCCAGGGGTGGTGGAACGGGGGCAGAGCCGCCGGGCCCCCGAGCACGGAGCGAAGAGAAGCCTTTTTGTTCACATGTGTTGGCTCAGCTCAAATAACTCATCGGGGACCCGGGCTGCAGGCTGGAACGGGAAGAAACTCTCTCCAGATGAAAGGATGTCAGAAAATTGTATTTAGTCAACTGCGTGTGTGTGTTAGAAAGGGGCGGAGGGAGGAAGGGGCCGCGGAGGCTGTTACTGTGACTGACTTTCTGACTTCTTAACTTGTCAGCATATCCTAAAGTTAAAAATGCACATGCACACAGGCCTGCAGCCAAAGAGGCTGTCTAGCCGCAAATCCAGATGTGGGGGCCACTGCTCTCCCGCCAGCCCCGCTCTCCCTGAACCGACTTTCAGACTAAACAATTGTGACTTGGCTGTGAGAGCAGCGCAATTCCAGATGCTGCTTTCCTTGCACGTTGTTTTAATTGGGCTGGCAGGCGCAGGGGCTCTTTCAGTGAGAGCAAAGCTTCCCCACGGGACCGCAGCGTTTTGGCAGAGCTCCCACGCTGCTACCTTAAGAGAGAGAGAGAGAGGGGGGAGGAAGGAGAGGGAGAGGAGGGGAGGCAGGGAGGTGATGGTGGGGAGAAAAATTGCGAGCGGCTTTCCGAGGTGTTTACGGCCGGGAGCGGCCGCGGCTTTATCTGCTGGAATTCTCACCTGGATTTCTTCTGCGTTTCTCTGGGGGTTCGGTTTGTTTTGTGTCCCCGTGGAAAAATCAGAGCGCTCAGGGCACAGGGGTGTGCCAGGGTGGGGATTTGCAGCCTGGGGTGAGCAGTGCCAGGACAGCCTTGTGGTGATGGGGCACGGCTCCTCAACCAGGGGCAGCATCCATGGGGGGTTTCCATGCTGCCCATTCCCCGGGAATTTCCACAGGAATGTTCCCCATCCATGCTGGCCATTCCCAAGGCATTCCGACATGGATATTCCCCATCCCTGCTGCCCATTCCCCTGGCATTTCCACAGGAATATTCTCCATCCATGCTGGCCATTCCCCTGGCATTTCCACATGGATATTCCCCATCCCTGCCGGCCATTCCCCTGGCATTTCCACAGGGATGTTCCCCATCCATGCTGCCCATTCCCCTGGCATTTCCACAGGGATATTCCCCATCCATGCTGGCCATTCCCCTGACATTTCCACATGGATATTCCCCATCCCTGCTGGCCATTCCCATGGCATTTCCACAGGGATATTTCCTTTCCATGCTGGCCATTCCCCTGACATTTCCACAGGGATATTCCCCATTTCCCCATCCATGCTGACCAATCCCATGGCATTTCCATAAGGATATTCCCCATCCTTTCCTTCCCCAACTGTGGGGTGAGACCCCAAATTCTCCTTTCCTCACCCAGCTGTGGGTGAGACCCCAAAATCTCCTCTCCCCACCCTACTGGTGGGTCAGACCCCAAATTCTCCTTTCCTCACTCTGCCATGGGATGAGACCCCACATTCTCCCTTCCTCACCCAACCAGTGGGTCAGACCCCAAACCCTACTGGTGGGTCAGACCCCAAATTCCCCTCTCCCCACCCTGCAAGGGGGTGAGACCCCACATTCTGCAGTCCCTGCCCTGCCAGGGGTGCCTGCCCTGGCTCTGCCAGCTCTTGGTGACTCAACAGAGCAATTTTAGCCTGGGCCGGGCTCCTCTCCCGGCGGCTCCCGAGCCAAGGGAGGCTCAGCCAGCAGCAGGAGGGGATTTTAAGGTAGACTCTGGAAAAAAAACCAAAATCCCCACAGGGAGCACGGGAAGGATGAGGGAAGCACAGAGCTGGAGCACTGAACCCGCTGCTGGCAGCCCCTGGTCATTTCCAAAACATTTGGGATGCTAAGAATAAAAGTTTTTCTATTTTTGGAGGGGGTGATAAAATCATAAAATCATAAAATCCCAGGGAATGGTGCTTGGCTGTGGGGAAGGGGTTGGACACCTCACCTGGGACCTGTCCTTGTCACTGTCACCCCCAAAACCCCCAAACCCACCAAAACTGGGGGTCTGGATGCTGGAAAAATTCAGGAAAGGCCAATTCAGCACTTCCAGGAGCGACAGGTACTTCTGATCCATGGAAAACAAGGCCAAAAAGTTGTGCTTTTGGGGTTGGGGGCTCTGACAACACAAATAGAGCAAGGAACTGAAAGTGCTGCCCCAAGCCCAGCCTGGCTCCTGGGCTGAGTGCGCTGGGAATGTTAAAAAATAATCAGGAAGGTTTTCTAGACAGAAAAAAAAAAAAGTCCCAAACACATCCTTGGCCTGTGCCCTTACAAGTCCCTTAACTCTTTTTCCCCCCCTAAATGGACAGGGGTAATAGTGAGGTTTGGGGGGTTTCTTGCTTTTTGTGGGGGTTGTTTGTTTGGTTTGTTTTCAAACCTTGGCCTCATTAATTTCCAAGCAAAATTTCCCCCCAATAAAAGGCAAACATGGAAAGAAAAACAAACTATTAGAAAAGAGAGGAGGGAGGAAATGTTATTTAAAAGGTTACCAGACCACATCATTTTCCAATGATATTATATACTCCCTGCAGTATCCAAAATATATATGGGATTGGGGCCAAGAATGTAAAAAAAAAAAAAAAAAATTAAAAAAAAAGGAGGAGAAGAAGGAAAAAAAAGGAAGAAAAAACACCCAGCGTAGACACAACATCTGGACAGAGGCTGAACAAAACCTCCATTTATCACACTTAATCCTGCAATGAAGCAGTCAACAGTTTACTTCTGTTTTGCTAATTTAGCTGCTTTCATGCTTCCGAGGTGGAAAAGGCAAAGGAAAAGCTTGGAATTAAGTGTCACTTTGTGAAACTCCTTCTCCTTTTGCACTGTTTTAGGAAAGTTTCTTCTCCTTTATTTCTTTTATTTTTGTTTTGTTTTAATCCTGTTCTTTTATTAATTTCCCTCTCCCTCCTCCTCTGGATTTCCACCCACATTTTTTTTTCTTTTTTCATTTTCCTTTTGGAAAATTGTGCCCAGCACCCCTGGGTGCCCACAACCACACGGGGAACCCCCTGAATTTTTTCCCAATTTTCACCCAACCTGCCCCAAATCGAGAAGAGATCCAGTGCTGGTGGCATTTACATCCCTTCCCTTCCTCCCCACACACTCCCGTGCCTTTTTCTCCAGCAATAACTCAGTTTTCCATGGAAAACCAAACTACACCAGGGCTGGGGATGCCCTTCACTTCCAAAAAACGGGAAATCCAGGGATAATTCATTCATTTTGGAGGATCCCTGGGGCTGATCCCTCATTTTCCCTGGAGAAAAACTCCCATTTCCAGCAGAGAAACCCCCATTTCCTGCCTTATTGCGGTGCAAATGTGTTCTCCTGGAATTCCCACTGTGAATTTTTCACAGATTTCCCTGTCCTTGGGCGAGGCTCTTCCTTCCCACCAGCCGTCTTTGGGGGCTGCTGATGATAACCCCAACCACAGCCACAACCACAGCTCATCCCATCCCCCAGGAGCTCCAGGATCCCGAGCATTCCCATGGATCCATCAGCCCAAACTGCAAAATTTTGGCCGCTGGAGCCGTTTCACCCAAAAAATTGAGGAATTTTGGGCTCTCATGAAAAGGGTGGGTTGTCCCAACCTGATTTTATTTAAAATTAAGGTGCAAAACCCCATTTTTTCTGTTGAAATTTCCACTGCTGTGATAGGAGGGGAAAACCTCCCAGAAAACCCATCTGGAGCAGGGAATTCGCCCATATTGAGCAAACACAATTCTCTGCTGCTCTTGGAGCTGCTTCAGCTTATTTTTGTTGTGTCAAGAGCAAAAGAGACAACAAGCATCCCTCCTTGGAGGTTTAATTAATATTTGTTAAAGACCAGAATAAGAAACATCTCCGGAACTGCCTGGACGTGGAAGCAGCCCCGGGAATTGGGGTTATTTTGGGGGCTGTCTGGTTCCCTGCACTTGATGTGGTTTCTTGTGTGTGTGTGTGTGTGTGAAAGCCTTGTCTCAAGACTTAAAACTGGTTTTTAAAAGAGAATTAATTAAATAATGAGCTGAGAGCTTTGAGATCAGCAGAGGAAAAAAAGTCCTTTGAGGTGGGAGATGCCCAAAGGATTCCTGGTTTCTCCTGGAACGCCACATTCCTTGTCTGGCACACTCATCGATCCCAGATTAAAGAGCTGCTTATCTAATCTTATCTTTTCTAATCCAGGCTGGTTGAGCAGAAAAAAGAATGGATGGCGCTTGGAAAAATGGGAGGGAGAAGTTGCCAGGATGGGTGATTCCTCCATTCCCATTCCTGTTCCTATTCCTGTTCCTGTTTCTGTTCCCATTCCCATTCTCATCCCTATTTCCATTTCCATTCCTGTTCCCATCCCCATGCCCATCCTTATTCCCATTCCCATCCCTGTCCCCATGCCCATTCCCATTCCCATTCCTGTTCCCGTTTCCATTCCCATCCCCATCCCCATCCCCATCCCCATCCCATCCCATCCCATCCCATCCCATCCCATCCCATCCCATCCCATCCC
>JAWWMN010000104.1:4803340-4823515 GCA_035047745.1 Catamblyrhynchus diadema
CGATCTGATTCCTGACAGGACAGCTGGGAGAAATTGGGGGTTTTTTGTTTGGGTGGTTTTTTTTTTGTTTTGTTTTGGTTTTGGGTTTTTTTTTTAATTTTTTAAATTATTTTTTATTATTTTTCTTTTTTTTTTTTTTTCATCAACTTAAAAGAAAAATAAAATACATTCCAGGAAAAGGACTGCTGCTAAGAAAACTCAAACCAGAAAATGCTTAAAGATGTTTTAATGACTTAAACACAGGGCCGGGATTGTGCCTGAAAGTTTCCACATTTAAAAAACGAAAAAAAAAAAAAGAGAAAAAAAAGGGGGGAAATTCAATATGAAACGTCCCCCAGTACAAGTGCTGCTGGATTTCTTGCCGGATTTCTCTCCCAAACCATCGAATTTAAGCCGGGAGTTGTTAAATGAGCTCTGTTTAAGGAAAAGTTTATGCTTCTGGTCCAAACCAAAAAAAGGAAAAAAAAAAGGGGGGGGGATATTCAATAAGAAACGACCCCTAGTACAAGTGCTGCTGGATTTCTTGCCGAATTTCTCTCGGATTTAAGCCGTGGATTGTTAAAGGAGCTCCGTTTAGCCAAAGTTTATGGTTATGGTCCAAACAAAAAAACAAAAGGGAAAAAAAAGGGGGGAAAATTCAATGCGAAACGACCCCTAGTACAAGTGCTGCTGGATTTCTTGCCGGATTTCTCTCCCAAACCATCGGGGTTGTTAATGGAGATCCGTTTAAGCAAAGTTTACGCTTCTGGTCCAAACCAAAAAAAAAAAAAAAAGGAGAAAAAAAAAAGGGGGGGGGGGGGAAAGGCAAAAAAAGGGGGAAAAAAATCAAAAAAAAAAAAGGCAAAAAAAAAAGAAAAAAAAAAAAAAGGCAAAAAAAAAAGAAGAAAAAAAAAAAAAAACAAAAAAAACTCCTAAAAATAATGAAGGCCACGTGAGCGCGGGTCCGAGAGGCTGTTAACAAGCAGCTGACAAGTTTCTGCGGGAGGAATTAGCCCCTCATTTAGGAGGAGATTAGCAGAAATCTTCCCTCTCATTACGGAGCGAGCCGCGCTCGCTGCGCCGGGGCCGCTCCCGGAGCCCCGGCCCGGGCCGGGCTTCAAGGGCGGCTTCAAAGGCCGAGGGGTCCCCGCTGAAGCCACGCCATGTAATTTGTCACGACTGCGTTGTGGAGGGCCCCGGGAGCTGATGGGAGCCTCTGAGGGCAGAGCCGGAGCAGCTCCGGGGTCACGGCCCTGGGCAGGGCTGGGCTGCAGCTGCCGGAGCCGGGCAGGCCCAGAGGGGCTGAGGGGAAAGAGCCGGGATCCCGTGGGGGTGAGAACGGGGAGGGAGAAACTGGGCTCAGACAGACCCAAAAGGGAGAGAGGAATCTGCTAAAACAGCCCCGAAAGGGAGAGAGAAACTGGGCTCCGACAGCCCCAAAAGGGAGAGAGAAACTGGGCTCAGACAGCCCCAAAAGGGAGAGAGAAACTGTGCTCAGACAGACCCAAAAGGGAGAGAGGAGCCTGGCTCAAAAAGCCTCAAAAGGGAGAGAGGAACTGGGCTCAGACAGACCCAAAAGGGAGAGACAAAACCTGCTCAAACAGCCCCGAGAGGGAGAGAGGAACCTGGCTCAAAGGGCCCCAAAAGGGAGAGAGAAACTGTGCTCAGACAGACCCAAAAGGGAGAGACAAAACCTGCTCAAACAGCCTCAAAAGGCAGAGACAGACCCAACTCAAACGGCCCCAAAAGGGAGAGAGGAACTTGGCTCAAAAAGCCTCAAAAGGGAGAGACTAAACCTGCTCAAACAGCCCCGAGAGGAAGAGAGAAAACCTGCTCAAACAGCCCCGAGAGGGAAAGAGGAACCTGGCTCAAACGGCCCCAAAAGGGAGAGGCAAAACCTGCTCAAACAGCCTCAAAAGGCAGAGACAGATCCGGCTCAAACGGCCCCAAAAGAGAGGGACAAAACCTGCTCAAACAGCCTCAAAAGGGAGAGACAGACTCAGGTCAAACAGCCCCAAGAGGGAGAGACAAACCCAGGTCAAACAGCCCCGAAAGGGAGCAAACAAACCGGGCTAAAACTGCCCCAAAAGGGACAGACAAACCCGGCTAAAACTGCCCCAAAAGAGACAGACAAACGCAGCTCAAACACCCTGAGACATCCACGAGCGGCTCCATCATCGAGTGGCACAGCCTTGGCACAGCTCTGTCCCAGGGAGCAACACCTGGAGTGTCCTGGGTAGAATGAAACCACAAATCCCTTGACAAAAAATCAAACGGGCCGAGCTTTGCCTGTGGGTGTGCCCTGTTACTGATGGGAATGTGGACACACAGAGGTACCCACAGGCAGAGCTGCTTCCAAAATCCCCCAGTGCCTGGGAACATGGGATAGGGAAGTTTGCAGTGTTCCAGAGCAAAAACATCACCTGGGTGGAGCCCAAAAAGGTCCCTGTGTCCTGTCTGGAGCCAAATGTCCCACCCTGCTCCTACCACAGCGGCCCTGAAATCAAACTTGCTGAAGCCAAGGCTCTTCCACAGCTTTGAGAGGAGGAAACTCCTCTCCTACAAAGATCCTTGGTGAAAATAAACCAGTGTGGGACAGGGGATCCACCAAACCACTGCTCTCCACCCCTTTGCACAGCAGGAAGGACCTGCTGAGGCTCCAACCCAAAACAGCTCAGCAGCTGCTCTGCCACCTTCTCCCCTTCTTCATCCAAAAACCTCATTTCTCTTTTTCACTCTCTGTTGGGGAAGGCTGGATGGTTCTTGGGGTAGTATTATTATTATTATTATTATTATTATTATTATTATTATTATTATTATTATTATTATTATTAAGAATGTACAATCATGTTTCAAAGCCCAGATTTCCATCCAAAAGAGTAGGAGGCCGCAGTCAGACTTCCCAGACCACAAAGATGCAGAGCTCCGTGGCTTTTCCAGCCAGAGTTTCCATTGTATTCTTCCCAGCTGAACTTTTAAAATGTGTGTGTGTTATGTGTCAGCGTGTGCGCAAACGTGCGTGGTTTTACCTCTCTTAAAAATAATAAAAAAAGACTTAAAAAAAAAAAGAGTGAGCAAGTGAGGCTTTCAGGAGGTTAATCACTGACCTGCTGCCAAGTTGGATATGTGCATGGAAGGGGGGAGTCAAGGGTTTTAATCCCAGTTTTTGATAAATAGAAGACATTCTAGTCATAATAAAACGTGTTTTACACTTGAGGGGAGGAATAAGGGGGAGAAAAAAGGAAAGTTTTGGCCAGGCACTGCGAGCTCCTGAGCCCAAACAATGAGGTTCAGAAACATAACTGTAACGCATTAGTAAATTGACAATGAAATTGCAGTTACTTCACTGGCTCTTTATTAAATAAACACAGCCCGAAAGGGACCTGTCTGCCCTGGAGGTATTTGCAGAGGGTTCACGTTACAAACCCAACACCGGCACCGCTCCCCCCCAGAGCAAACACATTCCAGCCGGACCCTGCGAGGTGGGGCCGGCCCTGCTTTTCCCCCTGTCACTTTTTCCCTTTCGTGGAGATCCCGGGTGGATTTTACAGCCTCTGGAGTTTCACCCCCAGCCACAGTTCTGCTCAGGGCTGATGGGAGAAGGGGGTATGGGAATGAGACATTGGTGGAGCAGCCCTTCCCACACACCTGGCCCTGGCCCTGCCCTGCTCCTACACCTTCAGAAAGCTCTGGATTTCCTTTCCATCCCAGCCCCAGCTCTTGGTGGCAGTTCTGCTCTTCCCCACCCTTCCCACTGAATCCCAACAACAAAAATTCCCCCACCCCATTCAACCAACCACCATGGAGCCCTTTGCAGCTCAAACAGCCCCAAAAGGGAGAGAGGAACCTGGCTCAAACAGCCCTAAAAGGGAGAGAGGAAGCTGGCTCAAAAAGTCTCAAAAGGGAGAGACAAAACCTGCTCAAACAGCCACAAAATGGAGAGAGGAACCTGGCTCAAAAAGCCTCAAAAGGAAGAGACAAAACCTGCTCAAACGGCCCCAAAAGGGAGAGAGGAAGCTGGCTCAAAAAGCCTCAAAAGGAAGAGACAAAACCTGCTCAAACAGCCACAAAATGGAGAGAGGAACCTGGCTCAAAAAGCCTCAAAAGGGGGAGACAAAACCTGCTCAAACAGCCCCGAGAGGGAAAGAGGAGCCCCAAGCAGTGACCACCAGCACTTCCCACTCAGCAGCTGCTCAAAAGGGGCTTCCAACAACATCTCCATCCCTGTCCTGCTCTGGATTGATCTCATCAACATTCCTGATGCTTTGCCAAAGCTTTACCCACAGCCCTCCGAGGCCACAGCCATGAGTGGAACTGAGATCCCCCATCAGAAAGCTCTGGAGAACCACCTGGAACTCCCATGCAAGGTGAAGCCACCTTACAAACCCTTCACCTGCAGCACTGCCCGACTATTCCAGCCAAATCCCAGCCCCATTCCAGCAGGGAAACTGGGGTAATCCATCCCTGTCCTGCTCTGGATTGATCTCATCAACACTCCTGATGTTTTGCCAAAGCTTTACCCACAGCTAGAACCAAGATCCCCCATCGGAAACCTTTGGAGAACCAGCTGGAGCTCCCACGCAAGGTGAAGCCACCTCACAAACCCTTCACCTGCAGCTCTGTCTGACTATTCCAGCCAAATCCAAGCCCCATTCCAGCAGGGAAGCTGGGGTAATCCATCCACACACACACACACACACACGCCGGAGACAAAAGGAACGTCGGCGTGTTCAGCACCTTGCGAGGCCTTGAACGGCTGCCAAGGGCCTTTGGAGAGGGGCCAAGGCAGTCCATGAGATGTGAGGGATCAGGATTCTCAGCAGCCCATGGGGTCTGGAGCAGGCTGTGCTACTGTTGGAGCCTGGTCACGACACGCTCCCCCTTGTTCCGAGATGTACCTCCTGTGGAGGCAGCTTTTCCCCGGCAGGGATTCCATCCCTGGCTGCCAGGAGCAGGGAAAAGCCTCTGCTCCTCTTCCCTGCAGCACCAGAACTCAAAGAAGCAGTGGGTTAAGTGTTTTCCTGCTCTGCTGTCATCGAGGGCTTTGTGGGAAAACATCAGGCTCCTACAAAGGTAAAACACAGAGATGGGAGGAATCCTGTGGAGCAGAGAATTTACCTGTCACTAATTCCATCCAAACAGTCTCCACCTGGACTTCAAATTTCCCCAGCTCGAGGCTCATATTTCCAAACCTTCATGCAGGCATCTGAGGGGGTGGGAAACCACACCAAAATTCTTTTTTTATATATATATAATTTCTTCAACACCTTCTCCACAAACCTGTGCCTTGGAACAAGGGCATCCCACTCCCACTGGGGAGCCCCCTGCCCCTGCAGGGAGCAGCCAGAGCCAAGGGGACGAAGAGGAAGCAGAGACACAACCCCTGATGGGAATTTCAGTAACATGGGAGATGAAATTGGCATGTTTTGTTTTTGTTTATGCTATGGAAATCAGGAAGTGAAAGCTCAGGGCAATAACGTGATGTGGCTTTACCCCAGTCTGTGTCAAAGACAGGGCTGGGGATGGTCTGCACCTAAACAGGGGTGTAGGGAGCACTGGAAGGTGATTATCTGGGTTCCTCCTCTTTGTCCCATCCCCTCAGGTGTCCAACTGCTTTCAAATCCGCCAGGATCAAGCTCACACCAAGTTGTTTCCTTCACCATCCTGTCTTTCCACGTGAGCAAACGGTGGTGTTGGCACATCGAGCTTTTGGAAGGGCTTAGAGAGGGGGGAGGCAGCAAATTCTCAGGGATTTTGGGATCTTAAATCAAGGCTGGATGTTTCTCCCTAGGGCACAATGCTGTGGCTCCACCAGGGAGTGCCTGGAGCGTGCAGGAGAGGGTGGGAGTGGGCAGGGGGTGAACCCAGCTGCTCCAGGGGATTCCATCTGGCCCCGAGGCTGAGCATGGAATCACAGACACGGCCCCTTCCCTGCCAAAAGCAGCTTTAATTTGGCGAGTGAGTGCAAAGGAGAGCTTTCCACAGAGTTCTTTCATTCCTATTAGACCAGTGGAGTTTAAGATTTTATTTTTTTTTTCTCCCAACTTGGTGCAGGCCCAAGTTTCCCTGTGAAAATTCCATGCTGGGATGGTTTTGTCTGTGAGTTACCTTCTGCAGACTGCCCAGGTGCAGCCCCTTCTTTAAAGGGGTTCTGACCTTTTCCTACCTGGGACAGGGGTGAGTTTCCAAATCCCACTTTAAGAAAAATCCACTGTGGATTTGCCCTTTGTGGGCAAGGCATGAAGGAGAGAAACTGCGAGACAAAATTTACAGGGAGTTAAACTCTTGGAGTTTCCATCTTTTCCCCATCCAGGTGGTTCTAAGCATTGTCTCTCCTGGCAGTGGAAATCAAATCCCCTTGATTTCAGAGTGTTCCCACCTTCCCCTGCCCCATTTTCCAAGCCTTCCCTTGCCATCTGGGAAAGAGGGCTCGAAGCCACCCTGCAATGAAACCTTACCCTGCCTCTTTTTCCAGCCTGTCTGACAGAACAAGTCAGCTGTGGGCCTCAGCCCCAACTTTAAACAACCCCCCCAATCCAGCAGGTCAGGCCATTTTAGCATCTGTACCTTTTATTTGTAGCAGACTGTTAATAATTAAGTGATGCCTTTCATACAGACATTTACAATAATTTAACCTTGCCCTTGCTGTGTAATTTATTCTTCGCAGAAGCCAATAAAAATAAAGGCCCCATATTTCGTCCCCCTCGCTCATTCTCTGTCCATATATATAAATATATACACACACATACAGCCAGGAGAGTGTAATAGGTTTCACATATTGTTCCATAGGTATCATTAGGGTACCAGAGCCAAGTGTCTCAGTTCATATGACTCTTTATAGGTGCCTTATAATCCACATAAAATTGAGTTTATGTTTCCTTTCCATCTGCTGATTCTAAAACAAGATGAGGAAGGGTTTTCTTGCTCTTTTTCTCTGTTTTTTTTTCCTTCTTCACCCCAGTCCTCACTGAATCAAACTCAAAATTTAAAGAGGAACCAACAATCTCCAAACTGGGCATCCTTTGTTATCCATCTTTGATGATGCCTTATCTCTGACCATGATGAACATTAAAGGCTCCAGAAAAAAGGTTGGAGCAAAGACAAATATCCAACCTCCTGCCCAGGGAGGAAAACCCTTCCCAAGTTTGCCATGGAGTCATTTTTCCTGTTTCTAAATCCACATAACAGAACCCGGCAGGTAGATGGAATAGGAGCAGGGAAAGGGACTAAAACCCAAGATTTATTTCTTCTCAAAAAAAAAACCAAAAAAAAAAAACCAAAACAAAAGGAGAGGAAAAAAAAGCACAGGACAGAGAAAAAACGAGCCAGAGCTCAAAGTATTGGCTGCACTTCCACAGCAAGTCCTAAAGAGGCTACGCAGAGAAACAAAAGAAAAATATTTTCCCCTAAAGAAACATTGGTAAAAACACGTTTATTAAAGCCCCAAAAATTCCACAACACTTCAGAGCCCCAGTGCTCTGGAGAGTGCTAGGCTGAGCATGGGGCCTGCCCTGCAGGGCCTCCCAGTCTGCCCAGTCCAACCCAGCCAGGGCCACCAGCACAGCACAGCTTGGCCTGATCCTTGTGGAAGAGGGCCTAGAGCCTCAGCTGGGCTGTTCTGCACTCCAAAAATCCCCTTTACTGCCCTTCCTGTGGTCTAACCTGCTCTTAAATCCTCTGCTTTAGTTATTCCAGCTTTTTCAGGGGAACCATGCCATGGGATGGGGCTTGGAGCAGGCTGGGATGGTGGAAGGTGTCCCTGCCCATGGCAGGGGGTGGAATGCGATGGGATTTAAGGTCCCTTCCAACCCAAACCAGGCTGGAATTCTGTGTTGTAGAGGCCTGGAACCTCTGGGGCCCACAGGGGACCTGTTTCCCCTGGTAACACTGCAAAAATTTCCCATTCCATCCCAACCACAATTCTTTTTTTTCCCCCTGGATCCTCTGGAGCAGCAGCTCCATGAAATCCCCCTCACATTGTTTCTAGGGCTGTTTTGGAGCAGGAGGACAGGGAAGGACAACCCAGACCCTGATCCCCAGCAGGGCTGGCTCAAAACTGCTCCGTGGTCCCCGTGAGGTGATGGAAAACTTTCCCCAGCATCAGGTGTGAGTGTGAGCAGCTCCAGTCCCACCCCGAGCAAGTGTTATAAACACACAGGCACAATCTAAATATTTATGGCACATGAAATCTCCCGTCTGCTGTTGCTCAGAGCCCAGAGCCGAGGAGGGAGGGGGAGTTAAGAGGTGATTATTGTGAGGGGCCTGAAAACCCAAAATGTGGGATTGAGCTGAGTCCAGTGCCCTGGAATGGTCACTGCACCGGGACCAGGTGTCAGCTCAGCTCCCTGACAAGGATTTGAGGGGTTTGTCACTGCTGGGCCTGGCTTCCATGGGGAAACAGCAGATGGAAAACACGGCCCTGGCTTTGTGGGCTCCTTTTCCTCTCTAGCACCTCCTGAGAGAGCGGCTGCTCCAGCTCGTAAAACCTTCCTGGGGCTGGGGAAGGAGGAGCAGAGCACGCCGGGCAATTATTTCCCTGGCCTGGAGAAAAATTATGATAGAATTTGTTTTCTTATTCGTGCTATTTTTTTGCTCGGATCTCTGGGGGTTTTGTTAAAGGTTGAAATAAAATTTTCAAAAAAAAAACCAAAAACTCAATGAAAACACAAGACAACAGAAGGAGAGAGGCAGGCTGGGGAGTTCCATGTGTTTCTGGAACAATTGCCCATTGATCCAGCCTGGAAAGTGCTGAGTATCTGGAGGTGATAGGACTGTCTTGGCAGCAAGAAGCAGAGCTGCTTTAGGAAAAATGCTCCACTTAGCAAAGTTTGGGGAGCTGGTATTGCCCAAAAAGGCTACACCAACACAAATCCTGCCCATGCTGCTCTCTGGGCTCACACCAAACTCCCAAGAGAGCTGCCAAGGTGAATGATGCTCACAGCAAGTCCTTCCTCCCCTCCTGGGAGCTGCTGCTGATTATCACTCTTCCTGATGAGTGATTCCCATCAGGAAGGGTGACACCACACAAAGAAATGGGATATCAGCTCCTGGTGGCTCTGGTTCCTGTCTGGCACAGGCCAGGAGAGCAGCACGTGGGCATTCGTGTGCTGCTCTGCTCTCCAGGGAGTGTGGGCAGCTGAGCCCCCAAAGCCAGTTTAACTCAGTGATGGAGCTTTGATGCTCTTTCTGAGTGACTCCCAAGTCCAAATGATAAAATCCAGGCAATTTCAGCTCCAGCTGGGAATTTGTAGAGAGTTTCACCTTGATTTGTGTAGGTGGTGTGAGCACAGGCTGCAGACGGGACCAGCACGACACGTGTGGGTCCCTCTGGGGTGAACTCCACCAACCAAAACCTCATTTCTCCAAAACACAGCTTCGTTTTTTTTTCCCAGCCCTACTCTGCAAAGCCACCCTCAACTTCAAGGAAGCCCTCAGGGCCTCCAGGGGCTGCCAAAGGAGAGCAAACACAGCAACTTCCACATCCCCTGGAGCTGGGCATGGATGGCTCCGGAGAGACTGCAGAGAACCCAGCCCAGCACAGCCGGGGCACGCTGGGCTTGGCACAGCCGGGGCACACCGGGCTTGGCACACCTGGGGCACGCTGGGCTTGGCACACCTGGCTGGTTTTGGCATTCCTGGCTCGTGTTTACACCCACACCCAGAGCGGCGCCAGCCCCGCGCCCCGGCCATGGCAGGCCTGGCTGGGCCGGGCTTCCCCAGCACAGCCCTGCTGAGGAATTCTGCTCCCAGGAGGCTTGGAGAGTTTTTTACAGGGGAAAAATAAGAAGTTTGCCCTTGGGAAAGGTGCTGGGTTTGTGTTTTAAATGTGCAAATTTGGATATCACCTCACATGGCCTAGCACACGTTCATCCCTGGGACTCGGGGATTCACTGGGGCCGTCAGTGAGACAAAGGGCAGGTTTGGAATATCTCCCATTCCCCATTTCTCCCTGATCTCTCATTTAAACCTCTCCTGTACCTCAACAAAGCACATTCCTCCAGGAACAAGAGCCCAGCCAAAGGTAAAGCTACTGTGGACGTCCAGAAGCCTCCAGGCTACACCACGTCTGAGCTCAAGCCTCCAAAAAAGCCAAACCCCTCCAGCTCAAACTAATAGACACATCTGCCAACAGCTTCTTTTAATTTTTTGGAACCACTCTCTAGGTGACTTCATTGCCAAGAAAAAGAAGAGATATTTATGATAGCGACTGGAAAGCCTCGAAATTCCAAGTCAGATCCTCGGTGGTGTAAACTGAGGCTGCTCCAGTGAGTCAGGGGGCCGCTGCCAATTCACACAGGTTGAAGTGGCTCTCTGCTCTTATCTCCTGGCTCCCCAGCACGCAGGGACAATTAAAGGCAGCTCAGGCAGGCACTCCATGAATCTCTGCCACTCTCTGCTCTGAAGTCATCCCCTTGGAAAAGAAATAGAAGGGCAAAAATGCAGGAGTGAAAGCAGACATTTGCTCCTGCCTTGAACTCGGAGCTGCAGCTTCAGCAGGAAAAGCAAAAGCTGGAGGGACACAGAGCACCTGCTGAGAGTGTCCAGTAATTTCCTTGAATGTTTTGTTCTATAAATCAGGGGAAATATGTGGTTTTAGTTTGAAATGGGTTCAAGTAGGTTTAGTTTCTGGGTATTAAAAGCAGGTAAGGCAGGGAGAGGTTTCAGTAGCAAAGGAGCACAAGGGAGCTCTGGAGACACAGAACCCCTGAGCAGGTGCCTGGGTTTCTGGAACATTCAGCAGATGCTGATGTGCAGCTCAGTGAATCCCAGACTTTCCTGTCCTGAAAAATGTTCTTTCCATCAAAAAAAACCAAACCTTTCCTGGGGTGGTTTGGTTCCAAATCAGGGGCTGGTGTGACATGGGGTGGGTGGGGTGGGTCTGTCACTCACCTGGGTTGTGTGTGAGGAGACATCTCTGTGGTTAATCAGGGGTTAAAGAATGAACATTGGAATAAAAAAAAACCAGAATTTGGTCCACAGAAAAAGAAAATACAAGCTGAGGTGTGCACCAAACACACACCAGACTTAACCTGGGAGTAACTTTACTCATGGTAACAGTTCCCCTTGTCTTAAACTTCACACTGGTGAAGTGATGGAGACTCCTGCAGGACCCTACAGAGCATTTTCAAAATTATTTTTTAAAATTTAATTTTTTAATGTCTTTAAAAGCCCCATAAACCAGTGGTGAGCTCCTGTCACCCTGGGATAGGGGTTTGCACCCTTTGTTAGATCTGAATTTAATCTCAGGATGGAATTGTATGGCCAGCCCTGAAAAGGGAGTTTATAAAGGACAATCTGAATTATAAGGCCATGAATGGCAGCACTTTAATCACCCCATTAAAGCCACCAGTCCCTCCCAGCAAAGGCTGCTGGAGCCACTGGGCAGGTGGAAGGATCCTCACTGGCTTCAGAGATCTTGGGATCAGGCCCCAATTTTCTATGGATTTCAACTATTTTTATATCCTTTCAATCCTTGTTCAGCCAGATATTTTAAAATATGCTAAATATCTGCCATTTCCTAATCCCAAATTCCAAATTTTACCTGGGTGTAACTGTTGTGCCAACTGGGTACTGGATGAGCTCCTTGAAGAGGTTTTTCCTTGAATTTGGGATGGGATTTTCCTGTGATTTTGGTGACACTTTAATTCCTTTAAAGCACTCGTCCCCTTTTGTTCCAGCCCACACTGACACTGCAGTGTGGGGATTTTAATTGTGGGGGTTAAAAAAAAACCCCTTTTCAGTTATTTGGGGTTTCATTTTCATTTTCTCAGGAAGAAAAGACAGAAAAAAAATAATAAAGAGAAAAGGGAAGGTTGAAAATGATTGGGTTTTGGGGGAAAATATATTTTTGGCATTGAAATGAGGAAAAGCACCAGGGTTAGAGAAAAAACCTGAACTGAGCTCTGAAACTTTACCTTCCTTTAATTATCCAGGTGACATTTCAGACATTTAGTCTGATTTTTTTTTTTTTGTTTTGCATCTGCATATTGAAAACACCCTTTTAAAAACACTTTCAAAAAAACCCAGCTGCTCCCGAACATTTATTTAGCGAAAAGTAAATTTTATAAAAATGCAATTGCAAAGTAGTTAAGGTATTTGAATTTTTTTTATATATATATACATATATATTTTTTTTTTAAGGAAAGAAGAATCCCAAGAAAGAAAGTATTTGATGGCTAATAATCTCATTTCAATATAATAGGACCTTTCTTTTGCAAAGAGCAAGACAGGTTAAAAGATATAATTATGACTTTGCAAACTCTCCCAAGTGCTACGAGATCATCTGACAGTTCTGATCCCGGGCTCAGCTCTCAGAGGGGAAAAGTCTTTGTCTAGTTCGAGAGTTAAAGAGACAGGATCCCTATTCCACCCTCTGCCTACATTGCAATTTAACTGTCAAAAAAATCCAAGCTGCAAAATTGTCTTATTCCAACACAGCGCAAGGAAAGAGAGAGAGGTTTGAGACTGACCTGTCAAACGCACCCTCTTTAAAAATGTATAATATATTTTAAACATTTTTTTCCAGAGGTACTTAAAGGTTAAAGATGTGCCAAAGAAGGAGGATGGATTTTTTTTTTCTTCTCCCCCTTTTCGCTGAAGCTTTTTAAAACAATTAAAACCAAAAAAAAAGAAAAAAAAAAAGGAGAGGGAGAAAAAAAAATTTGAAATTAGGGATCATCAGTGTAAAAAATCCCCTGAAGATCAAAAGGAACACATTAGAATCACATTAATTCTGATTTAGAAAAAAAAAGAAAGAAAAAAAAAAGAGAACAAATCCCCTCTTTCAATGGGAAGAGAAACTTGGAGGACATTTAAATGGTGTTTCCATTGTCAGGATGTGCAGGAAGGTGGAGCAGAGTGTCAGGGTGAGATGGAGCCACGGGCAAAGCTGGAGCCTGGTGACACTCCAGGATATTCCTGGGTTTTTTAAAGCTTGGCTTTTTTCGTGTTTCAAAATAGGGAAAGAAGGAGAGGAAAATATTTTTCCCAAGTAACCAAACAAAAGGAGCCATTTCCTCAGGGGGGTTTCCAAGGAGCCACAAACAAACAATTCCCAGTCATTTTTTGACCAAATATAGATGGCAAAGAACAGCTGGACATGGCCAGAGGCTCGTCCATGGTGCCACCACCCGGGCACATGGCCGTGTCCCCACACACCCCCTGTCACTCCACAGGGACACAGGGGCTGGCAGCAGAGCCTGGGAGCTGCAGGAATGCCAGGCTGGCATCTGGGAGCACAGGATTTGGGTGTTTGTGCAATCACAAGATGGGTTGGGTTGGGTTAAAAATCATTTTGTCCCCCCCCGCCATGGGCAGGGACACTTCCACCATCCCAGGCTGCTCCAAGCCCTGTCCAACCTGGCCTTGGGCACTGCCAGGGATCCAGGGACAGCCACAGCTTCGATGGACAACCTGTGCCAGGCTGTAAAAACTGTCAAAAAATTCCTCACTGTGAAATAATTCCCATTATTTATCCTGCTGCAAGTCAGGAGTGAGACCCCCACAGATCAGGAGTGGATTCCCACGGGACCGTGATTTCCCACCTAACAGAAACCAAGTGGGAGCAGGTTCAGGTCCATTATCCACCTCCACCCCACCCCAGCAAACTGGGAATTGGAACTGGGATCTCTCAGCCCAGCAGAGTTTTGGGGGTCTTCATCTGCTGCTTGTCCAAGGAGCCAGGTGGGTTTTCCTCCCTCCTGAACTGGGATCTGCTCCTTCCCAGACATGCCATGATGGACAGGTGACAGGTTGGTGGCTTTGGGACAAAAGACTTGTGAAATAACATCTCTCCTTGTCTCACCTGGCATTGGAGGTCATTCCCATCATGGTTCCTCTCCCAGTCCCCCAAACCCACCAGGAAAAAATGGGAATCTCATCCAGGCTCTCAGCTGATCCTTCCAACCAAAGGCTGTGTGAAAGTCACAAATTAAAATCTAGTTAGGATTGAGAGCCAAAGGACAAAACCTTGGGGATTTTCCCAAATTATTGAAGATCAAATAGTCCCAATCCAGCAGCACCTGCAGACTTGCATCACCTGCATAGCTGGGCTGATGTTTCAGGCTTTAAAGAGCTTGGAAACAGCCCCTGATTTCCTTGGATTTATCCAAACACCAAGGCCGAGGGCACACCCAGTAAATCCACCCTGAATGGTATCAGCACAATCCAAGATAACCTGGCACCAGCCTGATACAGGGCAGGAAAATCAACCCACCCCTGTGCCAAATTCCTGCCTTTCCAGCCCTCCTCATCCTGTGTTTCCAGGTGGGTGGGGAAATCGAGGAGTTTTGCAGCAGCAAAAATGTCAGATATGGGAGCTTGGGAACAGGGGGAAGTTGTGTGCTTATCTTCAATATTTAATAGATATCAACCTCTGAGCTGGGGGTGAGCAAACTGAAAAAAAAAAAAATAAAAAAAAAACAGGGATGGGGACCTCCTTAAAGCATCCTGGCAAATGGATTTGTCCCTGGTGCCACACTGGGAAGTGTCTCAGCCCTGATTGCCTGGGACCTGCAGGGTGACAGGGCTTTTGGGATTGCTCACTGAGAATGAGAGCCAAACTGGACTCCTGCCCCAGGAATGCTGCCAGATTCCTGCTCTGAAAGGAATGATAAACCTTTGGGATGCTGCTTCTCTGACTCTGCACAGCCAGGGGTGAGTGTGGGATCAGAGCTCCTCACTGAATGGCTCCAGTCCTGCTTCCCTTCCATCAGAGGGGTCTTCCCAGGACCCAGCAGTGAGACCAAGGTGTGCTCCTGATGGATCATCCCAAGGCTCCCAGGAGCTCTTCCTCTCATGGATGTCCTCCCAAGAAGACAACAAAGCATTTCCCATCATTTCCATCCCAAATTCTGCTCAGAATTTGGTTTGCCTCAGCCTTTCCAGGGATGTGGTGGTGATGGGGCTTTCCCTGGTGCAACCAGGAGCAGGATCTGGGTCTCCTTGGAAAAATCCTTGTGCCAAAGCTGAATTCCTTGTGGAAAGCTGCTGAATTCCTTGTGGAAAGCAGCCTCCTTCCATCAGAGGGGTCTTCCCTGAGGAGCTGGCCCAGAACCCAGCAGTGACACCAAGATGTGCTCCTGATGGATCATCCCAAGGCTCCCAGGAGCTCTTCCTCTCATGATGTCCTCCCAAGAAGACAACAAAGCATTTCCCATCATTTCCATCCCAAATTCTTCTTGGTTTGCCTCAGCCTTTCCAGGGATGGGGTGGTGATGGGGCTTTCCCTGGTGCAACCAGGAGCAGGATCTGGGTCTCCTTGGAAAAATCCTTGTGCCAAAACCGAATTCCTTGTGGAAAGCTGCCAGGATTCTGCCCACAGATGAACCCAAACTCATTGTACAACTTTCCCTTAATCCAACCCATTTTCCAGCTCATCTTGCCTTTTTTGGGATGAGTTTGGAAGGATTTGTCCCTCTCTGCCAGGGACAGGCTTGGCTGTGACAGCACCAAGAGGGCTGCAGGTGTTGGGAGGGAGTTCCAGCAGTGAAAATCATGGATGTAGCTCCAAGGAGACAGGGACAGTGGGGAGTGAGACACTGTGAGTGTCACCTGGTGAGAGGACAGCATGTGACAAAGGGGACACAGGGATTCCAGGAACACCCATCCAAAGGGGAAAGGGAACCAGCATGGGAAACCCCAACAAATTGCAGATAAACCCTTCCACGTGTGGATTTATCCTGTTAAAATCACAGAATGGCTGATCCAAACCATGGGGAGCACCAGCAGCTTTTCCAGGGTTTTCTACAGGGGGTGTGAGGCTGGTGGTGCCAGTGCCACCCTGTCCTGGGTGTCCCCAACATTAAATGGAGCTGCCTCAGGCTGGGCAGGGCTCTGGCACCGTCCCTGTCCCCAGCTGGGCCCCCCTCAGTGCTCAGCTCTGGTTTGGTTTGATTGATTTTCTAATTGCTCCTTTAATTGAACAGTTACAGCAACACTACCAGGGAAAGGTTCCAGGGCTGGGAGGGGAGGTGGGAGGGTGTGGGGGTGGAAGGGGAATTGGAGCTGGGGAAAGAGCAAAATGGGTTTTTCCCTGTTTCTCCAGATGAAAACACAGGGAAGAGGCAGGGGATGAGTTCCCTTCAGCAGGAGCTGAGGAGGAGGAGAGCCGAAAACAATAAATTACAGGAGGAGAAGAAGAAAAATGAGAAGCGGGTTGAAAAGTGTGGCAGGGCCAGAGGGTCCCAGGGACTGCTCAGCCTCCAACTGACATCGGCTTCCTGAGGGCTGGGAGTGCTGGGTGAGGCAAATGGGCCACCGAGAAGGAAAGGGGGGAAACTGGGACAGCTGGGAGGGGGAGCCAGCAGGACAAGGTGGGAAAAGATCTCAGCAAAACGTGCAGGAGCAATGTGGGGAGGAAGGGAAAAGGAAGGGAAAGGCATCCCTGTGTCAGAGGAGCTGCGGAGGGGAAGGAGAAAAGGTGAGATCAGGGCTGTGCTGCAGAGGGATTTGTGACAGGGAAAAGGACAATGGGACAATGGGAAGGGATTGTTCCCTGTGAGGGTGGGCAGGCCCTGGCACAGAATTCCCAGAGAACTGTGGCTGCCCCATCCCTGGAAATATCCAAGGCCGGGCTGGACAGGGTTTGGAGCACCCTGGGATGGTGGAAGGGTCTTGGCCATGGCTGGGGGTGGCACTGGGTGATCTTTAAGGTCCCCCCAACCCAAACCATTCCACAATTCCACGATTCCATGATGTAAACCCACAGTGTGCCCAGCTGTGGGGCAGGCACAGTGAGCCAGGAGCTCACCAGGAGCGTGTCAGGAAAAGGACAGGAGAATCCAGACGGGGTCAGGGGGGAAGGTGCACGCAGAGGCCACGGAGCAGCTCACAGAGAAGCAGCTCAGGTTTCAGGAGAGCCTGGAGCCGGGGCTGCAGGGGGACAGGAGGTGGGCTCTGCATTCCCTGGCAGGCAGCACAAGGCAGGTTTAAAGAATATCCTTCCATTTTGGAATTTGTTTATTATTCTTAACTAAGCAGCTCAGACAGGCAGCACGGCATCCACGCTGGCTGCCCAGGAAGGCAGGGAAGGGAGGGACAGGAAGGCACATTTCCACACTGGGGGCAGAGGGATTTGTGCCCTGCTGGGCGAGGGAAGGGGGCAAAAAGCTTTGCCAACTCTTTAGGAGAAGTGTGGAAGAGACTCCAGCTGAGTGCCCAAAGGGATCAGAGCTGAGCTGCTGCCCCCAAACCCAGCAGCACCTTTGGGGTGGCTGCTCCAATGACACTTCAGACTTGAGATTTTCCTCTGAAACTTGAGATTTTGAGATCTTGACTTGAGATTTTAATTTGAAATTCCTCAGACCCTGGAGCAGAGACTGAGAAGTGTTTTCTAGGGAGGAGGGAGAAGTGATCTCTCTCTGCTCTTAAAATCCACTCATTCTGTGAGGAGTCACAAGGCACCAGGACATTCCTGGTCATAGGAATCCCCTCACCTGGCAGGTGTGTCCATACTGGGGGGTCAGGGCACATCTCCTAGCTCTGCATTTTGAATTTCTGGACTGTCTGGAATGACTTCAGCTGCTGCAGGGATGGCCAAGAACACAGCAACCCAGGCCAGGTTGGACATTTCTCCTTGTGAGGCTGGTGAGGCACAGGATGCCCAGAGAAGCTGTGGCTGCCCCTGGATCCCTGGAAGTGCCCAAGGCCGGGTTGGAGCAGCCTGGGATGGTGGGAGGTGTCCCTGCCCATGGCAAGGTGTGGAAGTGGAAAAGCTGTGGTTTTCAGCCCAAATCTTCCAATATCCCTGACCCTGGTGTGCAGGGTGCTGCAGATTTGGGTGCTGGACACCCACCCTGGTGTGAGCACCAGCAGGACAGCGAGGGAAGGACAAACTGCCCTCCTCCAGTGCCCTGTGTGCTGGAAATGAGGGTGAAGAAGGTAATTCAGGATAAACCAAGGAGGGAAGTGGAGTGGGAGCCTGTGGATGCCAGGGAGCTCTCAGCAGTGGGAGGTGGTGGGAGAGGAGAGAGCGGGAATGCCGCGCGTGGGGGAGCAGAAAATCCCAGGAATGGGAGCAGGGAAACGGTGGCAGCCAGAACAGGAGGCAGGAAAGGTCCCTCATCCTGGCCATAAGCAGGGCTGGGTGTTAACTCCCGGGATTATCCTGCCCCGGAGGCAGGAGGGCTCCACACCTCTGACAGGAAACCCGTGCTGGAAACTCGGTGCAGAATGTCTCAGTGCTGATAGAAATTCATTCCCCAGCCCTGGAACATTCCTGGGAGCAGAGCAGCAGGTAGGTGGGCTCTCAGCTGGCCCCCATAGCAAGGAGCAGAGAGCTGCCTGGTAGAAATTCATTCTCCATCCCTGGAACATCCCGGGATTATCCTGCCCCAGAGGGCTCCACACCTCTGACAGGAAACCCTGTGCTGGAAACTGGCTGGTGCTCGGAGCAGAATGTCTCAGTGCTGGGAGAAATTAATTCCCCATCTCTGGAACATTCCTGTTCCCATCCCTGGAACATTCCTGGGAGCAGAGCAGCAGGCAGGAGCTCCCACCTGCCCCCCCCCAGCTGCCTGTCATCCCCTGCCAGCCCCCAGCCCACCTTTCACCACCTCCCCTGCCACCTCTCCCCTCTCTCCTCCCTTTTGCTCCCATTCTCCACTTTCCTTTCATCCCTTTTTTTTTCCCCTAGCTGTGTCTCTCTTGTCTCCAGGCCTCCCAAACTCATCTCACCTGTGCCCCACCAGCAGAGCTCAGCACTTTCCCCTGTGGCTCCAAAAGCCTTTCAGTGGTCAGTGCTCCCCCAGCACTCCCTGGACAGTCTCCCTCTCTCCCTGCTCCCTTCCCCCTGCTCTTTCTCTCCCTCCCATAATATTTTCCATATGAAGAAGCCTTCCTGAAGCCTCACACTGCCCTCTTGGCGAGTCTGAGGCGGGTTAGAGGAGACCCTGGGAGCCTTTAATCCTCTCTCTCTCTCTCTCTCTCTCTCTTGCTTTCATCCTCAGCCACAGCTGGACGCCCCATTGATGTGGAACAGACCAAACACCAGGCCCCTCACTAAGCTGCTGCTGTGGGGCCTCTCCTCCTCCTCAGGAGCCCTGAGCAGTGTCCAGCTCCTGAGCAGGGTCCAGCAGCCCCTCCACTCCCAGCTTCCCCCCTCTCCCTGCCTCTGCTCCTTCCTGAGCTGTCTTTTAGCACTTTTATTCTGAGAGTTTCCCTCATCCCATTATCCCCCTTTCCCAGGATTGTTTGGGATCGATTCCCCCCAGTCCCTGCAGAGCTGGGTGAGGGTGAGGGGCTGCTCTGTGTTGATGCAGCTCGTGGTTATGTCCCAGGGAGGGCCTGGTGGGCTCCACCAGCTCAGCACTCAGGTGTTGGGTCTGCAATCAGCTCAGAGTTTGGGGGAGAAGAATTTTGTAAATCCCACTGCAGGTGAGGCAAGAATATCTTTGAATTGAGGAATGGTTTGGGTTGGAAGGGATGTGAAAGATCACCCAGTGCCACAGACACTGTGACAGGGATCCCTGGGGGTGTCCCAGGGCATGCTGGACAGGGCTTGGAGCCACCTGGGCTGTGGGAGAGGTCCCTGCCATGGCAGGGTGGCACTGGGGGGAGTGGCAGGGGTTTCAGGGTGGCACTGGGGGGAGTGGCAGGGGTCCATGGTGGCACTGGGGGCTCAGTGCGGTCCCAGGGTGGCAGTGGGGCCTGTGGCAGAGGTCCCAGGTGGCACTGGGGGTGGCACCATTGCGGTCCTGGGGTGGCACTGGGGGCTGTATCAGGGTTTGCAGGGTGGCAGTGGGGGTGGCACTGGGGGCTGTGTCGGGGGTCCCAGGGTGGCCCTGGGAGTGGCACAAGGGGCCCGGGGCGGTTCCAGGGTTGCACTGGGGGCTGTGAGAGGTGTCCCTGCCATGGCAAGGTGTCACTGGGGGCAGTGTCAGGGGTCCCAGGTGGCACTGGGGGTGGCGCTGGGGGCAGTGTCGGGGGTCCCAGGTGGCGCTGGGGTCTCGGTGCAGTCCCAGGGTGGCGCTGGGGGCAGTGTCAGGGGTCCCAGGTGGCACTGAGGGCAGTGTCGGGGGTCCCAGGGTGGCACTGGGGGCAGTGTCAGGGGTCCCAGGTGGCACTGGGGGCAGTGTCGGGGGTCCCAGGGTGGCACTGGGGGCAGTGTCGGGGGTCCCCGGTGGCGCTGGGGGCCGTGTCAGGGGTCCCAGGTGGCCCTGGGGGCAGTGTCGGGGGTGCCAGGGTGGCACTGGGGGC
>JAWWMN010000104.1:4839699-4860056 GCA_035047745.1 Catamblyrhynchus diadema
GTGTCCCTACTGGAATTTCATGGGTTTGTATTGGAATTTCATGTGTCCCTACTGGAATTTCGTGGGTTTGTATTGCAATTTCTCATGTCCCTACTGGAATTTTATGCATTCCTGTTGGAATTTCAACAGGTTCCTACTAGAATCTCATGTGTCCCTACTGGAATTTCACAGGTTCCTATTGGAATTTTATGGGTTCCTACTGGAATTTCACATGTTCTTACTGGAATTTCACAGGTTCCTATTCGAATTTCCTGGGTTTCTATTGGAATTTCACAGGTTCCTACTGGAACTTCACAGGTTCCTATTGGAATTTTCTGGGTTTCTATTGGAATTTCACGGGTTCCTACTGGAATTTCACAGGTTCTTATTGGAATTTCATGGGTGTCTGCAGCTGCCAAAGGCCCACTTGAGTCAACATCTACTTTTGTCTCACTCTAAGGAGGTTCTGTGTTTCATTTTATGAAATTTTATGAAATTCTCTTTATTCCTGATTTTCAGCAGCGTAACCTCACTGTTAGAGAGTATCTGACACGTCACCTCCTTATTGCTCCCAGTGCCCCTGGGTTCCCTGCCCAGCTGAACATCACCCAGAAACATCTGCAGACTAAACTGTTGTATTTCCATCAGCAGCTGACCTGGTGACCCACATGCCAGAGGAGCCCAGAGCTGTGCAGAGCATCTCCAGGTGAGCCCAAAACTCCTCGAGCTGAGATCTCTCATCTTCCTAGGACTAAGGCAGCACCACGAGAGATTTTTTCAAGGTTGGACCATCCCCTTCATGGTTGTTATTCTGGTTCCCCACAGGACCCCTCCTGACGTGGATTTCACTGTTTTCTACATCCTGGCTGGATTCCTGGTGGCCAAGTTCATGGTGGCCGTGCTGGTTGGTGCTGTTGCCCACAGCAGGAAGAACAGGGAGAGAGGGCAGAACCCAGAGCTGGGTGAGCAGCAGGAGCTCCCACTCCCTGCTGACCTTGGACATGATGGAATCGGCCTCTCCTGGGAGAGCTCTGCGTGAGCCAAGCCAAAGGGAATCCATGGAAAAGGCAAATCCATGGAAAAGGCCACTTGCCATAAGAAAAGGACTGCTACTAAACACAGGTCTGGAAGAACCTGTCACTCTGGAGAGGTTCCCATCTTCTTCATCACCTCTTCCCCTTGGTGTCTCATCCCCAAGCAGTTATTCCAGACCTCATTCCCAGGACCATTCCTTCACAGTGTGAACTGACACCCAGCAGCTTCCTGTCACCTCAGGTGGCAGATTCTGTCTTTCCAAGGCGAGGAAGAGCAGCTCCCAAAAGCTGCTTTGGGCAGTGGGGATGCTTGGAGAAAATCCCTGTGGAAAGGTGTGAGGAACTGCAGGACACACCAGGACAGGGATGGGGTCTACTTGCATCCCTGAGCCAGCTTCTCCTCTCTGAAGGGACTTTGTGAGCACAGGAACTGTCTCTCTGTTGTTCTCCCTGTGTTTTCTCCCAGGCTCCAAACCCATGGGCACTCACGTTTCTTTTTCCCTGCAAATCTGAATAAAATCCAGCTGATTCTCTGGCTTGGTGTGGATTCCTGCAGGACAGCAGGTGACAGTCGTGTCCCAGAGCAGAGGTGATGCTTGGGACACCCTGGAGTGTTCAGAACATCCAGGAACACTCAGAGCCTGCAGGACAGGCTGGAACATCCAGAGCCAGCAGGAGCAGCAGCTCAGAGCCCAACCTCCCATTGCCCACAGAAGCAATGACTGAAATTTGCTTATTTTAATTACACTTTGGGTTCTCATTTTTAGAGTAGTTCTGTGTTTTATCCAGAAATTGAAATTCATGGTGGGACATCTGGCAACCTTTGTCCTTCCACGGTCTTTCCCTCCTGCCACTGTGAGGTTCTCAGTCTTAAATCAGCAACTTTTGAGGAAAAAATTCTGTGTTGGTTGCTGTCTTCTGTCTAGACAGTGACTTGCTGTATGACTGCATCCATAGAGAGGAATTTGCCATCTGAAATAAAAATATCTCCAAGGAAATAAAAATAAATTAATCAATAACTTACTGATTACCCTCAAAACCAATGAATGTAATTTGGTAGGATTGTATTCCTCAAAACCAAATGGGTTTGGGGCAGAAACATTTCTGGGGCTGGTTCTGTCCTTCCCTTCCCCTGTTCCCTCCGTGCTGACATTGGCTCTGTGACCTGCACACTCTGGGGAGGTTGTTTTTTCCTCTCTTCCCCCTCAGTGAATCACAACTCGAGGTTCATCAGAACTTTTGGGGCTCTTTGCAAAAAAACAAAAAAAGGAACTCCCTGTCCCTCAGTGCTCCCATCCTGCGAGAGCCAACAGGAAACTCCCTGTGTTTGGTGCAAAACGCTGTCCCAAATTCAAGGTAACTCTGATCAAAGCCCCAGTAAAGCTCACATTCCCTTTTACCACACATCCCCTCTGCTCTTCCCCAATTTCATGAGGCAAGGAGGAAATATTTGCAGCTGTAGATGAACCAAGGCTGATGTCCAGAAGCCAAAACCACTTCAGTTAAAACCACCCAGCTCGGTTTGTACCCAGCTGCTGAGGGTGGGGATGGGGTGAGGGAAAAGAAAGACCTGGATGCAGAATTCTGGAAAATAGCTGCACTTTTCTAGCAGCACAGGTGGGCAAACCCAGAGGAAAGCTGTGGTGCATTTCCTTTTTCAAATTATTTCTTAAATAGCAGGGAGCTATAAACCCAAATACAGGAAACTGCTCATGTCTGGCAGCAGCTGATACAGCACCACAGCCAGGCCAAGTGAGCTCCTTCCTCTGGACCTAAATATTCACCAAAAAAAGTATCAATTACTGCCCATTCTGATGAGATTCAGCAAAGTGGTAAAAAATCTGCTTTATTTTAAACCTATGGGATTTTTCCTGGGCTTCAGAGAGACAAGTAATGCATTTGACATGTTCTAATAAACAAGGAGCTTCTTGGAAAATATTTGTCTATTTTATCGTATCAATTGTCATCAGCTTGAGCTCCTGGGGTGGAATTTACACTCCAGTGTGGTGATTTGTTTTCCAAAGAAATAACTTTGTATTTCCCTGTTTGTTGTTTATTAACACACACCTGTCCTCCAGGATAAATCTAGCTTGACTTTATTACAAATTACACCCCTGTTGATCCCAGTGCAGAATGCTGTTATCATGGTGATATGAGCAAACATCCCTCAGGGATTATGGATAAATCCCCAAATTCAGCTGACGGAGATTTTCCTCTTAATTCTGTGAGCTACAGACCGAGGATGCTGAACAGGGCACAAAATTGGGTTTAATTTTTGGATATCAAGATTGCAGGAAGATTCCAGCCTGGATAGTGGGTGGCAGGGGAGGGAAGGTGGGAGGGCAGGGAATACATCATGGATTGGATAAACTTTGTTCTCTGAGTGATTCTGCAGTTCTGAAGGTGAGGGTGAGAGAGAAAAGTAAATTCTTGTTGATCTGCTTTGATGCGGCTACACAATACCAAGTTTTTTTACCATTATATCTGAGATGATTTTATTATTCTACTGCAAATTGTCTGAAAAAAAAAAAAAGAAGCTAGAAAATTACATCATAATAGCTGAAGAAACTGATTTCTGACTTCCTAAACAGGCTTGCATGATTGTTCTCCTCATTTCCTGCCCAGCTTCCCGTTCTCTGATCTTACATGCTGTCATTTCCTTCTTTTTTTTTGTTTGTTTGTTTGCATTAGGGGTTTTTTTTTGTGTGTGTGTGATCATCACTGTGTTGACCAATTCTGGAAAGAATTCACAACTGCCAGCTTTGTGCTCTGGGGGGTTTTGAGATGGTGAAATGTTGGTGTGGAGTTTGTGCTGCCCTCCCCCGGCCCATCACAAAATTCCCAACACAGAGCAAAAGCTTCTCAGTTTATAAATTTTATTAGCTGGAGAGTGTACACAGTACTTACAATTGCATCTATTAAAGACCAAAATACACTTGAAAAAATGCATCATATAAAAAAAATTAAAAACTTTGAACTATGTACAAGCTTTGCCTGACATTACGTTAAGCTCAGGACCCTCCCACGCCCCTTCACAAAGAAAAGTTTATTTTTTCCCTCTTTTTAACATGCATTTAGCATCACTTGAGGACCATTTTCTTCCAAATCCTGATCTTTACACTCCTATAAATCTGGGTTTTGATGGGTTTGATGCTGCACTGCTCTGGGTCAATCAAACACATTTCTCCCCAAACCTCTTCTTTCATCCTCACCCCTAAAGTGAAGTTTTTACTCAAGTGTAGCAAATCTAAGAATTTTAATTTAATTACTAGGGAGGTTTGAACTGGACATGTCTCCAGTTTTCACAGATTTGCCTGGAAAAGAAAGCAGATATTTTTGGTACCGTGGTGTTGACTGCTGGCTCCAACCTCACCAAATAAACACAACTTTCAGCAGTGATACACAGAACACAAAACAAATTAAAAAAAATGATAGGAGCACTTGGGCTTTCACATCACTATTTAAAATATTAACAGTAAGACTTCCTAGAACACAAATCCTTATTTCTTCACACACAACCTACAACAGCAGATCAGAGAACCTAGATATGAAGGGATATTGGGAAAAAGTTTGCAAGTTCTTTAAGAAAAGTAAAATTTTATTTAAAAAATGAAACAAAATCTATGTCAGAGCAATAATCTTGCTTCCTGAATTTCCAGCTCTCATAAAGATGTTTCAGGACAGAGATTTACCATCAACTGAAGAGCAAAAAATATCATGGAGAGGGTCTTACTCCAGCACGCAAATATTCCACCAACAAAATGTACAGATGCTCCAAAAAAAATATTTACAGTAATGCTGCAAATTCAACTAAAATCCCTTCAGGAGAGCTGCACATTCCTGGAATGGGGAGAGCCCAGGAAATGCTGGGTGAGTTTCAGGTGCCAGCTGAGCAAAACCGGTGCTGGAACTGGACAAGGATTTAAGGCAGAAGCAACCAGAGGCCCTGAGGATCCCTCAATGTTAAAAATGCCCTTGGAATTATTAGAAATAAATCCTAATTAAGAGCTGTGAGCAGAGTGTCAGATTACTCATCTAACCTGGGACAAAAACTGAAAGGAAGGAGATTTATTTGCCTGCCAGGAGCCAGGCTAGCTCCTCCTGCAGCTGCAGGTGTCCCTGAGTGTCCTTCCCAGCTGTGGGGAGGGACAGGAACCAGGAGCACAGCAAGGAGCTGAGCTGCTTTCAGAGATCCAATCCCAAACCCCTCTGCAGCTCCTCCTTGTCCTTCCACCTGAACAGGCTCCCTCTTCCTCCAGGATTGCCTGCTCACAAGGATCCAGCATTCCTCCTCTCTTCTCAGGTTTAGTATTTTTATTTCATCCAAAGGAAAGAGAATTTTCCAGGCTCTGTTCTTCTGTATCCTCTTGATTTGTCCTCCACTTTGTCTTTAGCCATAAGGTTCCAGTAAATGGGAAAAGATGGGAGGGAGGAAATTTCATTTCCAAGCTGCATTTCCTTGTCACTTGAATTCAGCATTCACTGGATTGAACCCAGCCTCACCCATCCTTGGTAGCATTTCCTCACTCTTCAGCTTCACCTGGCCAGGTTCACATTCACCCAGCACATTCCCAACCCCAAATTTCACTGCTGTGATCCAGTTTGATCACAGGACACAAAAAACTGGAAATTCTGGGACTCCAGCAGGCAGATGATCCCCAGAGCAGCTGTGTAACTCATCAAGGTGAGCAGTGCAATGGTGAGAAATCACTTGTTAAATGCTTTTAACTACTGCTCCCATCACCAAAATTCAAATTATAATAGAGCAGGCTTAGAATCTAAATTAAAACTCTGTTCTGTGGAGATGCTCAGACAAAGCCAGCTGTAGGTCATGGGAAAAATCCTATTTTTTAATAATGTAAGTATTGCTCCTTTGCTAAGTGCCACTTCTGTTTTGTTTTTAAGAGCTTAATTTATAAAAAGCATGAAAGGTTCATCAGTATCTGCTGAGTCCTTCAGGTAGCTCAGGCTGAGCTGCCCCAGCTGCTGCTGTCCTGAATCATCCCTCACTCTGGAACTGTAGAAATGATTTAGGCATCAGAAACTCCATCCCAGCCATGGCCAAGTGCCACCACTGTGACCCTGAGGGTTCCACATCTCTTGGAGGAACCATGGACTTCACTGGCAGTTGAGAAAAAAAGGATTAAAAAAAATTCTTTGGAAGAGAGTCACTGAAAAGTTTCAATCCTTTCTACACTCACATCCAGTTTTCTTCCAAAGCAACAAGTACTGGCAATGAACATCCAAACCCAGCCAGAGACTGATTTACTGACCCAATCCCCCCCACATCTCCCTCTCCCACCCCACTTGCAACAGAGACACAACACATCAAGTCCTGCAGTAATCTTGACTATGTCTAGCATTGATTGGATGGCTGAACCTTTCCCAGAGAAGAGCTTCTTTACACATGTACAAGGTGGAATTGAAAAGAATCCCCTTCAGTTTCTGCCAGGGTCAGAAGTGCAACAGCAATGCCCAGCTCAGGGAAAACCAAGTCCAAAGGGGAGAGGAGTGGATGGAATAACAAATCTCAACCCCAGCCCTGTGGTGCAGCCACTCAGTGCTGCTGGAGGAGCTGGAATCTGTCCCTGGACAGGGCTGAGCTGCACCAGCCACAGGGACTGGGGTGGGAAAATGAAGGAAAACCAGAGATGAGCGCTCGGACTCCGAATTCCCTGTGCTGGATCAGGAGAGGGCACCAAGGAGGTCTGAAAGGTTCTGTTGGAAGAGTTGAAACCTCAAGCACGTCCTCAACACGTGGTGCTTGCTCTGTGGAAGAGGACAGGCTGTGACATGGAGATTGTCCCACTCCAGGGTTCACTGGGCACTCTGGGCAGGCAGGACAGGCTGGCAGGAGGGATGGGAATTCCCTTCGGGTGTTTTTCCCTGGAAGCAGGGGTTAGGAGACCCTGATCATCTGTGTCATTGCTTCTTCGTTGCTTTGAGATGGATCCTGCAGACACAAAAGGGTGGAAATTCCATATTTTTCCATGAAGCAGAGAGACCCACACACAACCATCAGGAGGACACACTCCTGCACTTCCCTCGATCCCCAAAACTGTCCTGCTTTTCCTGGGTTTTACAGGCCACAAAAATCCTAAATACCTCCCAGGAGTTTGTTGTTTCTGGTATTTAGGACCAGTATTTAGGAATTATTTTGGTTCAAAATAAGAAACATTCCCTAAAGGCATAGGACTGGTCTAAAGCACTGAGCAACCACAGAACCTGTTCATTCTACTCCATTATGTCCCTTCCTTTGAAAAATGCCTTGCAGTTTTTATGCAAATCAAGATGCAGCTAAGAATCAGATATTCCCATTTTTTAATTTTCCATCAGATGCAAAGCTAAGGAGTCTCATTCCCATTTTTTAATTTTCCATCAGATGCAAAGCTAAGGAGTCTCTACCTTTAATTCATGTCCTGAAAGAACACCCCAGTGCCCAGCCAGAAAGGCTGTTTAACGAACACAGAATGTTTGTGTGCATTTATCCTAAGAACTACAAAGTGAACACGCTTCTATCCACATTATTGTCATTTAATTCCTCAGGGCAAACATCCCTTGCTCTCCACAAGCAGTGACAGGAGGTTTTATTCCCAGGTTTTATTTATTTTATACTTGGAATAATTCTAAAGGCAGGGAGGGCCAAGGGGCAGCAGACGACAAATTCAGAGGCAGGGAGGGACAAGCAGCCAAGCCCCAAAACCCAAACAAAGCAGCACAGACACCTCTGGTGCGTGTCCTGAAGGGTTGAGAGGGGATTTGCCCCAAACCCCACTCACCTGCATGTGAGGGCTGTCCTTTTCCTTGGGGGAGAAGAAGCGACCGCCCTCTCCCCGTTTCCTGGCCATGGCGTGCCGGTGCCGGGACTCGTGCAGGTATTTCTGCAGGGAGAGCAGGTCAGGGAGCAGCCACTCCTCCCAGTCTCTGCTTTGCCAGGGGAAATTCCCAGTCTCCATCCATCCATCCATCCATCCATCCATCCATCCATCCATCCATCCATCCATCCATCCATCCATCCATCCATCCATCTGCTGCCCTACATATTCCCAGTCACTGCCTCTCCAGAGAAAATTCCCAGTCACTCATTTCTCAAAGGAAACTCTCAGTCCCCATCCATCTTCTGCCCCATAGATTCCCAGTCACTGCCTTCCCAGAAGAAATTCCCAGTCTGCTTTCCCAGAGGAAATTCCCAGTCTCTGCTTTCCCAGGGGAAACTTCCAGTCCCCATTCATCCCCTGCCCCACAAACTCCCAGTTACTGCTTTCCCAGAAGAAATTCCCACTCACTGCCTCCCCAGGGGACATTCCCAGTCCCTATCCCTCTTCTGTCCCATAGATTCCCAGTCACTGCTTTCCCAGAGAAAATTCCCAGTCCCTATTCATCTTCTGCCCCACAAGACTCCCAGTCACTGCCTTCCTAGAAGAAATTCCCAGTCACTGCTTTCCCAGGGGAAATTCCCAGTCCTCATCCATCCCCTACCCCACAGATTCCCAGTCACTGCCTTCCCAAGGGAAATTCCCACTCACTGCTTTCTCAGGGGTAATTCCCAGTGCCCATCCCTCCTCTGGCCCACATATTCCAGTCACTGCTTTCCCAGAGGAAATTCCCAGTCCCCATTCATCTTCTGCCCCACGAGACTCCCAGTCACTGCTTTCCCAGACGAAATTCCCAGTCACTGCCTTCCCAGGGGAAATTCCCAGTCACTGCCTTCCCAGGGGAAATTCCTGGTGCCCATCCATCTTCTGCCCCACAGACACTGTGCTGACAGTCAGTACATGCTCACACACAGCTCCAAACACTCCCAAAAGCACCCAAAATAAGCAGAATTATCCTCAAGGGACTTAAAAAATTTACTCTGATGCAGCTCATCATCAACAAGAAAACCACTGTAAAACTGAGGAGCACCAAGATTCCAACCCTCATTTTCCAGCCCAGCTGGGATTCTGTGCCTTTGCCACAGAGCACCCTTGTGTTAAATCTGAGTTTTATCCTCACCCTTCTCTCTTTGGGGATTTTTCCCTCTGCTTCCAGCTTGGCCCGTGCCTGCCTCCTCTTCAGGATGCGGTGGTACTGCTTGGCATTGACATAGAGGGGCTCCTCTTCCAGCATCTCTGCTCCAGGCAAGGGGATCCTCTGGATGGCTGGGACTGAGCCAGCTCCAGGCACCATCTGTACACACAGGGGGGTTTAGTCCCTGCAGCTCAGCACACAAACTCCACACAAAAATGGCATTAAAAAGCCCAATATTGAAATCAAAAGTTGGTTTTGTTCGGGTAGTGCAGCTGCTTAAATGAGAAGGAGCAATGAAGCTGCTCTCAAACTGCAAACACATCTAAAACCAATCTAAAAACCTATGCAAAACCAATCTAAACCTATGCAAAATCAATCTAAACCAACAATTCCTCATCAGTCCTGCTGGGTTTTCCTGATAAAAAGTGTGGTGGTGTTCACAGGGGTCCCAGGACGAGGGAAGAGATGAGAATCTCGACTCCATGTTTCAGAAGGCTGATTTATTATTTTATGATATATATATGATATTAAAACTATAGTAAACTTTTAGTAAAAAGAATAGAAGAAAGGATTTCATCAGAAGGCTTGAAAGGAAAGGAATGGAATGATAATAAAATCTTGTGACTCTCAGAGAGTCCGAGACAGCTGGACTGTGATTGGCCATAAACTAAAAACATCCACATGAGACCAATCACAGATGCACCTGTTGCATCCCAAAGCAGCAGATAATCAATGTTTACATTTTGTTTCTGAGGCCTCTCAGCTTCTCAGGAGAAAAAAACCCAGCAGAATGATTTTTCATAAAATATGTCTGTGACAATAAAGGTGACATTTCAATACAATTCCTTGCGTTGCTGCTTCTTGGACAACTAAACAAACAGGACATGGCTGGTGCTTCCCTTTCTTTTGGGTTATCTTTTCTTTCAATTATTTCATTTCAGAGCACCTCTAAGCCAACACTGCAGAGCTGCTGACATCTAGTGGGGACCAGCAACATTCAAGAGGCTCACACTACAAAGAAACAGGAACTGGCAGGAAAAATCTCTATAAATGATGGAAACAAATCCTAAGGGATCCTCAAGAAAACCAGAAGTGACTCAATCTATTTAAACCTTTGCTCATCAGCTCACAGCTCAGTTTGGATTTCAGTTTCTACATTTCTGAGCTCTGTGGGAGAAAGTCCAGAGCAAAGATCACAGCAGGATCCAGGCCTTTGAAGCTGATAATTTGTACTGTTTAAACTTTAAACTAAGGGAACTTACAAAGAGGAGTGACCATGGTATCTCAATCTCAGACAAGAGTTTATCAGAGAACCAGGGAATCAAAGGATGGTTTGGGGTGGAAGGGATCTTTAGGATCCCCCAATTCCAACCTTCAGGGACACCTTCCACTATCCCAGGGTGCTCCAGGCAGGGATGGAGCAGCCACAGCTTCTCTGGGGTCCCTGTGCCAGGGCCTCCCCACCCTGCAGGGAGAAATTCCTCCCCAATATCCCACCCAACCCTGCCCTCCTTCCACTTAAAGCCATTTCCACTATCCCATCGCTACCCTTGTGAAAATCCTGCTAGATTTGAGTACAAAACACCTCAAAGCTCAGCCTCCAGAGGCAGCAGTGGGGATTTCACACCTACCATGACCATTCCCCCTGAATTGACCACGTTCCCAGCCACTGGCAGTGTCACTGTCACCGTCCCCTGGCCACTGCTGGTGGTGTTGGTGTTGGCTCCTGTTTGGACAATCTGGGCTCCAGCCAGGCTGGCTGCAGGAATGGTGATCATGCCTGTAACAGGGACTGTAACTTTAAGGAAGTAGAACACAAAAGGAAAGGAAAAAAAAAAGAAAAAACAAGACAAAAAAATAAAAAAAGAGAGAGAGAGAAAGAGAAAAGAAACACGCACACAAAAAAGAAGGGAACAGCATTAGTCCCACTTCTGTGTTTTACTCATTCATCCTTCCAAAACATGCAGAGAGTCAGGAAAGTGCTACAGTGAGGGATTAAATTCCATCAGAATTCCTGGTTTTTGCATTTGTAACCTTATTGTGAGTAACCATGTACTCTTGAGGTGGAAAAGCAAAATTCAGGGTTTTATTCTACCAGGCCTCACCAGAGACAAGGAGATTTTCTATTTTCTGAGCAAAGAACTCTGGAGTGAATCCCTGCAGAGCACACAGACACCTCAATAAATAAAAAGCCCCTCCAAGAGGTGTCCTGGCTCCTCCCAGCCCTCCTACCTTGCTGCAGGATGGTTCCATCAGCATTCACAGGCTGGTACACGATGGTCTGGCCCTCAGCAGCCTGGGCAACCTGCTGGCCTTGCACTGCAATCTGCTGCTGGGTCTGAACAAAACAAAGAGCACAAAAACGTTACAAATTGCCTCTTTTTCACAGTATTTACAATTCCTGAATGAACACATGGTGCTTGAGGTGTTCCAGGTGTCTATTTCTGCTGCCTCATTAGCAGCAGTAAAAAATAGGCTGGAGCACAGAGCAAATACCTGGAGATCAAACACCTGAAGCACATGTAAGATGCATTTTCCAACAGTTCAATAATGAAAAAAACCCCAAATTCTAAGTTTCCTGTCTCACTATGAAGATGTGAAAGGAAGAACTGTTCTGCTCCAAAATTTAATTTTGGCCCCTGACCAAAAGCATCAGCAGAAACCCCAGGTGTGACTGGACTACTGCACACAATGGCCCAAGTATGGAATTAGCAATGCTTCATGTTTTCAAAATTCAACAAAGAGACAAAAACAACCACGAACCAATAAAATACAGAAACACGATGGAGAAAAACATGCAATCTGATTTTTCTGCCCCAGAGTCATGTATGAAACACTACAAAAACATGACACTTATTCTCAAGTTCTCCTCAATATTAATAATTCCTTTTTTTTTTTTTTTTTTACTTAACCACATCGTAAAAGTTTCTCTTCCTGTTCCTCTGCAGAAAAGCCTTTCATGCTGGTGCAGTTACCTGTGTCTGGCCAGCAGTAACTGCAGTCTGGGGCTGCTGTATAATGATCTGCTGGGTCTGGCCCTGCTGCCCCTGTACCTGCACAGCCTGCCCACCTTGAATCTGAATCTGACCTGGCTGGACCAACTGAATCTGTGGAAGAAAGAGTCAGAAAGGAACATTAACTATGCCTCTGATTTCTCCCTCCTCAGCCTCAGCATGACCAAGTCATCTCTGAGGGTGATTTACTGTTGCACAGAAAAAGGAAGCAGGGAGTCTTCTCTTTTTCCAGTTGAGAATGAGGAGTTTGAATGGATTGCTCCCTGTGACACAGCCACACAGGGCAGAGGGAGCAGCGTGCTGTGTCACCGTGCTCCAGCAGCTCTGCACTGCTTACACAATAAATCACTCAGGAGAAATCAATTATTCACATCCACTGGGAACAAACAGGCAGGTGGAAGAGGAGGACTAAGATTTAAGACATCTGGGGGGTGTTAATTATCCAGCACTCAGAAGTATTTCTGGGATTTATAAAGTTGTCCTCAGCTTTGCAGAGTCTTTCCACCACTGTGGAACATTCTTAGATTAAAAAAGAAGAGCTGGAATATGGTTTGAAGTTTGTGTTTAAAAACATAGTTATTGATTTTCCTCCACCAACCAGACTGAGAAGAACCTCATACAAATTACAATGGTTTGCAACAAAGGAAATATTAAATAAACCTCTCAAAACACCAAGACATCGTTTGCCTTCCTGGACTGTGCTGGGTTCCTAAATCCCATCCTAAATCATCAGGACACTTTCATTATGCCATGGTTACAGTTCTTCCCTTTGCTTTTCAGCAACACTTCAACCACCTCCTTAAATTTACCGTCTTTTAAACAAGTAATTACTTCCAAAAAAATCCATTTTCTGTACCTCCTTCACTACTGCCTTCTGTGCAACAGGAATGTTTAAATCCCCCTTCAGCCATCACACATTAGATGGGCTCAAGCACAAATTACCTGCAAGAAGCTTTCTTAAATAATTTTTTTTTTAATCCTCTTTCTGAGCCATAAATTGAACAGGCACCAGATCCCCAACTAGATTGCAAGGGCCAGATAAAAATATCCCAAAAGACAAAAATCCTGCTCTGTGGAAAGGTATCCTATGTGACAGGTATCCCTATCATAGGTATCCCTATTCCCACAGGAAGGTATTCCTGCCTATGCCAGGAAGGTGCAACTGGATGAGCTTTAAGGTCCCATCCAACCCAAATCATTCCATGATGAAAAACCCCAAACCAACCCAGCTGTGTTTTAGCACTAAAATCTTTGCACCAGGCCATAAACCATAAAAACTCAGTTCAAAAAGGACTTCCACTCATTCCCACTGTGCCAGAGCCACCCAGCACCACCTCAGCCTGCTTTTGCTCAACAAACAAAAATCCTGCTCTGTGGGAAGGTATCCCACATGACAGATATCCTTAGCACAGGTATCCCTATTCCCATAGGAAGGTATCCCTGCCTATGCCAGAAGGTGCAACTGGATGAGCTTTAAGGTCTCATCCAACCCAAATCATTCCATGATGAAAAACCCCTTAGGAATGTATCCCTACCTCTGGCAGAGGATGCAACTGGATGAGCTTTAAGGTCTCATCCAACCCATTCCATGATGAAAAACCCCAAACTCCACAGCTGTGTTTTAGCACTAAAAGCTTTGCACCATGCCATAAAAAACCAGTTCATAAAGGACTTCCACTCATTCCCACCGTGCCAGAGCCACCCAGCACCAGCTCAGCCTGCTTTTGGGGTGCTGAGCAGAGCCCTGCGTGGCAGTGGCAGCATCCCAGAGCTGTGCAGTGCCCCCAGAGTGTCTCACCTGCTGCAGCCCCTGTGTGCCAGACACGGGCACCTGCATGATGGTCTGGCCCTGGCCCCCGGGCACGGCCTGCACCATGATGGGCTGGCCCGTGGAGGTGATGAGCTGCCCCCCGCTCACCTGCACCATCAGAGGCTGCCCCTGCACCTGCAACAACAAAACAACAATGAAAACCCCGCCAGAACAGCCCCAGAGCCCAGCCCTGCCCACCCTGTCTGTGGGGAACGGGCACTGAGCTGCTTCAAACCAGCTCTGGCTTCCAGTGCTAGGGATTTAGTGAGTTATCTGCTTCTCTTGCAGTCTAGTTGTTATAAAGCATGAAAATCACATTTTTCAGCCACATTTTTCATGCACAGCCCAAGAGCAAAGTGGGATAAAAAACTTCATTATTCACCTTGCAATTACTGATTTTTAATTGAGGTTCCTATTGAGATTTTTTAAATTTTTTAGTTGAGGCTCCTACTGAGAGAACTCTGTTCTGACAGGGAGGTTTTGAGGTGGCTTCAGCTGTCTCCAATTTCACACCTACAACATGCCCATTTCCAAACTGACATGGATGGAGCATGGGATGTGCTGGAGAAGAAACTCTCCATGGTTATTGAGGGAAATTGTAAGTGGAGCAACACAAAATGGAGTTCAGGGAGGAAAAGTCAAAGTGGATTAGCAGCAGCCACTTCTGGGCCTAAAACGGTTTAGATTGGATATAAGTAATATAAATAATATAAATAATATAAATATAAATATAAATATAAAGTGTGAGGGTGGGGAGGCCCTGGCACAGAATTCTCAGAGAAGCTGTGGCTGCCTCTGGATCCCTGCAAGTGTCCAAGGCCAGGCTGGACAGGGCTTGGAGCACACTGGGATAGGGGAAGGTGTTGGGGTGGAAACTGGGTGAGCTTTAAGGTCCCTTCCCACCCAAACCAGTCTGGGATTCTGAGGTAACTTTGGCCTGAGAACCTCAGGACTCTTGGACCTGGTATCTCTCTAGTCCCTGGGAAAAAGGCCCATGAAAACAAAAACAAGGGGAAAACTTTTCTGTTTGAACCCCCTCACCTGCCAAGCCCCCAAATTGCCCAAACACATCTTGGAAAATACCTCCACAGCCTAAATGCAAAATCTGTCTCATGAACTCGGGGATCACAGAGTCTGATTTGTTTAGGAACAAGAACATCACAATGTGGTAAAGCCACCAAGTTCCTGGGTTTCACACCCCAGAGGGTAAGGAGCCAAATCCTGCCCTGGGAATTGGAGTTTGCAGGTCCCCACTCTGTCCCTCAGCCTGTCCCATGTCCCATCCAAAGCCCTCAGCCCCTGGGCTGGGTCACACAAGGAGGAGCATGCTCAGGTCAGCACAGAGAAGCACAGGCAGCAGCACAATATCCAAGAAGCAGAAAGGAAAACAAGAGACATTCCAGGATTTTTGTTAATGAATCACAGCAAGGCAAACTGGAAAAAAAAAAAAGGTGGGAAGAACATAACAAAAACCAGAGGTCCCAGTGAGCCCAGCAATCCAAGTGAGGCAGCATCTGAGAGTTGAACTCTGAACATAAAAAATGCTGTGTTAATTCTGCAGCTGGCAGGGCCATCCCAGCCCCTCGGAACCAGCCCACTCTGAAGAATTACAAACCAAACAAAACCAAAATCCTGAGTGCAAAACTGCCACAGCTGCCCAGGGTCTGTCAACTGCTCTACAAAGGGCTCCTGGAAAGCCTGGGTGAGTTAAGGAAGTGGAGGCTGCAAGACAGGAAACACTTCACACTGAAAGCAATCTCTTTCCAAACTGGGATGTATTTGCTGTTTGGATCCACATGGCTCCTGGGCTTCCCTGTGTTGTTCACAGGTAAATAAGAAATTGGATCTCTCAGTGTCACCGAGGCCAGTGCTGTCCCCAGGTGCCCTTTCAGTCCCAGCTGAGAAGGCTCCACTGTCCAAGCTCAGCTCTGGCACCACCTCTGTGTGGTGAAGGTAGAGCCCTCCTCAGGGAAGAGCTCAGAACCCTCATTTCCTTGGAATTACAGGAAATCTTTGGGCTTTATCCCAACTGCTCCTTCCTCATTTTGCTGTTTAGATATTTAAAATCTCCCTGAACTTTATTCCCTCCCAGAATTCCTGCCATGCACCAACGGGAACAGCTCCAATGCCATGGCAAACCCCAGAGGCAGCAGCCAGCAGAAATTCCTGCTCCACATCCCCCTGCTCCTCCTGGAAACCCTGGGAAAACACAGCATTAGATATGTGCTGCTGGGGAGGGTCATGCAGTGCTCAGAAACACAATCAGAGAGGTCACCACTACCTGGAGGGTCTGGACTTGCTGGCCTGAGGCCGATGCCACCTGGGCCTCAGTCTGCAGCTGGACAGCTGTGACACCTCCCTGCTGCTGGGAACAGGAACAGGGAGAGCTTGAAACATGGAAATGCACAACACACTGCTGGGACAGGGGGTGGGGATCATACACACTGCTCCAGGAACACGAGGAATGGGAGTTTTAGCAAAACTAGGGATGGAGTTCCCTGGAACTGCACTGCCAGGTTCAATATTCCACCTCACAGGGAACAGGGCAGGGCATTTTGCAGGATTTCAAGCTCAGTTTCAGGGGTTTAGTTTTGAAGTTTCAAGCTTCAATATTCCACCTCACAGGAAACAGGATGGGGCATTTTGCAGGATTTCAAGCTCAGTTTCAGGGTTTCAGTCTGCTCACTGCCCAGGTTTTGGCCCAGTGAAGGGTTCCAGATTTTGGGCACGCTGGTTTGTCCAACAAAACCCTTCCTGCAGCACAGTCTGAGCTCATCTCTGCCACCCCTGTGTTGGTGTGTGCCCACCAGTGACCCTGAGGGACAGGCTGGAGAGGCTGCAGGAGCAGTCAGAGCTAAAAGCCTTTTCTATCTTTAGCCTCTTTGCTAAGAGTCCCAAAATACTCCCAGTAATTGTGTTAGCATGGGGAGATGAAGGACAGCTCCCTCCCAAGTGCTGCAACAGCCTGGTAAAACAACTTATTTTAGCAAAATGTTTCACATCAGACACAGGCTTTAAGAAGTTGTACTAAAAATGAAAGCCAAGAGTTGGTTTTATCTCCTTTTCACCTGGAAAATGTCAATAAACCAACTACATCTTTGGTTATCTGCTGCAAACAGGTATTTAAGATAATCTTTTATATAAAATGTTTTAATCTCAAGTGCAATCTTGTTCTGGCTGGAAAAATCAACTCCAGCTAAACCCAGTGGAAGGATTTGGTCCCTCCTGAGGCCAAAGCAAAGCAGAGCTCCCTGAAAACATCATCCAGTGGCTCAGCCCTTTGCATGGCAAAGCACCAAAGCTCCTCAAACTAGAGCGGAAGATGCCACAAAAATTCAGCAGCAGCTGGAAACACATCCCCACATCTGGATATGGAAAGCTGAACAGCCAAAATCAGTACACCCTCTAAACTCAGCCCTGGTGTTTTGCACACTGAAACATGGATTTCTTTGTGGGATGGATGAGTTCATCCAAAGCTACTTGGTTGGTTGGATTCCTGGTCTGTGTGGTTGTTTTGCTCCATGTGTTGTTCTGAAACAAAGAATGTCTATAAATGTTCATTTGGCAAAGCTGGAGAAAACCTCTGTGGACTTGAACAAAATCTATTTCAACTTTGGGGGAATTTTTCTTGTGGACAACTGATTGTTTCTGTTAATATTCTGTTTCCTCCATTTTCAGAGATGTGTTAATATATTTTTATATTTTACTTTCCCCATGTCACTACCATTTTGTAAACTCCCTGCTACACTGAAATTTGGTCACTTGTACACCTGCATTTTCATTTTAATTTTATATAAATGTTAAAAATATAGTAAGTGTATTCTAAAAACCACATTTACTCTGACTTCCAGGCAGGTGCCATCAGTGCCCAGGTGACAGAAGTCAGGTGAACAGGTACCCAGGAAGATCAGGATTGTGCTGCTGAAACCAATTTCTTTCCAAACTGGGATGTATTTCCTGTTTGGATCCACATGGCTCCTGTGTTGTTCACAGGTAAATAAGAAATTGGATCTCTAAGTGCCACAGAGGCCAATGTTGACCCCAGGTGCCCTTTCAGTCCCAGCTGAGAAGGTTCCACTGTCCAAGCTCAGGCTCTGGCACCACCTCCCCACAGGGAGGAGCTCAGATCCCTCATTTCCTTGGAATTACAGGAAATCTTTGGGGTTTATCCCAACTGTTCCCTCCTCACACTGTGCCCCTCTGAGGGGTGCACAGGACTCCCCCATTCCCCCATTCCATACCTGCTGCTGGATCTGCCCTGCCTGCACCACGATCTGCTCCGTGGAGCTGCTGCTGTTGGCTGAGTACTGCTCCATGGTGCCTCAGCCCTGCAAGAAAAACAAAAATCAGGTGATCTGCTGTCCCCAGGCCTGGCAGTCCCCACTGTCCCCAGCAGCTGCCAAGCCAAGCAAACCAGGAGCTGCCCCAGGGCAGAGCTGCTCCATCTCAGCAATAAACAGAGGAAACCCTTCAGGAACATCCAACCTGAGTGAGCAGCAAAACCACCTCAATTCTGGCCCAGATTTCATGGACTCCACCAGTTCTGTGAGTCTGCACAGCCTGGTGCCCACACAGGGGAATGGCACTGCTGGGAAAGCTCAGGAAATGCAAAACCTTCAGGTGTGAAATTGAACCTTAAGGTGTGAAGGTTTCTCTCCTCATTTTTCTTCCCTCTCCTCCTACTCTCATGGAATGGTTTGGGTGGGAAGGGACTTTAAGGATCATTCAGTGCCACCCCCCCTGTGGGCAGGGACACCTTCCACCATGCCAGCCTGGCCTTGGGCACTTCCAGGGATCCAGGGGCAGCCTCAGCTCCTAACTCCTCACCCTCACAGGGAAGAATTTCTTCTGTAAACAAGTATTTCTATACTCAAACACAGCCTTCGTGGATTTTGGGAAGCAGATTTCTCAGCACCTCAATCCTCCTGCTGCCCCTCATTCCTTGGCCCTTTCCCTGCACACATCACCACCACTGTGCTGAAATAAAAACATCTTTTCCCTGCCACTGCTTCTCTCCTCACTGGCCCAACAGCAGCAGAATTCCTGCTTTAGTGAGGTGTTTGATTTATGTCACGACTGAACAAGTTCCTGCTACACTGCTGAATGAAACCACAGCCTGGAACTTTAATTTTCCAAGTCTAAAGCAACAAAACCTCTGGCTCCCTCCATTTTTCAAGGAATGCTGACAGGATTAAGTCACAGACTCTCTGTACCCGTTGCTGTGGTTACTGCTACTGTTTGAGTCCCATCCTTTGCCCATTTCCTGAGACTTTTTCACAGCCAGAATAAAAGAAGATAAATATTCTTTCTGAAAGTGCTGCTGTCAGGTTCCCATTTCAATTTCACACTGGATACTTCATTTCTGCCTTAAATTAAAATTCTTTATTAAAATATTAACAGGTCTGTAATCCCAACACTCTGCAGCAGCTGCCTGAAGTTCTGGACAAGGTTTTGGATCCTCACCATCCAAGGGATTATCTCATCCCCTTCGTTAAACACAGAGCAGCCAAGTTAAATATTAATGATCAGGGATCAATCAACGGCAGAGGATTGCAGCTCCTCCCCCAGTGAGCTCACGGGCAGCTCCTCCTCACCGGGAATGCTCTGGGAACCAGGGAGTGTTGGGAGTCCCAGCAGCAGATATTTATATAGACACCCCATATATATATATACATATATATATAAATATATATTATATATAAATATATTTTTATATATCTAATATATATAAATATATATATATGTACTGAGTTGTATGGGACTTATTAGGATCATCAAACTCCTGCCCCTACAAAGGATAGCTCCAAAAATCCATACAAATATATATACACATACATATAAAACACACATAATTTATATTCATACAAATCTAGCTGCACCAGGAGCAGTTTCCTCAACAACCAACCCACACCAAGCGCAAACCACTGCCACGAACAGCCCGAGAGCTCCGGAGCATCGCTCGAACCGCGTCCCCGAGCTCCGTTCCGCGGGATCCCACCGCTCCCGGGACACCGCACGCCCACACCGGAGCGGGATTTAGGATTTGACACGGGGGCGGGCTGAGCACGACATGTGGAGCCCGGGCTGTGGAAGCCAGGCATGAACCGGGTCTGTTGTTGCACTACGGAAAGCCCCGGCCCGGGGGTCTCCCGGCGTGCTCGAGCCCCCGGCCCTGCCGCCGGACACATCTGGGCAGCAGCACCGCGCACACCGGCACCGGACGGGGGAGGCTCCCGGGGCGGAGCGCGCCGTGGGAACAGACCGGGCTCCGCTGCGGCGCTGGGCCCCGCGCCCCCCGCCCGGCCGCGGAGTACCCGACCCCGCTGCTCGCGGCCCCGCTCGCCCCGCGGCCCCGGCGCGGCCGAACCGAGCCCGGCCCCGGTTCCCCCCTCAGCCCCTGAGTGGCCGCGGCCCCGCCAATCCCGGCACGCGGGGGCTCCATATTGGCCGCTCGCGCTCACCGTGCCGCGCTGCCCGGTCCGCGCCCCGCGCTGATTGGCTCCGCCGCGG
>JAWWMN010000104.1:4878611-4890842 GCA_035047745.1 Catamblyrhynchus diadema
CAAACACTGGGAAAGGCTCAAAGTGCTGGGAAAGGTTCAAAGCGCTGGGAAAGGCTCAAAGCGCTGGGAAAGGCTCAAACACTGGGAAAGGCTCAAAGTGCTGGGAAAGGTTCAAAGCGCTGGGAAAGGCTCAAAGCGCTGGGAAAGGCTCAGAGTGCTGGGAAAGGCTCAGAGTGCTGGGAAAGGCTCAAGTGCTGGGAAAGGCTCAAAGCACTGGGAAAGGCTCAAAGCGCTGGGAAAGGCTCAAAGTGCTGGGAAAGGCTCAAAGCGCTGGGCTCAGGAGCAGCAGGAGGTGGAGCAGCCAGGGCTGGGTTTGTCCCTGCTGGGGTTTCCTCCAGCTGGAGCAGCCAGGGCCGGGATCACCCTGGGGCACAGGGGTGGAGCTGTCAGTGATGGGGAGGGGGCTCTGCTCCTGCCCGGGGGGCACAGGACCCAGCAGGGGCACACACTGGCATTGTCACACGCTGCCACTGGGGCATGGTGTGCCACATTGGCATTGTCACACCCCTCTGTCCTCCTGAGCAGCCAGGGGGCCAGGGATGTCCCATCCCAGAGATGCCCCTTCCCAGAAATGTCCCATCCCAGAAATGTCCCATTCCAGAGACAGCACATCCCAGTGATGTCCCATCCCAAAGATGCCCTATCTCAGGGATGTCCCCTCCCAGAGACAAGCTATCCCAGAGATATCCCATCCCAGGGATGTCTCCTCCCAAAGATGTCCCATCCCAGAGGTGCCTCATCCCAGAGACACCGTATCCCAGAGATGTCCCTTTCCAGAGACACCATATCCCAGAGATGTCCCATATCAAAAATGTCCCTTCCCAGAGACACCATACCCCAGAGATGTCCCTTCCCAGAGACACCATACCCCAGAGATGTCCCCTCCCAGAGACACCGTATCCCAGAGATGTCCCATATCAAACATATCCCCTCCCAGAGATGTCCCCTCCTCAGCACCATTTTGAGGCATCAAACACAACAAAGCAGAGCCCCCCCTGTCCCCAGTCCTCTCCTGGGGGTGCAGAGCCCCCAGGCCCTGCAGCAGGAGGCTCCCAGCCCCCAGCCGTGCTCTCTCCTGGAGGTTCCTGGGGTCCCCCCTGTCCCGGGGGTGTGGGGCAGAGCAGGGGGTGCTCGGTGCCCCCCTCAGGGGGTGAAGAAGCGCCGCAGCACCAGGTGCCCCAGCACCACCACCACGGCTGCCACCAGCAAGTACTTCACGTAAACATTGTCCAGGTTCTGCACGGCCTCCTGCCAGGGAGGGGACATGGGGGGGGTCAGTCCTGGCAGTGTCCTCGACCCCCAAACCTCAGCCCCTGACCCCCAATCCCTGACTCCTTCAGCTACCCTGCCCCCTGATCCCAAACCCTGCCCACTGCCTCCAAACCATGCCCCCTGCTCACAAAGCTGCCCCAAGACTGCCCCCAAACCTGCCCCAAAGCTGCCCTCAAATCCTGCTGCCTGCCCCCAAACCTGCCCATAAAGCTGCCCCCAAACCCTGCCAGCTGCTTCCAAACCCTGTCCCCCAAACCTGCCCCCAAACCTGCCCCAAACCTGCCTCAGAGCTGCCCCAAACCTGCCCCAAACCTGCCCCCAAACCTGCCTCAGAGCTACCCCGAGCTGCCCAGAGCTGCCCCAGAGCTGCCCCATGTCTGCTCCATGTCTGCCCCGCTCTGCTCACCCATCCTCCCTGCTGGGCGATCCAGCGGGCGATGCGGTGCTGCAGCATGAAGTCCCCGACGTAGCGCGCGATGCGCCGCAGGAACCCGCTGACCCCGCGCTGCCACACGTGCATGGCCAGGCGGTACCCGAAGGCCAGCAGGGCGATCACCCGGCCCCAGTTGATGCCACTCTCAAACAGGCTGCAAAAAAACCCAGGTGATGCCTGAATTCCTGCCCTGAGCCCCCAGCTCGGAGCTGGCCAGGCAGGGGAACGTGAGCAGTGGGGTCAAGATCGAGGAAATGGCCCCAGATTGTACCACGACAAGCTTAGGTTGGATATTACTGGAATTTTTTGTCTCTAAAAGGGTTGGCCAGCCTACACTGGGGAATCTTGAGCAGTACAGTCAAGATTGAAGAAATGGCCCCAGATTGAACCAGGAAAAGCTTGGGTTGGATATTAGGGACTATTTTTTTTCTCTGGAAGGGTTGCCCAGCCCTGGAACAGCTGCCCAAGCTGGAGGATCTTGAGCAGTGCAGTCAAGATTGAGGAAATGGCCCCAAAATTGTAGCAGGAAAAGCTTAGGTTGGATATTACTGGAATTTTTTTTCTCTGGAAGGGTTGGCCAGCCTACACTGGGGAATCTTGAGCAGTGCAGTCAAGACTGAGGAAATGGCCCAAAATTGTAGCAGGAAAAGCTTAGGTTGGATATTATTGGAATTTTTTTTCTCTAAAAGGGTTGGCCAGCCTACACTGGGGAATCTTGAGCAGTGCAGTCAACATTGAGGAAATGGCCCCAAAATTGTAGCAGGAAAAGCTTAGGTTGGATATTATTGGAATTTTTTTTCTCTGGAAGGGGTGGCCAAGCTGGAGGATCTTGAGCAAAATGATCAGGATTGAGGAAACGGCCCCAGATTGTACCAGGAAAAGCTTAGGTTGGATATTATTGGAATTTTTTTCCTCTGGAAGGGTTGGCCAGCCTTGGAACAGCTGCCTACACTGGGGAATCTTGAGCAAATGATCAGGATTGAGGACATAGCTCCAAGTAGTACCAGGAAGAATTTAGTTTGGATATTTGGGAAAATCTTTTCTCTAAAAGGGTTGGCCAGCCTTGGAACAGCTGCCTACACTGGGGAATCTTGAGCAGTGCAGTCAACATTGAGGAAATGGCCCCAGATTGTACCAGGAAAAGCTTAGGTTGGAAATTATAGAAAATCTTTTCATGGGAGTTGAGAGAAGTGACTCAGAAATGGAGCCGTACTCAGAATTTTCCTTGGGAATCCAAACATTCCTGGGAAAAATGCGGCTCCCCAACAATTTGCAAATTTACCTGAGTGTGACAAGGGTTACTTTACCTGAGTGTGACCAGGACAGGGACAGAGATTTACCTGAGTATGACAAGGGTTAATTTACCTGAGTGTGACAAGGAAGGGACAGGTATTACTTTAATTTACCTGAGTGTGACAAGGAAGGGACAGGTATTACTTTAATTTACCTGAGTGTGACCAGGACAGGGACAGGTATTACTTTAATTTACCTGAGTGTGACCAGGACAGGGACAGGAGTTAATTTAATTTACCTGAGTGTGACCAGGACAGGGACATGGGTTAATTTAATTTACCTGAGTGTGACAAGGACAGGGACACGGGTTAATTTAATTTACCTGAGTGTGACCAGGACAGGGACAGGGGTTAATTTACCTGCATGCGTTGCCGCCTCAGCCAGCACGGCTGCCCGGACAGGGGAGCAGGAAAAGGACAGAAAGGAAGGAGTTAAACACTGGAGAAAAGAAGGAATTAGACACAAACACCGAGCAGAGGGCACAGGGACAAGGCTGTCACAGCCAGAGGTGTCTGGAGGAGCAACAGGAGCCCAGAGACCCATCCTGCCTGACCGGGGTGGGCATTTCCCTGCAGACAGAACCCCTTGGTGCCTTCTCAATCCAAGCTTCCCCGGGAAGTCCTGGCAGGAAGGTTTCCAGGTCTGTGCCCTCACTCCTCACCCATCGCTGTGCTTTGGGTGGCTGTCACCTGCAGGTTCTGGGTGTCACCTGAGGGCTCTGGGTGTCACCTGAGGGCTCTGGGTGTCACCTGCAGGCTCTGTGTGTCACTTGCAAGCTTTGTGTGTCACCTGCAGACTCTGGGTGTCACCTGCAGGAGGCTCTGGGTGTCACCTGCAAGCTTTGGGTGTCACCTGCAAGCTTTGGGTGTCACCTGCAGGCTCTGCCAGCCCGTGGAGCAGCCTCCATACCGAGGTGTCCACGAGGACCAGGTGGAGTGGGGACTCTGAGGCACCTCGTGTGTGGCATCCTGCCCATGGCAGGGGTTGGACTGAGATGGTCTTCAAGGTGCCTCCAACCTAACCATTCCATGATTCCATGATTTCTGTGACCATCCCACCTCCAACAGGGGTTGTTCCCTGGGATGTCCCAGCCTGGAGCAGGGGACAGCAGGGGCTGGTTGTGCCCCGGAGGGGGAGCTGGGACAGGCACGGGCTGGGTGTCCCAGGGACGTCCCCTGAGGGACCCCAGGCAGCTGGGCAAGGACTGGGAGGGGACAATAATAGGAGCAGTGCAGACAGGCAGAAAACACAGGAATAACCCTGGGAAGCTCGCAGGGCTGGAGGGTGAACCTCAAACAGAGCGTGGGTTTAACCAACAGCACTGACCACACCCGACCTCCCCTTCCCTTCTCCTGCAGGGGGAACCCCCAGCCCACCCCAGGAGCTCTGGGGCTTTACCTGGAGGCAATTTTGGTGAAGTGCTCGTAGGCGTTGTGGCGGGTGGGCTGCAGGCTCTCCAGCATGGTGCGGAACTCGGCGTCGTAGCGCCGGTAGATGTCATCCCCAATGATGGCCAGGCGCTGCCCCACCTGGCTCTCGGTGCTGCGGGGTGAGGAGGAGTCAGGCCAGGCTCCGGAGCACGGCCTGGCTCGGGAGGAGGGGTAGGAGCAGGGATTTACCTCTCCAGGTCCTGCTGGATCTGCTCGATCTCGGGGTCGGGCGGCAGCTCCGCGCCGCGCTCCTGGCGCTCCTGCTGGTAGCAGTAGAAGGCGTAGCTGCGGAACACCTCCTCAGCCTCCTCTGCCACGCGGCCTTCTGCAGGGCCAGAGGGACAGAGATCAGGGCACACGGTCATCTCTCTCCCTTCTCAGGTTTGGAACGGGCCAGCGGGGACAAAGTTTAGGCCACATGCTCATCCACCTCCACTCTCAGGTTTGGAAGGGGCCATTCCCACAGAACCTCCTCCACACCCACACGTGTCACCACAGAACCATTTCCACACCCATATAGGTGTCCCTGCACCCACAGAACCTTCTCCAGACCCACACATTTGTCCTTGTCTCCATACAACCTTCGCCAGACCAACACGTGTATCCCTGTTCCCACACAACCCTCCCCAGAGCCACATAGGCGTCCCTACACCCACAAAACCTTCTCCAGACCCACACAGGTGTCCCTACACCCACAGAACCTTCTCCAGACCCACACACATGTCTCTGCACCCTCACAACCCTCTCCAGAACACCTCCTCAGCCTCCTCTGCCACGCGGCCTTCTGCAGGGCCAGAGGGACAGAGATCAGGCCATCTCTCTCTGTTCTCAGGTTTGGAAGGGGCCATTCCCACAGAACCTTCTCCAGACCCACACATTTGTCCTTGTCTCCACAGAACCCTCTCCAGATCCACATAGGTGTCCCTACACCCACAGCACCCTCTCCAGACCCACACACGTCCCCACAGAACCTTCTCCAGACCCACACACGTGTCTCTGCACCCTCACAACCCTCTCCAGGTCCTCCTGGCACTCCTAATTTCCCTGATTTTCCCTCTCTTTCACTTTCTGAGAACGGCAGTCTGTGACCTTCCAAGGGCAGAGCAAGAAAATGAAACCAACTGAGTCAGAGTTTCAGGGAGAGGAGGGCAAACACTCAGCCAGACACAAGAGGAAATCTCTGCACCAAAAAAACAAACAAAAAAAAATCCCTGGAGCTATTTTTAGGAACACCAGGACAGGAGGACACATTGCCCCTTCCCACAGGTGCTATTCCCATTGGGATTGTCTTGGGATCTCTCCCACCCAAGGGATCTGGATCAGGGTTTGCCTGGTGGCAATCAGTGCCAAGGGGAGGTTTGGAGCTGCTCAGGGATCTCTGGAAGGGAGGAACTGCTCCATGTCTGCTCTGTGTGTGATTTACCCTCCTCGCCTGCCCAGCAGCACCAGAGTCACCGTGTCCCACCCTTCACCGGCTGGGGCGAGCTGAGGGTTTTTCCTGCCAGCCCCATTCCCAGTTTCACCCAGTAACCAGGGCAGGGCTGGGCTGGGCTCACATGGGGACAGTGACCCTGCTTGTCACCACTGCCCTGCCAGGGCACACAGGGCCTGGTGTCACCCCAAGGCCACCCAGACTGCCTGAGGTCTGTGTTTTCCTCTGTGATTTCAATCCCAAACACCTCCCTCTCTCTCATGCTCAGGGAAGGAAATACACGACACCAGACAGCTCCCAGCATTTTGTTCTCTCTGTGCCTCCAATCCCACCTTGCTGCCCACCCTGACCATCCAATGCCAAGCACACAATCCTTGGTTATTTCGGGTGGAAAAGAACCTCAAACCTTGCCCAGCTCCACCCAGGGACACCTCCCTCTAGACCAGGATGCTCTGAGCCCCCAGCATGTCCCAAAAGCTCTGAGCATCTCCCAGTTCAATCCCAGATCTGTTACCCCAGCCTTGCAAAAAGCCCTGGAGACAGGAAATCCCATCTTGCCAAAGGAACATAGCAGGGAAATTAATTAAAAAATAAAGGTTTGAAGAGGAGGGGAGCACCCAGAGCACCCCAGAACCCTTTACCTGAGCTGAGGCTGTGGCTCCCCCGGCGTCTCTCATTCCCCTCATTCCCCGAGGCCATTGCAGAGAGATTTGGGGATGGCAGCTTCACCTGGAAGGGGGATGGAGATGGTGAGTGCCTGGAGGAGCCCTGTGGTCCCTGACAGCCCGAGGATCAGAGCCCTGTGCTTTTATCTCTGCCAGGGCTGGCTCCTCCCTTGCAGCACACTCATTCTGTACCCACAGGAGGGGTTGGAGTGCACTGGCTCCCCTCTGACCTCCCTGGTTTTCTTTTCTACGAGGATCTCATTGCTGATGTCATTTTTTTGTCACTAAAAGAGACCTCACACCTCTAATGGACTTCCCTACTGCTTCCAAAAGCTGTGGGCTGCACCAGGTCCTCCTCAGCCCAGGCCACAGAGCTTTCTAAAAGTCTGGAAAAAAAATTTCAGCAGCTCTGAGGCTCCCTGGCTGTGACCACACTGAGCTGCCTGATAACAGCTTCATGAGATGAGCCCTGATTTCCTCCAGGACTCCCATTTCCTCTAACTCCCCTTGTTCTTTGCATTTCCCCTCTCAGAAAATAAGAAAATTAAATAAATGAGAACTAAACACAAAGCTCATCTTTTCCCTGAAGTTCACAGGTGTCCTAAACCTGCAGTTCAGAGCTCATCAGAGCTCCTTGAGGCCACAAAGTTCCTGTCAGGGTTAATGGGATCAGGGCAGCTCCTTGCTGCTGTCTGACATTCCAGAGCACATTCCCAGCCCACACTTCCACAAGGATGAGCTGGAGGCTTTCCTCATCTGCACCAAGCCTGAAACACAATTCCTGACACCCCAAAATTTAAATTGCATCCTGGACAACAATAAAGAAGTGCTGGGTAGGGATAAATAACAACCCATGGGTATGGGAGAAGTGCACAAGGTGGTTCAAGCTCATGGCACCACACTGGAGATTGTTCAGAAGGAAAAAGAAATGGGAGGCAGGAAGGACAGCCCATGCAAAGCTGGGAAAACCACGAGGTCCTGCACAGCTGCACAGGGGCCTGAGCCTGGTGAGCAGGATGGAAATGCTGATTTTTCCTACACTCTGAGGATGGGAGGACAGGATTTCCCCCTTCCTCCCCAAACTCAAACATCCCCATCCAAGGCAGAGCTGAGAATGCAGTGAGGATCATCAGCTGGGAGCAGGGGTAAATCCCTGGGGAGAGCTGCTGGCCCCTGGCCCAGATCAGCTCCAGAGCTGCCTCTCCTGGCTCTCAGAATCACAGAATTCCCTGTCCTGGGATGTGCAGATCCCTTGGATGGTGCAGATCCCTTGGATGGTGCAGATCCTTTGGATGGTGTCCATCCTTTGGGATGGTGCAGATCCCTTGGATAGTGTCCATCCTTTGGGATGTGCAGATCCCTTGGATAGTGTCCATCCTTTGGGATGTGCAGATCCTCTGGGATGGTGCAGATCTCTTGGGATGTGCCGATCCCTTGGATGGTGTCTATCCTTTGGGAGGGTGTCCATCTTTTGGGATGGTGTTCATCCCCCTGGGATGGTGCAGATCCTTTGGGATGTGCAGATCCCTGGGATGGTGTCCATGCTTTGGGATGTGCAGATCCCTGGGATGGTGTCCATGCTTTGGGATGTGCAGATCCCTGGGATGGTGTCCATCTCCTCTGCTCAGGAGCCTCCTGTGCTTCCCCCTTTGCCATCCCAGCCCATGGCCGAGCCCACCTGCACTGGGAGGACTCAGAGCTGTTCACAAACTGGGAGCAGCTCCTTGGAGCTGTGGGAACAGTGGGGATCTCCTCTGTACCCCGCAGTGCCACTGCTCAGGTGGCACAGGATGCTGGGCAGGATGTGGGTGCACCCAGCAAAGAGCTCAGGAGCCTCTGGAGATTTTCCAGCTCGGCCTGTGGGGCAGAGGGCTGTGCCCACAATGACCCAGGGCTGCCCAGGGGTGACAGGGATGCCCAGGGCTGCCCAGGGGTGACAGGGACTTTTCCTGCCTGGGATGAGTGAGTGAGGAGCGACGACTTCCTGGAGCACGGGCTGCCTGTGCAGCACAGGAACCCAGAGGCAGATGACTCATGATTTTCAACTTGAGTTTCATTTCTGAAGCCCTGCAGGGTCTTTTGTTTTCGGTTTCCTTCTGGGCCCTGGCAGCGCTGTTTCCTCTGTCACACACGATGCTGCAGCCCTGTCACTGCTGTCACCACCCTCTGCCGGCCCCAAATGCCCATGTGGACTCCCAGAAGAGTTCACTGTCCGTCTCTGCAGGGCTCAGAGTGCCTCAGGCCATCCTCTCCAGCTTCCAGAGCTGCTGCCCGTGCTCCTCCTGCTTCCCAGCTTCCCTGTTCCCTCTTTGTTACAGGAACAAGGGTGTGAACCAGGAGGTGACACCCGAACACCCAGAGACAGCCTGGGGCTGCAGGAAATGAAAACCCTCCAAGATCTGAGTCAGGGCTCAAGGGAGGGTGTCAGGGGAGCTGCAGGGTCTCATCCACCCTACGAGGGTCCTATAGAAGGCTGCAAGGGGTTAAAGCAGCTGCAATCCCTATATCCGACCCCAGACACGGGGCTCTGGAATCACCCCCTGACGTGTTATGAATGACAGGAAATTGATGGAGCATCCCTTGGGACGAGCCTTTGGCAGCGATCCCTCCAGGCCAGAGATCCTGCAGGATCCCTGACCCCATCCCTGCCCGGCCAGCAGGGCCAGGGCCGCACCTGCCCCTGCCCCTGCCCCAGGGCAGCAAAATTCGGCCAGTTTGGGGCCATTTGTCCAGTTCGGGGGTTGCCCAGTTCGGTGGTTGCCCAGTTTGAGGGTTGCCCAGTTTGGGGGTTGCCCAGTTTGGGGGTTGCCCAGTTTAGGGGTTGCACAGTTCGGGGGTTGCCCAGTTTAGGGGTTGCACAGTTTGGGGGCTGCCCAGTTTGGAGGTTGCAGAGTTTGGGGGTTGCACATTTTGGGGTTTGAACAGTTTGGGGCCATTTGCCCAGTTTGGGGGTTGCCCAGTTTGGGGGTTGCCCAGTTTGGGGGTTGCACAGTTTGGGGGTTGCCCAGTTTGGGGGTTGCACAGTTCGGGGTTTGAACAGTTTGGGGCCATTTGCCCAGTTCGGTGGTTGCCCAGTTTGGGGGTTACACAGTTTGGGCGTTACACAGTTTGGGGGTTGCCCAGTTCGGTGGTTGCCCAGTTTGGGGGTTGCACAGTTTGGGGGTTGCACAGTTCGGGGTCTGCCCACCCAGCACGGCCCCAGGGTGGGCACAGGACCCCCAGCATCCCCCAGCCAAGGTCCCCCCAAGCCGTGCCCGGGGGTCCCGGCGGGGCCAGCACAGCCACACGCCCCGTGCCCGTGTCCGGGTCACCGCCCGGGCGTGGCGGGACGGGTGTCACCCGATCCCCAGCGGGGACAGCTCTGCCCACCGGTGTCCCCTGCCCTGAGTCCTTGGGGCCCTGTGAGACTGATGCCGCGGGCACTGTCACCCCCCGGCTGAGGAAAATTCGGTTAAACGAGGGAAAATTCCCTTTTTGGGGCAGCTAAATTCCCTCTTTGGGGCAGCGACCCGCCCGGAGCGGGACCTCCAGCCCTGGCCCGGGGGTTTCTCACTTTGTCCCTGTCACCCCTCCCGCACCCCGCACTGCCGCTCCATCCCTGCCCATCCCGGCCGGGCCCGGAGAACGGGGATAACCCATCCCAGGAGAGTCTGGGGAGGGGGAAACGGGGGAAATCGCCACTCACCGCGTCCCGGCGGGTCGGGATATCCCGGGAGCTACCGCATCCCTGCCGGGATCCGCTCCATCCCTCCGGCCGCTCCCTTCCTGCCTCCTGCCCGGGCAAAGGAAGCGCGCGGGCCCGAGGAGGAGGAGGGAAAAGAAGAAGAGGAAAAAAAAATCAAGTAGAAACCCAACCCCAGTGACCATAGATAGAGCCGCGCTTTATTCAGATTTATTCAGCTCCCTCTAGAGGCACCAACCCCCGAGCTCCGGGGGATTTTTTGGGGGGGTTCTAGGGGTTCCTCGGGGGAAGCTGAAGCATCTCCCGGTCCCTGCGCGGCTCGGGGGGTGCCGGGTGCGGGGTTGGTACCGCACAGCCCGTGTCACCCCCGGAGATCCTCTCTCCCGGACATCCTCGGCTCCTCCCTGGCTTCTCCAGGAGCTTTACCTTACGGCTGCACCTTAAATTCCTCCTCTGCCAGGTTCCCCGGCTGAGAGCCCGGTGAAAGTAACGATTTGAGAGTTTATTTTTCCTGGGAGGGAACTTGTATCGATCCAGCAGGAAAAAAACCCCAAAATCCCCGGTGGCAGAGGCGGCTCCCACCAAGCGCCTCAGGGAATTCGAAATCCGCGGAGATTTTGGGGAAATCGCAGCAGCTCGAGAGAGATTCAGCCCTGGAGGGTTCAGCAATCTGCCCCAGCTGCTTTTCCTCTCCTCGCTCCTTGGGACGCTGCCAGGGCCGCTGGCGGGGCTGGCAAATGCCAGATAAGTAGCGGAGCTTCGGGGCTGGGCAGAGCCTGAGTGCCGATTATCGCATCACCCGACCGGCGGGAGCGCTCCGAGGGATCTGCTCTGCCCCGGGACTTTGGGATTCCTGCCTGGAATGGGTCTCTTGGCCTTGGAATATCTGGAATATGAGGATCCTCTCTCAGCCATTCCTGAGAGTTCAATTCCCACAGAGGGAGGGGAGGTGGCAGCTCGGGAGAGCCACTGTCCTTTTTTTTTGGGCTTGTTTTGGTCAGCAGGTGAAGGTGCAGGGCCCCCAAAAGCAGAGGTGTCCCCGGGGAAGAGGCTGTGGAACATGAGCAGACAGCAAAGGGCTTCAGGTGAGGTGGGTGAGAGGATGGGGAGAGTGGGGGATGCTCTCCCAGGCCCTGGAAAAGGTGTAAGGATGGAGAATCACAAACAAAACTGATTCCAGCTCTGCCCTGTCAGAGGCTGTGCCCCTCCAGGGGTGTCCTGGAGATTCTTTCATCCCTCCCAGCTGAGGAGGGAATAACCTTGGGGTGCTGCTGAGGAGGGTCCCAGTACCCCCAGGCTTTGGAAAAGGTGTAAGGATGGAGAACCAGGAACAAAACTGATCCCAGCTCTGCCATGGCCCCCCTGGGGTGTCCTGGAAGTTCTTCCATCCCTCCCAGGTGAAGAGGGAATAACCTTGGGACCTGCTGGTCAGCAGTGGGCAGCCCTTGGCTTTTGGGACTGCTTGGCCCATGGGTGCCAGGGCACATCTGCCTTGTGCCACCCAGGAGCTCTGGGTGATGAAATGGCCCCAGGAGGGGGAAGGGTGGGAGCAGAGGGAGAGGTTTTTTCCCAGCTCAGCTGCTGGTGTCATTTCCATCAGAAGGGAGCTGCTGGACACTGTCAGCACTGACATCATCCCTGCCCGGTTCTGTTTCCACTGCAGGCTCCTGCCCCGGGGAATGGGATGGGAAGGGAGGAGTCCCTCCTGAGTGGGGCTGCAGAGAGCCCTGCAAACCCCTGGGCTGTGCTGCTGCTCAGGAGCTGAGCCAGGACAGAAATTACCTGCCAGGGGCAGGGCTAGACACGATTTCAGCAGAAAATCTTCCCTGTGAGGGTGGGCAGGCCCTGGCACAGGGTGCCCAGAGAAGCTGTGGCAGCCCCTGGGAGTGTCCAAGGCCAGGTTGGAGCAGGCCGGGACAGTGGAAGGTGTCCCTGCTGTGAAAAACACCAATCACTTGTTTTTAAAATTTTAAAAGCTTAATAGTAATAAAATGGTTATAAAAATAGTAATACAATTAGAGTAA
>JAWWMN010000104.1:4894199-4924257 GCA_035047745.1 Catamblyrhynchus diadema
AATATATATCATAAAACAATAAATCAGCCTTCTGAAACATGGAGTCAAGATTCTCATCTCTTCCCTCGTCCTGGGACGCCTGTGAACACCACCACAGTTCTGGGCACCTCTGAGGGAAGCAGCTGAGAGGAGCCTGGCAGGGACAGCCAGGCCTTTCCTCAGTGTCACCGAGCTCCTTGTCCCCGTGGGAAGCAGAGACACCTCAGCCAGGCTGTGCTGGGGCGCTCAGATATTATAATTCAGATATTATAATTCAGATATTATAATTCAGATATTATTTTATATTATAAAATAACTTATAGAAAAAATTATATGAATAATATGAATGAACACAAGCCCTATGAGGAAGGTTTGAAGGAGCTGGGGGTGTTTAGCCTGGAGAAGAGGAGGATTAGAGGTGACCTTATTGCTCTCTACAGCTTCCTGAAGGGAGGTTGTAGAAAAGTGGGGTTGGTCTCTGACAGAAGCAGAGGACACAGTCTCAAACTGCATCAGGGAAGGTACAGGCTGGACATTAGGAAGAAATTTTTCACCAAAAGAATAATAAAGTACTGGAATGCTCTTCCCAGGGAGGTGGTGGAATCATCATCTCTGGATGTGTTTAAAAACAGACTGGACATGGCACTGGGTGCTATAGCTGAGGTGTTAGGGCATAGGTTGGACTCGATCTTAGAGGTCTCTTCCAACCTCATTATTCTGTGATTCTGTGAATATATTATGAAAGAATATATTTGGCCCTCTGAGTGCCATACATATCTATCTCTATTGGCTCTCTCAGGTCACTTGTCGCCCTGGCGCGGCTGCAGTGACGCTGCCACATCCTGCTGGCGGTATTTTAAGGTATTTTAAGGCGGTTGTTTACAAACAGCGCCGTGCTGCGAGGGCAGGGGGAGCTGCTCACAGACCCTGTGTGATGAAAAGCCTCTGCCAGCCTCGCTGGTTTCCCCTGCTCCATGGAAAACCGGGATCCAGCGCTGGAAAGCTCCCCCAGCTCCATCCCGTTTCCATCACCCTCCTCCTCGCTGCAGCCTTGCCCTGAGCCATTCAAGCTTGTCCTGCTCCTGCTGCACCTCCTGCTCCCTCCTCCATGCAGGGTGCTGCACCAACACCCTGGAGGGAAAGAAAGGCCTGGAATGATGTCCAGGCTGAGATTCACAGGGCTCGTGAAGCTGCTGTAAAGTTGCATTACAAATGTGAGCCACTCGGATATTCCAGTGATCCGAGCCAGCAGAGGAGAATATTTAAAATGAAATATTCATGGGGATCCTCAGCCTGCAAAAGTGATAGAGCTCTGCAGCCTTCTGTGGACTCACACTAATTTATTTTTTATTATGACCCATTTGTAGGATGATGGGGCCAGAAGGCTCCAGGCGGTCGCCTCCAGCTTCAGATCCCAATTTTTATTTTCTTTTTCAGGTGCTCTAAAAGCACAGAACAGCTCCACGATCTGTGCCCCAAATTCCAAACCGCTAAGGATGTAGCCTGGTATTTCTGACACACCAAACCTGGGCTCTGACACAGGCAGCAGTTCCTCTTTGCCCTGGCAGCTCAGAAAGGCCACAGGGTCCCCTCTGTGCCACTGGCACTGCCCTGGGGCCACGGGGTCCCCTCTGTGCCACTGGCACTGCCCTGGCTGAGGAAGGGACCAGCATCAAACCAACAAAGGGCACTCATAGCCCCGGAGCAGATGGGAGAAATATTTGCCAAACAAAGGCTCTATTTTCAAGGAAATACTCTGACTTTCTGCCTTGAAGACAGAAATGATTCAAGCTCTGGCAGGGGCGGCCGTGGGTAGGAAATTCTCCTGTCATGGGCTGCAGTGAGAGCTGGGGCAGCTTTTCCAGGCAGATATCATTCCTGGTTTGCATTTGGGAATGACTTGAACCCCTCTGCAGACTTCAGATGCACCTATTTCATCTCTGGAAGTGTTCCAGGGGAGGTTGGACAGGGCTTGGAGCAACCTGGACTGGTGGAAGGTGTCCCAGCCCATGGCATAGGATGGAACTGGGGGATCTTTATGATCTGTCCTGAATATTTCCAGGGATGGGCCATCCTCAGCTGCTTCATCCACACATCCAACCCTGCTCAGCACAGCAGCTTTGGGCTCTGCTGGTGGGGTGTGAAATACGCTGCAATATCACCTATAATTCTTAAAGCCCCGCAAAACAAAGCACTTGTGTGGCTCCCTTTTTTCCTCCCCAGCTGTAAATCCTGCCCAGCTCTGTCTCTTCCCCCTCCACCCGTGCCTGTCCCGGTTCATGGCACCGCCACGAGGTTGATTTACATGCGGAGTCCCCGCCGAGTCGCTCCCAGCCCGCGCTGTCGCTCGGCCCCTTGTCCCGGCTGCAGTGACTCAGCCCGACAGTGACTAACTCTTCCCTCTCCTCCGAGCCGGGATCGCGCCTTTGTTCAGCGCCCTGCGGCTCTGCTGGGAGCTGGAACCGCCCTGGCACAGCCTGACTCACCCCCAGGAGGTGATGGAGGTGATGGAGGCGATGTCCGGCTGCTCCAGCGCTGCTTCCCTTGGAGCGGGGCTGGAACGAGACTGCTCTCCTGCCCTCGGGGTTTCTAGCTGGTCACCGTGACCCTGACATAAGTTAAAAAATCTCTTTTCTCAGCCCAGAGCTCGAAGAAGGAGTTAGAGCTCTTTATTTCTCGATCTTAAGGTTGTTTATTGTATCTTATCTATATTTTTTTCTCTTGTCTTGCTGAGACAGTCAGAGGTACTCTGCTTGCCCCCGGGGTGGTGTTATCTTTTTATACTAAAAACTACGTATACAATATTTACCATTACTTTCTAATACTTATAATTTATGTTAGATAGTGAGCTTCTACTCTAATCTAAAAGTGCCAACATCACAGCAGAAGGTGGAGGCTAAGAAGAAGAAGGAGAAAGGCTGGACATGCCTTTTTTTTCCCTCACCTGTGTTTGGGAGTCAGGATTCCCTGGGTTTGGGAATGAGGAATTCCCTCACCTGGGCTTGGCAGTGACGATTTTTCTCACCTGGGTTTGGGAATGAGGATTTCCCTCACCTGGATTTGGGAGTCAGGATTCTCTGGGTTTGGGAATGAAGATTTCCCTCACCTGGGAGGGACAGCCACCCGTGTCTGATGAGGCTTTGTTACCCCCATGCCCAGTCCCCAGTTTGAGGTGATGGAATATGTGCCCAGAAGGAATAATATGGGAGGAATTCCTGCCTCTGAGAGCAGGCAGGCCCTGGCACAGGGTGCCCAGAGCAGCTGTGGCTGCCCCTGGATCCCTGGCAGTGCCCGAGGCCAGGCTGGATGGGGTTTGGAGCACCCTGGGATGGTGGAAGGTGTTCCTGCCCATGGCAGGGGTGGGGTGGGATGGGATTTAAGATCCTCCCAGCCCAGCTCATCCATGATCCTATCCCAGCAGGATGTGCAGGGTGCCCAGGGCGCTCTTGCCATGCTGGGATGGGCACAGGGTCCCTTCCAGCTTTGCCCTGAACATCTCCAGTGCCATCCAAGCGGGAACAGCTCCAAACTGGCACCTCCATTCACCTGGAGGAGCCCTGGCCGGCTGTGTGCACCAAGGGGAGCAGCCTCTCCTGTCCCCCCACCCCTTGGGGACATGCCCAGTGTGACAGGGGTGGTGGCCTGGCTAACGGGGAGGTGCAGCCCACGGGCCACTGGTTTCCCAGCCCTTCACTCAGCAGGAAGGAAGGCAAGGCTGTGGTTTGCTCAGCCAGGGCTGTAATTAGGCTGATTGGCTCTAACTTGCCTCAAAACTCTGGGGAGGAGGGGAGAAACCACAGCTCAACCATTTTATGTGGGATTTTACTGGGAGAAATTGAGCCAGCACGGGGCTGGCTCTGCCCCTTCTCTCTGTGACATTCCCGTGAGCCCTTTCCGAGCAGACCACCCCCAAGATGAGCCTCACTGCTGCACCCCCTGCTTCAAACCTGCCTGGCACAGCATCCCCAAAGCCCAGCTGGGGCTGGGATGGAGCTGAGCGTGCCCTGGGGCTGGCAGGGCACCGTGGGCTGCGTGCCCAGAGCACATTTCCTGCCAGGCTCTGATAAGATGTGCCTTCATTCACGGCTGTGTGCTGACCACAGGCCACATGAGAGGCTCAGCACGGTCCACTTGGGAGCAGAGGAAGCACAGCGTGGCCTGGCAACCCCTCTGCAAGGAGCTGCTGGGAGGAGAGGCCGTGCCTGGCCCTGCTGGAGCCCTCTGGGATTCTGCAGGGGCTGGGCACGCTGTGGGATCTGATCCCAGCGCTGCTGGAGCTGCTTGGCAATTCTGCCCGTTTGTCACAGAATCCCAGACTGGTTTGGGACGGGAAGGAGCTCAAAGCTCAGCCCATTCCACCTCCTGCCATTGACACCTTCCACTCTTCCAGGCTGCTCCAAGCCCTGATGGGACCACTCTGCTCTGAGTCCTGCCCTGATGTTCAGGAGAAGGCCTTGAATGAATAAAGGAGGATTTTCCTGGGATGTAAATCCTGTGGGGTTGAGCCAGTGAGGCTGGCAGTGCTGCTCCCACACGGGCCCTGCTGTAATGGGTGAAAAAGCAGCGGATTTGGGGCACAGCTGAGGAAGATTTTGAAGGTGGCTGCACACAGAAGGGCCGGGCAGTGCAAAACCTCTTGGGCAGCTGAGGGAACGGATGGGAAATGATGAACAGGGCTCTTCCCTCTGCCAACCTGACCCGGGCTGAGGGTACAGCTGGCAGCCCCAACCCCTGCTCCACCCCCCAATTAACCCATGTTTGCTCATTAGGGGAGTTACAAGCCTGTGCAAACACTCCCATTTGCTCTCGATAAAGCCAAGGGAGGAGAAAACCCTGCCCGTGAGGTGTGGCCGGACCCCGCAGACTCCTCCCAGGGGTCTGGGGCTCCCGAGGGCCCCCTGGCAAGGCCGGAGCATCCCTCCCTGCCGAGGTGTCACCCCCTGGCTGTCCCCAACCCCGCGGCTCCCACACAACCGTGGCGTTTGTCCCAAACTTGGCCCGGTGTCACTAACAGCAACTGCTAATTGTTCTCGAGCTCTGTACTATATTTAATTCCCCACTATTATTTTTTCCCCTTTTAATCATAAAAAGCCTAAATTTCCCTCGGGGAAGGTTATTGGCTCGAGTGTGGAAATATACCTGTGCCTTGCATGGCGCTGGGCCACGGGGGCTTTGGCTGTATTTTTAAACCCAAGTACAAAGTGTCTTCGTCATTTAACCCTTCCCAGGAGGGAGAGTGGGAGGAAAGGAGTTTGTAGAGGGGGGTTCTTCCCTTTTTCTCAGCTCCTGCTTGGAGCAGGATGGGTTTGGATGCATGGATGGCAAGGAGAAGAGTGGGGTTTGAGGAATTTACCCCATATTCTTTGCATTGAGGATTTTGGCTGTATTTTTAAATCTAAGTACAAAGTGTCTTCCATGCCAGCACCATTTAACTCTTCCCAGGAGGAGGAGTGGGAGGAAAGGAGTTTATGGGGGATTTCTTCCCTTTTTCTCAGCTCCTGCTTGGAGCAGGATGGGTTTGGATGCATGGACGGCAAGGTGGGCAAGGAGAAGAGTGGGGTTTGAGGAATTTGGCTGTATTTTTAAGTCCAAGTACAAAGTGTCTTCCACGCCAGCGCTGTTTAACCCTTCCCAGGAGGGAGAGTGGGAGGAAAGGAGTTTGTGGGAGGAAAGGAGTTTGTGGGGGGTTCTCTTCGGTTTTTCTCAGCTCCTGATTGGAGCAGGATGGGTTTGGATGCATGGACAGCAAGGAGAAGAGTGGGGTTTGAGGAATTTAATTTAATTTGCCCATATTCCTCTGGCAAGGTGGGCAAGGAGAAGAGTGGGGTTTGAGGAATTTACCCCATATTCCTCTGACAAGGAGAAGAGTGGGGTTTGAGGAATTTACCCCATATTCCCCTGGCAAGGTGGGCAATAAGAAGAGTGGGGTTTGAGGAATTTACCCCATATTCCCCTGGCAATTCCTCTGCTTTTCCTCTCTCCCAGACCCACCAGGCGGCCCCGAGCATCTCCTCCTTCCCAGCCCCCTCCTGCCCCCGCTGTGGGCGTGTTTTGGGGCTGGGATGCCCCGAGGTAACCCGGAGCCTCAGCACCTTTGAGGATGTGGGCCAAAGTCATCCAGTCTGAGAGCTATTTCAGGGGAGAGCGGCTGCTCCCGCGGGAGCCCCGGCACAGCCGCCGCCGGAGCCGGCCGGGCACGGCTGGGACGGGCAGGAGGGAGCTGCTGCCGCCTCCTCCCGTAATGAAATCACCCGAGGGGGCTCGGCCCTTCCCCCGCAGACCTTGGGGCGCCTTTCAAGCGGCTGCTGCAGGGGGAGGTTTGGGGTTTGCAGCTCGGAGCAGATTTGGGGTGTCACTCTCATGGCTGTGGATGTTCTGCGCCAAAAGAGAGATTTTGTTCAGTGCTCTGTGCTCTGAAATGCTCGCTCAGAAGGAGAAATGGGATTGAAACAACGCTTTTTTCTGGCCTGGGGTCAGTCGTGGTTTCATCCATCCCAGCCCTGATGCTGCTTTTCTCGGGGGTGGGAGGACGGGGCAGCAGCTGAAAGGCTCCACACAGGCTTTGTGCTGCTTCTGGGTGCTCCTGACCCCACTGCTGCCCCCAGAGCCACCAGACGAGGGGACAAATTCCCCTCCTGGCCCGAGAACCCCCGTCCTCTGCCTGACCCTCAGCAGAGCCCTCTCACTGCCTGCTCTGCCCGGCACAAGGGACCGAGTGTCTCCCTCCCTCCTCCTCAAACAAAGGCAGCCACAGTTATTTTTCTCCTTCTTCTTCTTCCAAGTGGTTCCACCCTTGAGTTGCCGGCCTTGATTTGAGATTCCTGAGGGGACCAGAAGCCAGAGGAGGCCCTGGTAGGGTGCTGGGAAGCTGTTTGGGCACCAGCACCCATCTGCCCTCCCCAGCTGCTCCATCCCTTCCCAGGGCATCTGGACACAGCTGAACTCCAAGCGGGATCCTGTGGAGCTTTGGGGGTGAGGATCCAACCCCGGGTGATCTGTTCTGGGAATCCAACCCCATCCCAGTGCAGGGAATGGGCCGTGCCAGCATGGGAAGGGTGGGCAGGTAAGGGGAGCTCTGCCAAGGGAGCACCCCGCGGGCAGGGCGGGGGCCTGGGGCAGGGAGGGGACCCTGCAGCTCCTTCAGAGGAGCAATTTCAGCATGAGAAAGGAATGTGGCTCCCGGGCCTGCCAGGGATGGGCTGGGATGGAGGCTGTGCTCAGGAACAGGGATGATTTCTGCTGGCCTGACTCACTGGCAGCCTCCTCGCAGCCGCTTCCTCTCTGGGAGGCAGAAACTCCCAGTTTGTATTTATCACACGGCTTAAAGTAGGGGTGAAGGAAGGAAATGTTCTTATTTTTAACTGCTCTGTCTCCCCGGGGTCTGGGCCAGTGCTGGCACGGCGAGGTGGCCACCAGGAGCATCCTCATGGCCAGGGCTCCCCCTCACCTGAGCACTGCAGCTCCCCACGGGCTCTAAGCCCATGCACAGAGTGTCCGTGCAGGCTGGGACCATCGAGGGACCCTGTGCAGAGTGGGGACACCCAGGGCGGGCAGGGGGGTGGCTCAGTGTGGGCACAGCCACGCTGAGGGCACCTGAGATCCACTGAGCCCCAGGGAAAATTCATTTCCCTTTCCTTGAAGCCACCTGCCCGTGCTGCTGCTCGTGTGGGGACAAACCTTGGTGACCTCCTGGGGGTCCCTGTTTGTGCCCCCCACAGGGACAGAGCTGTCACCAATTTCAGGGTGCTGGGGGTCCCTGTTTGTGCCAATTTGGGGTGCTGGGGGTGCCTGTTTGTGTCCCCCACAAGGACAGAGCTGTCAACATTCTGAGGATGCTGGGGGTCCCTGTTTGTGTCAATTTGGGGTGCTGGGGGTGCCTGTTTGTGCCCCCCACAGGGACAGAGCTGTCACCAATTTCAGGGTGCTGGGGGTGCCTGTTTGTGTCCCCCACAAGGACAGAGCTGTCCCAGAGCTGGAGGATGGGGAGGGTTTCACCCATCCCAGCTCCACCCAGGGAGGATTTGGGGGTGTTGTCTCACCAGTCTCAGGGTTCAGAGTGGGCAGGGTGACACCCCTGGAATATTTTGGGTTCCTCAGCTGAGTTGGGACATTCAGTGCCTGGCTGGGCACTGGCAGCACCCCGGTGGTGCCATGGGTGGGATGGAGGCTCTGTCCCACTGTTCCCAGTTGTCCTGGGGGGCAGAAACCAGGCCAGGTGTCTGTTTGTGTAGTGCCACGGGGTTTTTTTGCACTTCCAGAGGGTTTTCCTTGCCCAGCCGTGCCCAGTGAGGCTGGTGGCACTGGTGTGGCACAGCCACAGTGCCCCTCAGCTGAGGCACTGCTCGTGTCTGCGCTCAGAGCAGCTGATCCAGGTGTGAAGTTCGGGACTTTGGTTCCTTGGGGCTTCCCTTGAGCTCCTGTTGTGAAACCTTCATTTGCTTCTAAAAGCAGTGAGTTTTTGTTGGTTTTTTTTTTTTTTTTCTCATGATCTTCTCTTTTCCCCCTCTGTTGCCCTGAGATAAAGGCTTCTAAATTTGTCCTGTGCTGAAAACGCAGCTAATCCTGATGGACCTGAATTCGCATCTCCTCCCCAGAGGAATTGCACTAATTTTTTTCTCTTTGTTCTGCCAGGGGACCTGTCCGTTTCCTAGTGGAAAGAATTTAAAAAAAAAAAAAAAAATCACTATTTAGGACAAGGTTTATATTCCCGAAACCTGTGTTTGTTTGCGAGAAAAGAGGACAGGAGGGAAATAAATGAGAAAAGCATCATGCTGCTTTTTTTTTTTTCTTTTCTTTTTTTCCCTCTCCTGATATTGTTTTTACAGCAGGCAATTTTTAATTAAAGTGAAGAACTGGGTCGCTTGTGCTGTCCAGAAGATGCTCTGAGGACATGCTCCTTCCCCACCAGTGTTAATTTGGGAGAGCTGGCCCAGCCTGGAGGTGTTGGGAAGGCTCCTTAAAGGATTCAGGGACAGGGTGGGCTCTGGAGGAGGGCATGGGGGTCTCTCCTCCCTGCCCACATCCCCTGGCGGTGATGGAGGGGTTGGATGTGGCTTTTTGGGTGCTGGGCGAGCCCTGTGCTGCTCCCAGGGCCGGGATGTCACCGTGGCAGGGGACAGGAGGGGACAGCGCTGGTGGGAGGCAGAGCAGGTGCGAGCTGGCCCTGCTGGGAGCGGCAGGAGCCACCTGGGCTGCAGGAAAACAGCGAGTGGCAGAAAAATGGCAGAAAAATCCAGCGAGAGCCGCCTCGGCCTCGCCTGGGGCTCTCCCTGCTGCGGGACCGGGGACGGGGACAGGGACAGGGGCAGGGATGGGAACAGGGACAGGGGCAGGGATGGGAACAGGAACACGGAGGGGGACGGGGACAGGGACGGGGACAGGGAAAGGGAAAGGGAAAGGAACAGGGACGGGGACAGGGACAGGACAGGGGTCTGAGGCTCCCGCGGTGCCACCTGAGCAGGGGCTGCATCCAGGGGCGGCACGGGAGGGGTCGAGGACAGCGAAGGAGCGGCGGCAGTGCCCGCTCGCTGTCGGTGTCTGGGGGGGCTCCCCGCGACCCCCGGGGCCGTCCCAAGAGGGGCAGAGACCCCCGGGCTGGGCTGGGGGCTCCGTGCTGGCCCGAGGGGGGATTCGTGCCGGGGCTCGGGGGTGGTGGAGCCGAACCGGGGCAGCCGAACCGGGGCTGCCCGCGGGCACCGGGGCGCTCGGGGGTGACGGAACCGAACCGGGGCTGCCCGCGGGCACCGGGGCTCGCAGCCGCCGCCCCCCCCGGCGGGAGGCGGGTGCGGGGGTGGGGCCTCCGGTGCCCCCCCCGTCCCGGGCGGCCTCGGGTCCCCTCCCCGCTCTCTGCTGCCGGCGGGACTTCCTGATCCCGCCGCATTGGCCGCAGGTAGCGCAGCTGTGCGGGACGGGGCACGGACAGACGGACAGAGCCCATGCGGACACTTAGCTGAGCTTCATCCCCCGCCCCCCCGCTCCTCCTCCTCCTCCTCCTCGCCTTCCTCCTCCCTCCCTGCCCGGCTCCCTTCCTGCCCGGCACATGTAAAACTTGTGCGTGGGGCTCCGCTCCCGTCCCGCTCCCGGTGCTGCTGGCGGCAGGAGCCGGGCTGGGCTCGTCCCCCGGCGGAGCAGAGACCCCTCCTGACCCCCGGAGCGGGGACACCCCCCCGGCTCCGCTGGCCCATGCTGGATTTCGGCCCGGGAAGGTGACTGCAGGAGGAAGCGGCGCCGCGCCGGGGCAGGGTAACCATGAATGAGATGTCGAGTTTCCTGCACATCGGGGACATCGTCTCCCTGTACGCCGAGGGCTCCGTCAATGGATTCATCAGCACCTTGGGGTGAGCCAGGGGCTCCCGGGGCTGCCCCGCGGGGATTCCGGCATGGACGGGACGGGATGGGCGAGCGGTGGGAAAAGGAGCCGGGAAGCTCCGGGCGGGGACGGGGACAGGAGCCGAGCAGGGGGACAGGCTGTCCCCGGGCTGTCAGGGGCAGGGTGTGACCTGGAGGGACCCTCAGCCCCCTTTCCCCTGGCCAGAAGCTGCTTCACCCCATTCAGGGCTGGGGGATCAGATGGGTTTGAGCAGCGCGGGGTCGGTGGGATGAGGATGGGGACATGTGGGGGTGACAGCTGGGCCAACCGGGGACTCTCCTGGGTCATTCTGTGCTCCCAGCCCTGCCCGGTATGGCCGGAGGCTGCCGGCCCTGCACAGGCAGTGGCGGCTCCCGCTGTCCCCTCAGTGTCGCACACAGCCGGTGGGCAGCGGGGATCGCTGCACCAAGGGACACCGAACCGGGCTGGGGGACAGGGCAGTGCCAGCCCCGGGAATCGCTGCAGGGACACCGAGCCGGGCTGGGGGACAGGGCAGTGCCAGCCCCGGGCTGAGGCAGCTCCCTGGACATGGCAGGACAGGCCGGGGGATCTCTGCCCAACGCGGGGACCTGTCCCGTGTCACTCCTGGGCACAGCCAGGCCAGCGATGCCCCCTGCTCCCCCCGGGAATGTTTGCCCGGTGGCACCGGGACAGGATGGCCACCCTGGGGCACGGCTGGGTGTTTCCTTAGGCTGATCCAGGAGCCCAAAGGTGCCCGCAGCCCCGGGCAGGGGGGATGTGGGGCCGTGCCAGCTCCTGCCCCACGCTGCTGCGTGTAGGAGAGGCTGAGCTCAGGCAGGAATGCTGACTTGGATGGGATTCCTGGGGCAGGAGCTGCCCGGCTCTATAATCTGCGCTGAAAGCACTTGCTCCCACATGCCTGAGCTGCGCATACCTGCGCCCACACGCCTTCCCTCAGCCACCACTGGGCACGTGTGGCACTGGGCTGCTGCCCACCGAGGCTCCCTGCACCTGGCTGCCCAGAAATGGGGGGCAGGAGTGCCCAGACTCGCCGTGTGTGCAGCCACAGTGCCGGGCAGCAGGTCCTGCAGGTGCAGCCTGTCTGTGCCAGCCCTTCCTGCATCCCCTGGGGGGCTTTTGGAGAGCTCTCCTTGGAGCTGTGCCCAGGCAGGGGATGCTGAGCACTCCTCCAGCCCCTTGGAAATGGGGTCTGCAGGAGGCTCTGCAGGGACCAGCGCTGGTTGTTGTCCCCAGACACGTCCCAGTGGCTCAATTAGAATTAGTGGCTTATTTTTCAGAGCTCAGATCCCTTTGCAGCTCTGGCCCTCGCATCCCCCTTTTTGCCAGGTGTTTTTCCTGACTTCCCCAGAAGCAGCTGAGGAGCAGGGCATGCTTGGGGAGCCTCTTCTCTGTGTCCAAGCACATCTCTGCTGGGCAGCCCCACTTTCCCAGGGTCGGTTCTTTCCCTCCTCCCTCCTAAAATTGTTTTCCCTGCTGCCCTGCGACATGGGAGACCCAACCGCACCTTAAATCACTCCTGCGATAAGGGACCAGGTGACTCACCCGGCGTGCTCCTCCTGCCACCGGGACCTTCCTGAGCTCATTTGCAAGGCAAACAGCTCTGCCAGCCCCCGCGGCCGCCCTGCCGCTGCGGAAGCCTTCCTGACATCCTTCCTTGTGGAGGGGCTGCCTCTGGGCTGTGGGATCGCCTGGGCTCTGCAGCGGGATCCTCCCTTTATGGGGTGACACGGAGTGTCCCCAGGTGTTGATCACCAGTGTCACATGAAGGTGGATGCTGTCACATCCCTGTGGAGCAGCCCCGGGGGTCTCCGGGGTGTGGGGTGGAGGTGGGGGGAGCCCTGCAGCCCCACCCGAGGCTCCTCTGCTCCCCAAATCTCTCAGTCGGGCACGAGCTCTCCTTTTCACCCCCTCTTTGCTTGTGAGCAGGAAAAACATCCCTGGATGGGCATGGAGCTCAGGCTGGGCTTGAGGGGAATGCCAAGATACCCAAAGCAGCCCAAAGCAGAGCCCTGGGAAGGCAGAGCCGGGCTCAGGGCTGCTCACAGTGACCCTTGTGGGGCTGGGGGCATGGGATGGGCAGATTGGAGTGGCCAGAAGAGGTTTTGGGGATGTTGGGGATTTGCCCAGGAGGATTTCGTGCTGCCCCATCCCTGCCAGGGGCTCCTTTTGTGCTGCCCCATCCCTGCCAGGCTCCTGGAACCCTTCAGGGGCTCAGAACGGGCGCTGGCAGAGGGGAAGGGTGGATGACAAACCCAGCTGGGTGCCAGGCAGCTGTTTCAGGTGAAATCACACCTGTACCTGTGGTTGCAGGTGGATTTCGGGGTGGAGATGCAGTTGGTTAAAGGGTAACTCCAGCTCTGCCGGGTCAGGATGATCCTGTCCCTGCCGGGGGAAGGAGGAGGAGGAACCCGAGCCCTCCTGGCGCCGGGACAGCACCAAAAAGCTGCATTTTTGTGGCTGCCCCGCTCGCTTCACTCTCTCCTCCCTGGGGCAGCGCCCACCCTGCGGGTGCCAGAGGGGCTGACCCGGCTCCACGGCCAGCAATGAGCTCTCATCACCCTCCTCTTCCTCCTTCTCCTCACCTCAGGGTTTGCCGGGCTTTCTATCGGGGTTCTCCTGGCTCTCTTGGGGTTTCCCAGAGAAGAATTCCCTGGATCCTGACGTGCCTGAGCCCCCTTGGCATCCTCTGTGCCACATCTGGGGAAGGTTTCTGCCCAGCCCAGGGGGCTCCAGCTGGGGGCTGACCCCGAGGAGGGCTCGGGAGGGTCCGACTGCCCCCGATTTTGGACGAGCTCCTTCTCCCCTGCCCTCGGGGAAGGCTCTGCCTCGCACAGGGCCAAACGCACCGGCCCAGGGCCAGGGAATCACTTTGTGCTCAGGGTTTGGAAGCTCCGCTGGGGCTAAGAAAGAGCTGGCCAGATGCTCATCCGTGCCTTGAGGGGCTCATCAGGGCCCGGATCGCTCCCCTCCTGCTCCCGAGGGGGAAATTTGGAATGGCAAAATGACCTTCCATGGGCGCATCCCACCTTCTGCCTCGCTCAGGATCCTCCTCGCGGTGCTTGGACACTGCTTTCCCATTAAAAGGTGCCCTCGCACATCCCTGCTGCTCTTTGGGGAGCTTCCCTGGCCCATCCCACCGCGGGAATGCCGGTTGTTGTCCCGGCCCCAGCAGCCTCCCAGGTGACTCATGTCCACTCTGTCAGAATCCCTTTTTTCTTTCTTTTTTTTTTATTATTATTATTATTATTATTTTCAGCAGATTTTTAACGGAGGAATGTTCACCCAGAGTATCAGTTTAATAAAAAGAACACTTCGGGTTCCTGCCGAGTGTGTAATCCTGGGATTAAAGATGCTCAAAGTGCCTTGAGATCGTTAACTAATTAAGACTTCCAGGCTGGCAGGTCACTGTCTGTAATCCTGCCCGGTGGGGCAGGGGGAGCAGGGCCGAGTGGAGAGAGAGGCTCCCATGCTCTTTTCCTCAGTGCTGAAAATAAACCTGGCAGGTCAGGGACTCCTCAGGGACCCCCAGCAATAAGAGTGGAGGATTTGGGGGTGTGAAGTGCCCAGATGAATCTTTCCAATCGAGCCTTTCTGCCTCCATGGATGTGCTGAGGGTCAGGGCTTCCCTCCCTGAGCCCCACCCGTGGGTTGGTGTCCTCACCCCTCAGTGCTTTTTGCTCCCAGGCACATCCCAAGGGTTTGTTCTGCCCTGGCCCCCCCTCAAAAGAACAGAACAGAAACCAAAACTGCCCCCGAGTGACACCAGGGCTGGGCTGGGGCTGTGCATGTCCCCTGTGGTGCTGCAGCTGCTCTGGTTTTTCCTCTTTCCCTCTTTCCCGGCCCTCCCAAGGCTCTGCAACAATCTGGGAATGTCCCTGGCTACTTCCCTGCTGTCCCAGCCCAAGGAAAAGGTGTTTGGGGAGCCCCAAACCGCCTGGTTTGCAATGCCCTGTGTGCCCACAGCTCATGGATTTGGGGTTTTTCCAACCTTCCGGTCTTTGCTCATGGTTTTGAAGCTTCTGCCGCCACCAGGCAAATTGCTTTTCTCCCTTTCTGTGAAATGTGAGGCACAGAAAGCAGCACAGGAGGGTCAGAGCCCGGTGCCAGCCCACGCCTCCTCACAAGGCCACGGCAGCCCCGGGGTCCCCGGGGTCCCCATCCATCAGCACCGAGGCCAAATTCCTCTGTGCCGAGCCAAAGGAATTCTCCCCTCCTCCAGAGAGCGGCTGGGCTGAGGGAAGGAGGCTGGAGCTGCGGCTGGGATGGGTCTGCTCGTGTTTTATCCCTTTGCAGAGCCATCTCCAGCCATTTTCGGGTTGTTTGGGGGACACCGGCAGTCCCTTGGGGACAGCAGGGGCAGCGCAGGCTCCGCTCTGCCTTTGCCTCGCTGCTCCAGGCTGTCCCTGCCCTCCTGTCCCACCATGGGGGAGCTCCGCTGGCCACTTTCACATCCTCCCGAGGATGGGGACAGGCTTCCCTCTCTCTCTCCCGGGCAGGAGCAGAGTTTCTCCTGTTCCTGTGGCTTCCCGGGGCTGGGGAAAGCGGCTGAGCGGGTACAGCCTGTCCTGCTGGAGCTCCCAGTTCCCTCCCAGCACAGGGAGCCCCTCGGGGGATGCTCCCCGCTCTGATCCCCCTGCCTGCCAGGCTCTGCTTTCTGTTCTCCCTAACCCTGAAAAGCAACGTCCCATCCACCCCAAAATCAGCCCAAACCTGTGCCACCCCCCCCCCAAAATCAGCCCCCAGCACCCAAGGCTGAGCCTGTCCCACCCACCCCAAAATCAGCCCAAACCTGTCCCACCCACCCCAAAATCAGCCCCCAGCACCCAAGGCCAAGCCCGAGGGATTTTGCTCAACTCTGGGAAAACAGAGGTGGGCAGGGAGGAGACACAGAGCCTTGATCTGATGGGCAGAGCCTGCAGCTCTGATCAGATAATAATTAATAACTGGTTTTGGGGGGCCCTGCCACCTCCATGCACGGCACCTGCACCCTCCATGTCCCCATGGGAAGATAATAATTAATAACTGGTTTTGGGGGGCCCTGCCACCCCCATGCACAGCACCTGCAGCCTCCATGTCCCCATGGGAAGAGTTCCCAGCCAGGGAAGGAGAACTGGTGAATGGAGCTGAACTCCTCCTGTTTTTGCTGGATTAAAAGTGCAATAACAGAGCTCTGTGTGCAGGGGGGAGAGCTGGGCAGGGCAGGGTCCCCTCTGGCACAGGTCACCCTGCAAAGGGCCTGCAGTGATTGCCACAAACCCTCCCTGGTCCCTCACTGCTGTGCCAGCCCCGAGTGCCCGAGGCAGGGCATGGAAATCACGCAGGGAAGCAGTGGGAGCTGAGGGAAGGGGGGTTTGGCTCCTGACGAATATTTATGGGTGGGAAACAGGAGGTGAAGCTTTGGATTTGTCACTCTGGGCCATGACAACCACTCTGCACCCTCAGCCCTGCTGTTCTGACCCTGCTCCCGCTTTTTGTCCCCCTCAGGCTGGTGGACGATCGGTGCGTGGTGGAGCCGGCAGCTGGAGACCTGGACAACCCCCCCAAGAAATTCAGAGGTGAGGCTGGGGCAGCTTCAGCTCTGTGAGCAGCCCTGGGGCCAGTCCTGGCCCTGAGCATCCAGCTGGGATGGGACTGATGGGATTCATGGGATGGGACTGATGGGATTGATGGGATGGGATTGATGTGATTGATGGGATGGGATGGGATGGGATGGGATGGGATGGGATGGGATGGATGTGATTGATGGGATGGGATGGGGTGGGATCCATGGGATGGGAGGGGATGGGAACCATGGGATGGGGTGGGAGGGGATCCAAGATCTTGACATCTTCAGTGTCATGCTTTTTATAAGCTACAAGAACATAAAATTTGGTGGGTGATTGGTTGATGATTTATCATCATGGTTTGTATTTTTGTTTGGTTTTTTTTGGGGGGGGGTTAGTTCTGGGGTTAATTCTATGTTTCTTTGGGGGCGGTTGTGGAGTGATGATGACAGTTGGTTATTGCTTTTGATACTAGGAAATATAAAGGAAGGTTAATTGATACCATCCATGGGATGGGATTGATGGGATGGGATGGGATCCATGGGATGGGGGCATAGCTCTGCCCTGTGCTGCACCCACCTGGGAGGTGCTGGCGTGGTGCTGACTGCCCCAAGTGCTCAGGGTGCTGCACACTCAGGGAAGGGCCCTATTCCAGCAGGATTTGAGTGCCTGGATCACACAGCCAGGGAGCAGAGAGATGGGAAATGTCCCCAAACCTGTGTCTGGGTTGTTGGTTTAGAGCAGCTGCTCCTTTCATCTCCCCTGTTGTCATTTTGTCTTCTTTTAAATAAGACTTTTAAAATATCGGTTCCCCACTCTGCCTTGTGCCTCCACCTTTTTCTCAGAGTGGCTTTAACAGCACCCACTCCCCTGACCACCCTCCTTTCCCCCAAAACATCCCAACACATCAATTCTTCCACTCAGGGTCCCACCAAGCAGCGACCTGCCTCTCCACAGGAGTCATTACCATTAATTCATTAATTAATCTAATTACCAACCCATCCAGCACCTCCAGCATCCCCCAGCACCTCCATCCCCATATCCCACCCAGGGCTGGATGCTCAGCAGCCACCCCATCCCCTTGTCTGGGTCCCAATCTCTTTTCCAGGCGCAGGTTTTTGGGCTCAGCCCTGCTTCTAGCACTCCTATCAGGATATCCAGCTGTTTGTTTTAATGGCCGGAAAGGTAGAGCTCTCCCTGCTCGATAGCCATCGCCTGCAGCGAGGTGGAAACAAGGGCCGGGGCTGCTCCTGGCTGGCCCCGAGGCTGCGGGAGATTTTCGTGCTCTGTCGCCGTCCCCACATCCTGTGGCCGGACCCTGCCCTATCCTGCAGCTCACACGGGTCGTGCCGGGGCTTCCCGCTGGGAAAACAGCCGAGCTCGGCTCCCAAAAGGTTCTTTGGAAATGCCAGAACCCACCTGGGAGCTGTTCCTGCCCCGCTCCACACCTCTCAGCTATTTGCTTTTTTTATTTCTTGCGGTTTCTCCTCCCCTCCCTCTGCCGAGGCTCTTCCCAGCCCAGCTCAGGCACGGCAGGAAAAGCTTCCACCCTCCCAGGCAAGGGGACAGCGGCTGTGCCACTGCTGTCCCTGCTTCCCACAGGAGTCACCTGGACATTTTGCCCCCCAGCCCTCTCTGGGTGGAAGGTTTTGCCCCCCAGCCCTCTCTGATTAGGAGGTTTTGCCCCCAGAACCACTCTAGGTAGGAGGTTTTGCCCCCCAGCCCTGTCTGGGTTGAAGTTGTGCCCCCAAAGCCACTCTGGGTTGAAATTTTGCCCCCAAAGCCTCTCTGGATGGCAGGTTTTGTCCCCGAGCCCTCTCTGGATGGAAGTTTTGCCCCCAAAGCCTCTCCGGGTTGAAGTTTTGAACCCCACTTCTTTCTGGATGGGAGTTTTGCCCCCAAAGCCTCTCTGGGTTGAAGTTTTGCACCCCAGTTCTCTCTGGATGGGAGTTTTGCCCCCAAAGCCTCTCTGGGTTGAAGTTTTGAACCCCACTTCTCTCTGGATGGGATTTTTGCCCCCAAAGCCTCTCTGGATTGAAGTTTTGCCCCCCAGACTTCTCTGGATGGGAAGTTTTGCCCCCAGAGCCTCTCTGGATGGGAGGTTTTGCCTCCCAGGTCTCTCTGATTAGGAGGTTTTGCCCCCAAAGCCTCTCTGGATGGAACTCTTGCCCCCAAAGCCACTTTGGGTTGAAGTTTTGCCCCCCAGCCCTCTCTGGGTGGAAGTTTTGCCCCCCAAAGCCTCTCTGGCTCCGGCCCCACATCCCTCTCCGAGCTGCCCACTCTGGGCACTGTTGCTGCAGGAAATTCCTTCGCCTCCCCTCTTTCCCACCCCAGTCCATTTTCAGAAATCTGGCGGTGCTTTAGCCCAGGTACCGAAACCTCCTGCTCCCGACAGGAGCTGTGCTGGAGATTTTCCACACACAGCCCCCGCCGTGCCTCAGTTTCCCTCCTCACAAAGCCATGCTCAGAGCCAGACCTTGGATTTGCAGCCATTTCAGAGTCGCTGTGCTGAGTTTTTTCTACCTCCCCTTGGCTTCTCCTTCCCACCAGCACCTTCCACAGCAGCTCCCATTAATTACCATTAATTACCCATTAACGGAGCCCCGTGCAGGTGCTCGGGGGGGCTCACGGCCGCTGCCCCGGCCCTGGGGGCTGCTCTGGCTGCTTGGCAAACGGGGCTGGCAAAGGAGATGTGAAACCTGGCCCTGCCCCAGCCGGTGAGAGCGGCACTCCCAGGTAAATAAACACACACCCGGGCCCGCCGCCAGCCAGGGAAGGGACTTTGGTTTTTTTGTTGGTTTTTTTTTTTTGTTTGTTTTTGTTTTTTTTTTTCTTTTTTTGTGTCTAAAAAAATTTTCTTTTAAATTTTAAATTTTTTTAAATTTTGTAATAATTTATATGTTTTTTATAATATATGTTTTATATAATTTATATGTTTTTATGATTTATAAATTTATATGTTTTTTATTTTTTTTAATTTTCTTTTTTGTGTCTGAAAAAATTTTCTTTTAATTTTTTTAAATTTTTAAATTTTTTTATAATTTATATGGTTTTTATAATATATAAATTTATAATTTATATAATCTATATGGTTTTTATAATATATAAATTTATAATTTATATGGTTTTTATTTTTTTAAATTTTCTTTTTTGTGTCTGAACTTTCTGGGCTGCTATTTCAGGCACAATTAGGGCGATTCAGGCTGCAGAGCCCTTCCTGCCCTCCCAGCCTGGGAAGGGGGCTGGGAGATGTGAGGGCCTGGTTGTCTGCAGACATCTGCTCTCCTGCTCCAGTTCCTGGCCCTGGATGTCTGCACTTCCCGCCCACCATCCTGGGGGAAAACAGGAGAATGGGGGCAATCTGCACTGCAGGGAGGCTTTGGAGGAGCTGGGATGCATTTTGTGCATCCTTCAGGAGCTTGAAATAGAGCTGCTGACACCGAGGTTTTGGGAGTGGGTGCTTGCAGCATCCAGTGCTGGGGATCCAGGTCATGGAGGGATGGGTGTTTGTGTCCTGATGGCCACCCCAGGCTCCTTCCACAGCTTCTGCAGGCTCAGGGTGTCCCGTGGGTGACGAGTGTCGTGGTTTGAGAGGAAGTGAGTTTTTTTGGGATGTTGTGGTTAAACTAATAGGTGCTTAGATTTGAATATTGGCACTTGGTGTGGCTATTGAGGATATGGATACGCTTCTGAGGACACAGGGGGTTAAAAGCAGAGAATTCTTAGGAAAACTTTCTTTTGGTTCTGGTCAGTGAAAGGTTTAGATTGGGCAGGGCCCACTCAGTTAGTAGAGCTTTGGGTCTTAACTAATCAGGTGGCTTTTGCCAGATGCTGCTCTCAGTTTTTGAAAGATTTCTCACTTAATGCTTTCAATGTGATTTTTACCAGTCTGTTGTACTTCTCTACTTTGTTGGCAGCTGGTGCGTGGTGGGGGACATGGTACACCGACTCAATGCTATGTTCTTTAGCACAGGTGTTGATAAGGCTGTTTTTGAAATCAGCCAAGGGGCCTGGAGGTGGCTGATGGTGTCCCAGCCTCCCTCCTGGATCCTTCCCACCAGGATCCTCTCCGTCTTTGGTGCAGCTGGGCTCCATCAGAGCTCCTTCTCCCCCCTGAAGCTTTCCTTCCCGACCAGCACAGCCATTTCCGATGGGAACACTCCTAATCACGAGTCCAAGCAGTGCAGTAATTCCTGGACTCATTATTTATCCTGATTTAGAGCCGGCCCAGCAGGCAGCACGCGGTGACGTGACCTCCAGCAGTCCTTCCTCGCTGATGGGGGGACCATCCCAGGAGTGTCCCTGCCCCTTGGGGACATTGGCCCTGCTGGGGACACCCTGGTGGCTGTGCAGCCTCATCAGGCTCTGCTCTGTGCTCTGTTCCCAGATTGCCTCTTCAAGGTGTGTCCCATGAACCGCTACTCTGCCCAGAAGCAGTACTGGAAGGCCAAGCAAACCAAGCAGGACAAGGACAAGATCGCTGATGTGGTGCTGCTGCAGAAGCTCCAGGTGAGCAGGAGCGAGGAGCCCGGAGCTGGCAGTGCCCACCAGCTGCGTGGGTGATGGCACCCAAACCTCTGCTGATGCTGGTTTGGGATGGGAAGGGATTTCCAGCTGTCTGAAGGGATTTCCAGCTGTGTTTTCCCCCTTGTCCCCTGCCCAGCCATGGCTGTGTCACCCTCCTGATGCTTCTTGTGCAGAGGTGCTGTGGCAGAGGAGCTCTGTGAGCACAGCCCTGCACCCTGGGGCACCCCAGGGCACCCCAGAACAGCCCAGGGCATTCCAGGACATCCCAAGGCACCCTTCAGCACCCCAGGGCTCTCCAGGACACCTCAGGGCTCTCCTGGGAACCCCAGAACACCCCAGGGAACCCTTCAGTGCCCAAGGGCATCCCAGGGCACTCCAGGACACCCCTCAGTACCCCGGGACACCCCTCAGCACCCCAGAACATTCCTCAACACCCCAGACCACACTTTAGCATTTCAGGACACCCAGGGCACCCCCGAGCACCTTTCAGCATCCCAGGGCACCCCTCAGCACCCCAGAACAATCTTCAACACCCCAGAGCACTTTTCAGCATTCCAGGACACCCAGGGCACCCCAGGACACCCCTCAGCACCCCGGGACACCCGTGCAGGAGGGAGCCCCGCTTGCAGGACGTGCTCCAAAGGGCTGGGGAAGGGAAAGGCTCCCGTTGGCTTCCCCCAGCCTTGGCCAGGGCCCACATCAAACATTGCACAACGGCCTCAGGCAGCTGGCGAGGCCCCGCCGATGATTCATAAAACCGAGGCTGGGGAGAGATTTCACTAAATCATCTCATCGGGCCTCCAGCCCAGCCCCAGCCCCGCCATCCCCAGCTCTGCCTCGGCCAGGGGGGCTGAGCAGTGCCCGGACAGGGTGTCCTGCCCTGGAGGTGCCAGGGCAGGGTCAGTGCCCAGCCCTGAGCCATCCCTGGCACGCAGAACCCACAGAATCCCCATTTTCCTGCTCCCCTGAGCCAGGCTTGTAACGTCCCAGCTGTCCTGGCCACGAGTGGTCCCAGAGGCTCATTTCTGAGCCTGATTGATTGCGCCTTGCTCAGGGCTTGTCTTAAAGAGATGCTGCCATTTCCTGGCTCCTTTCTGCTGCTCCCGGTGTTTCCCTTCGCGGCCGGAGCTCAGCCCAGCCCTGCCGAGCTCTGCAGGCACTGCCCTCATCAGGGAGGTGAGAAACAGGCTGAGAACATCCCCCAGCCCACGGGGGTGATGTCCTGAGGCAGGAGCAGCCGGGTCTGGACTGGGGGAGCCCTGCCTGTGATGCCCATGGTCGCCTTTCTGAGCTCGTGCCCCTCACTGCTGTGCTTCAGTGGGTTTAAACTCTGTTTTCTTCACCCAAAACAGCTCAGGCAGGCTGGGGAGGCTTTCCAGCCCCTCTGCTGATGTCCCCCAGTCCCCTGTGGGCATCCCTGACTGGGCTTGGGGACAGAGCCTGCCCATGCAAGGGACAGTGTGGGAACATCAGCCCTGGGAATTCGAGCTGCCACTGCCAGTCCCCTGGCTGCTGGCTCAGATCTGGAGGGAGATTTAGGATATCTGAGGTGCTGGATCTCCCATCAGAACCCTGTTGCTCCCCTGGGGTTGTTGTTGAACTCCCAGAGCAGCATTGGTGTGGGATTTCTGGGAGTGGGTTTGGTCTCCTGATGGCAGCAGCCACCACTGCAGGGCAGTGAGGGTGACTCCAGGTGGCACCCAGAGCTCTGTGGGCATGGAGGGGTCACTCTGAGTGGCACCCAGAGCTCTGTGGGCATGGAGGGGTCGCCCTGAGTGGCACCCAGAGCTCTGTGGGCATGGAGGGGTCACCCTGAGTGGCACCCAGAGCTCTGTGGGCATGGAGGGGTCACTCTGAGTGGCACCCAGAGCTCTGTGGGCATGGAGGGGTCACCCTGAGTGGCACCCAGAGCTCTGTGGGCATGGAGGGTGACTCCAGGTAGCACCCAGAGCTCTGTGGGGACAGGTACCAGGCACATTCAGAGCCCTCACCTCCTTGGGCACTCAGGACCTGCAGCCCCATCCTCCCTCCCAGTGCCAAGCTGTGATTCCACATGTTTCCCATTTCCTCTGCCCTCAGGTGAAAGGGGTGAGAGAGGGATGGGAAAGGGCAGAGGCTCTCCCAGCTCCATCCCTCGCCGTTTCCCATCTTCCCATCTCAGTTTTGGGGATCCCTGGGCTGGAGCTGCCCGGGCTGTGCCCATCCTGGCGCCGGGGCTGTCAGTGCTCCCTCACCATTCCCGGATTTGCTGTGGGAGCAAGTTCCTGCCTCACTCCTCATGTGTCAACATCCCATCATTGCTCTGACTGCCAGAGCCAGCCAGTGGAAAATCTCTGTGGTTTTGGAGAGGGGCTGCTGAGCCTGGGGATGCCTCCTGCAGCAGCAGGTCCAGGCCTGCTCCATCCCTGGGCATGGCACCGCTGGCACCCTGCCTTTGGCTGCTTGGCTTTGGTGCTGCCAAGAGCCCCCAGTGCCCACATCCCCCATTTTGGGTGTTTGACCCCCATCCCCAGCCTGAGCCCAGCACCCCTGTTTGGTGTTACCCCAAAACCTGCTGTCCTGGGGGAATTTTGGTGCCATTTTGTCCCTGTCCTAGTTTTTAAATCCTCAATTTAAAGCCCTCTGTTTTTAAAATCCTCAATTTAAAGCGTTCCTAGGGCTGATCAAGGCCACACCTTGGCCCTGGGCTGAGCTCTTGGATGGGCCTGGGCTGGAATTCCTGGTTGAATTCATCCCTGGGGGACAGAGGGGTGCTGACCCTGATCCCAGCCCGTCCCATCCTTCCCAAAGCCGGGGTTGGGAGTGACGCCGCTGGGATTCGCTCCTGGGGAGGGAGGAGGGTGCTGCTCCAGCCTCAGCTCTTCTCCTCTTGGAGCAGCACGCGGCCCAGATGGAGCAGAAGCAGAACGAGACGGAGAACAAGAAGGTGCACGGGGACGTGGTGAAGTACGGGAGCGTCATCCAGGTACGGGGCAGCACGGGGCCGGCAGGGATCAAACAGGGATCAAACATGGATCAAACAGGGATCAAACAGGGATCAAACAACATGGATCAAACATGGATCAAACATAGACCAAACATGGATCAAACAGGGATCAAACATGGATCCGGCAGGGATCCAACATGGATCAAACAGGGATCAAACATGGATCCAGCAGGGATCAAACAACATGGATCAAACATGGATCAAACATAGACCAAACATGGATCCAGCAGGCATCAAACAACATGGATCAAACAGGGATCAAACAGGGATCAAACATGGATCCAGCAGGCATCAAACAACATGGATCAAACATAGACCAAACATGGATCCAGCGTGGATCCAGCACAGATCCAGCAGGGATCAAACATGGATCAAACATGGATCCAGCAGGGATCCAGCATGGATCAAACATGGATCAAACATGGATTAAACATGGATCCAGCACGCATCCAGCATGGGTCCAGCATTGATCAAACATGGATCCAGCATGGGGCCAGCAGGGATCAAACATGGATCCAGCACGGATCCAGCATGGATCCAACACAGATCCAGCTGGTCCAACATGGATCCAGCACAGATCCAGCACATCTAGGAAGGGGCTGGTGGTGCCTTGGAAGGGGCTGCGCTTCTCATCTCCCCCACCCTTGTCTCCTCCAGCTGCTGCACATGAAGAGCAACAAGTACCTGACGGTGAACAAGCGGCTGCCGGCGCTGCTGGAGAAGAACGCCATGCGGGTCACCCTGGATGCCACCGGCAACGAGGGCTCCTGGCTCTTCATCCAGCCCTTCTGGAAGCTCAGGAGCAACGGGGACAACGTGAGCCTGGGGCCCAGCAGTCCCTGAAGGGAGCTCCGTGCCTGTGCTCGGCTCCACACCCAGGTCTCACCCTCGCTGCCCTTCTCCCATTTTGCTCCCCAGGTAGTCGTGGGAGACAAAGTCATCCTGAACCCCGTGAACGCCGGGCAGCCACTGCACGCCAGCAACTACGAGCTGGCTGACAATGCTGGCTGCAAGGAGGTACAGGAGGGGCTGGTTTTTTCCTTCTTTTTTCCTTTCTTTTCCTTTGTCCTGGGGTCGTGACCGTGCTCTCTTGCTCTGCAGGTGAACTCGGTCAATTGTAACACCAGCTGGAAAATCAACCTGTTCATGCAGTTCTGCGACCACATGGAGGAAGTGCTGAAGGGGGTAAGGAAGGAGGTTTGGCTGCGTGGACCCGACAGGCTCTGGGGGACAGGACGTGTGAGCAGCCACCTGGCTCTTTGACAAGGGCACAAAAGAGCTCCTGCCTTGAGGGCTGTAATTCCTGCTTGAATTCAGCACCTGGAGAACAGCACAGGGAGGCGGAGCAGGATATTTTAGGATCTGCTGGCAGCAGGGAGCTGTGGGCACATATTACCGACCTCAGGGTGTTGAATTGACTTTTGGGGACAACCCCACACAGTGCCAGCAGTGGCCTCCTGTGCAGGGACAATTCCAGCTGCTCAGCTGTGCAGCAGGGTGGCTGTTGCCTGGGAAAGGAACTTTCCCTGCTGGGCTATTGTTCGGGGCTGAGGTCCTCCAGGAAGCAGCTGGATGGATATGGATTGTTGGGATCTTACAGCCCTTCATCCCCAGGCACTGTGCTTATCCCAGCTTCCCACATCCTCCTTCCTGGGGTGTTAATGCCTTAAACAGTCCAGGAGAAGAGCCTCTGCCTGCTCCAGGGCTGGAAAGTGATGGATTCACATCCATTTATCCCTGGGGGTGGAAGCAGAGGGTCACTGCATGGATAATGGGAGTGATGGCAATGCAGGACGCCTGTGCCCTGTCCCCTGGGCTCAGAGGAGCATTTGAGATGCCTGGGGTGGGTTTTAGCAGAGCTCCAGGAGGTTGGATGGGAAGAGGTGGCAGTGCCCTGTGGCCCCCAGGGTCACACAGTCCTGCCATGCAGTTGGGAGCTGTGTCCAGGAGGAATCCTGTTCCCTTTACAGTATGAGGGGGGTCACAAGAAGAGATGCATTGCAGGAGAGTCACGGAGAAATTTCTCCACTCACTGAGTGGTTAAACATGGGAACAGGCTCCCCAGGACAGTCCCCATCCCTGGGAGCGTTCCAAAATGAGTAGACAGAAACTTCAGGATACAATTTGGTGGGCATGGTGGTGAAAGATTGGATTTAATGATCTTGGAGGTCTTTTCCAACCTGAAAGACTCCAGGATTCTTTGCCCCTGACCCTGACCCCTGTGTCCTGGTGCAGGGGGACGTGGTGAGGCTGTTCCATGCCGAGCAGGAGAAGTTCCTCACCTGTGATGAGTACAAGGGCAAGCTGCACGTCTTCCTCCGCACCACCCTGCGCCAGTCAGCCACCTCAGCCACCAGCTCCAACGCGCTGTGGGAGGTGGAGGTGAGCAGGGAGGGCGTGCAGGGGGTGTTTGGAGCCGTCCCAGCCCCTGCTGTGCTGTGGCTGAGCTCTGCCCTGCCTCTCCCAGGTGGTTCACCACGACCCGTGCCGAGGGGGAGCCGGGCACTGGAACGGCTTGTACCGCTTCAAGCACCTCGCCACGGGCAACTACCTGGCAGCAGAGGTAAGGGGGTGGCAGAGGGGTGCAGGAACGTGCCCTGGGGCTGGGGCACCCCTTGCAAAGGCAGTGCCCACCTCGGGCAGGGAGTGATGCCCAGCGTTTCCTCTGGTCCTCTCCAGTTTGCTCTGGGAGCCCCTGTGGCTCCTCCTTGCTGGCAGGAGATGGTGACCCCTGACCACCATCATTATTTACCTGCTTTAGGACCAAATTTCCCCCCTGAAATCCCCCAGTGAAGGGGTTCACTTGCTCAGATGGCTGGGTTTGGCTCCTTTTCTGGCCCAGGGGGACAGGAGGGGGTGGCTGGGGCGTTTCTGTGCTCGCCCCATGCCAAGGGACTGACTGGCACAGCCCGGTGTGTTGGAAGTGGGACGTGACTCATCCTGCTGTCCTCACCTGGCAGAGGGTGGGGGCAAAATCTGGGTCTGGAAGCACCATCTGCCAGTTTTTTCTGCTCCCTTTTAAGGCGAGCTCAAGTCCTCCTGATAGAGGCACAAAGGAATTGCTGCACTTGGATCCTGGGGTGTGTCTGGCACTGCCAGCACCGAGGGCTGTGCTCTGCTGCCAGGGCAGCAGGGACATCCTGGGGATGCTCCCCAGCTGGAGAAGACACCCAAGGGCAGCCCCCAGGGCCCTTCCATCACTGCTGGATGGAAACCAGCAAACACTGGGGCTCTGAAATGGGTGCTTCAAACCCAAAGACACTCTGTTATCACTTGAAGATGAAAGAAGATCTCAGACTGAGCCCATCCTGGGCTGGTACTGCTCACTGGGAGCTCAGCCTGGAGCCTCCAGGGAGTTCTTGCTGCCACACAGAGCCCAGGTCTGCTCCCCTGGGCTCCCCCATCCTCCTCCCAGGGCTGGACACCGTGCGCTGGGCACAGGTCACATCCTCCAGCCCCACCTGGGCAGAATTCCCTCTCTGATGTGTTCAGGGAAGGCAGGAACAGGGATCACACACCATCCCCAGGGGTTCGGAGGGACCGAGCAGGAGGACTGACAGCTGCTTTTCATCTCCCTCTTTAACTTTCCAGGAAAACCCAAGTTATAAAGGAGACGTGGCTGAGCCCAAAGCAGCGCCCACGGTGAGCAGAACCGCTGCTGCCGCTGCCCCAACCACGCCAGCTCTCAGCCAGGGCCTGAAAGCAGGGAAATGCCCCAAAACAGAGCCCTCTGAGGGGACTACAGCCAAGTTTGTCCCTCTGTACCAGCCCAGCATCCCTGCCCTGCACTTAGAGCAGTGTCCCACGATGACAGGGCCCTGCCAAAACCTCTCAGAGGGGTCCCAGTGCATGTTGGCTCCCCAGGCCACGGGGAAATGCTTGGTGGAAGAGAGCTGGATGTTCAGGGGGGTTTTTCTGTGCTGTTGGTGAGGTTTGGATTGGGGGGGCCTCGTAGCTCAGGTGCATCCACGCCGTTTGTGCTCCACTCATGCGAGGCTCAGCCCCAGCAAAGCTTCTGCTGCATCCCCCCGATGCCCTGGGCACAGGGGACCCCCGAGCCGGGCTCAGAGACCCCCTCCCCACCGTGCAGGGGGGCAGCAGCCGTGCCAGCCGCAGGAACACGGGGGAGAAGATCAAGTACAGGCTGGTGGCCGTGCCCCACGGCAACGACATCGCCTCCCTCTTCGAGCTGGACCCCACCACGCTGCAGAAGACGGATTCCTTCGTCCCACGGTACAGCAGTGGGGTCAGGGCCAGGGAGGAGGCTGGGTGCTGGGGAAGGGCAGTGCTGGCGTGTCCCTGTGGGGGTCACTTGGCAGGACACCCTGTGGGGGTCGCTCAGCAGGACATTGTGCTGTTGGCAGGAACTCCTACGTGAGGCTGCGCCACCTGTGCACCAACACCTGGATCCAGAGCACCAACGTGCCCATCGACATCGATGAGGAGAGGCCCATCCGCCTCATGGTACAGCCCTGCTCAATCCTCTCTCCCTGGGCCTGTTCCCTGTTCCCTGAGAGCTCTTAGGGTGCTTCCTTCCCAGCCCCCAGCGACTGAAACACCCCGGATGATCCAAAGGGGTGGGTGGACACCAGCCTGGAGCCCACCTCAGTCAGCCAGAGCCCACTGCAGTCACCCAGAGCCCACCCCAGCCCCTCTGATGGGGACAAACTGGGTCACTGATGTCAGCAGGGGTGGTGGCAGATGGTGGGGACACGCCTGGCATGGCCCTGTCTGTGTGATGCGCTTCTCTGTTGCTTCCCAGCTGGGCACGTGCCCCACCAAAGAGGACAAGGAAGCTTTTGCCATTGTCTCCGTGCCCGTGTCTGAGATCAGGGACCTGGACTTTGCCAACGACGCCAGCTCCATGCTGGCCAATGTGGTGGAGAAGATGAACGAGGGTTTTCTCAGCCAGAATGACAGGAGGTAAAAGGGAGATGGGGCCGTGCTGGGCTCCTCCAAGGGCTCCCCAGCAGGATGGGGCCCCTGCCTGGTGCTGGTGCCAGCGCTGCCCTTGCTTCCCTGCCCACAACCCCAATCCACGCCTGCTTCTCCCAGAAGCCTGGCGAGGAAACCAGATAACGGCACAGCCCCGCTCTGACCCCTCCTAGAAAAATATCCTAGAAAAATATCCCAGAAAAATATCCTAGAAAAATATCCAAGGGGCTGGGAGATGGCCCCACGATAGGGGCAGCCGCCTTAGTCACTGTATTATTTTTAGGTGGGTGGGTTCTTGGTGTTTCCTGAGCAAACACAGATCCCTGTGGGACAGAGCGAGCGGCTCCCGCCCTGCCAGCCTGGCCCACGGGGGTGACCAGGGGCGTGACCACAGGGGAAGAGGTGTTAAATGCAGAATCCCTGGTGTAAGCCACAAGCAAAGCCCCCCAGACATTCACCCTGGCACATATAGGAACCATGGGGGCTGCAGATCCAGCCATTGACCTCCATCAGGGAGTGCAGGATCAGCCAGCAGCTCCCCTGGCAGGTTTCTGAGGCTCTTTGGTTCCCAAAACTCACCAGCATCACTGCAGGGACCTGAGTCTGGGCAGGTGAGCAGCCCCCAGCCCACTCACCCCATGTCCCTTCACAGGTTCGTGATCCAGCTGCTGGAGGACTTGGTGTTTTTTGTCAGTGATGTCCCCAATAATGGCCAGAACGTGCTGGACATCGTGGTGACCAAGCCCAACCGGGAGCGGCAGAAGCTGATGCGGGAGCAGAACATCCTGAAGCAGGTGGGTGGCCCTGGGGCCCTGCACCCCAGCAAGGCTGGGACATGTCCTGTGGAGATGTCCTGTCCTGCTCAGGGCCACTCGGGGGGCCAGAGGGGTGGAAAACACCCCAGGGGAGGGTCTGGCCTTCACCTGACACCATGGTGTCCAGCCATGCATGGGGAGCTGGTGTGGAGCAGGACACAGCCCTGATCTCTGCTTTTGGGCAGATCTTTGGGATCCTGAAGGCCCCATTCAAGGACAAGGGTGGGGAAGGGCCCCTGGTGAGGCTGGAAGAGCTGTCGGACCAGAAGAACGCTCCCTACCAATACATGTTCCGTCTGTGCTACCGCGTGCTCCGGCACTCCCAGGAGGATTACCGCAAGAACCAGGTGCTGGGGGGGGACTCCCCATCCCCATGGAGCCTCAGGGGGGCAGGGGGACATTGCTCACAGCCCCTCCGTGCCCGCTGCAGGAGCACATTGCCAAGCAGTTCGGAATGATGCAGTCACAGATCGGCTACGACATCCTGGCCGAGGACACCATCACGGCCCTGCTGCACAACAACCGCAAGCTGCTGGAGAAGCACATCACCAAAACTGAGGTGGAGACCTTCGTCAGCCTGGTGCGCAAGAACCGCGAGCCACGGTGCGTGCATGGGGGCTCTGCTGCGGGGGGAGAGGGGAAGGGGAGCCATGGGGTCTCGGGTTGCTGTTGCTAATTGCTGCCCCGAGGTGCGCAGGGTGTCTCTGCTTCGGCCCGCGCAACTGAAGAACGAGTCTGGACTCTTCACTTTTCGGTCTTGAGGTTGTTTATTTATTCTTATCTATAAAATTTTCTTTCTGCCCAGCCGAGGTCTGCTCAGCAGGGCAGGCACAGGCACTCTGACTGCCCCCGAGGTGGTGTTGTCCTTTTATACTACAAACTACGTATAACATATTTACACTTAATTCCCAATACCTATCAC
>JAWWMN010000104.1:4924357-4978817 GCA_035047745.1 Catamblyrhynchus diadema
TGCCCCTGGAGCCCTGGCAGTGCCCAAGGCCAGGCTGGGCATTGGGGCTGGGAGCACCTGGCACAGTGGGAGCTGTCTCTGCCATGGCAGGGGTGGCACTGGAAGGGGTTTAAGGTCCCTCCCAGCCCAGCCCAGTCTGGGACTCTGAGCTCTCCCCGTGTTCCCCAGGCCCCTCTGGTTCCCACAGGAGCTCTCCAGTTTGGCTCTGTGCAGGGAGGATTTCCCTGCTCTCCCCAGGCCTTTGTCAGGGCAGGGGCTGCACTTCCACTGCTCCCAGTCCCAGCCAGGTGTATTCACAGCAACCCTGGGCAGTCACTGCCCTGCTCAGGGGCTGTTATTTAGTCAACCCCAAACTCTTTTATTAAGCAAATTGCTCCCAGAGCCTGCAGAAATCCGCAGCTTTGTCAGGTCCACACAATCACACACCCGGAGAAAATGAGAGCTGAGATAGAAATCTGCAGTTTCATCTTGAAATAATGACTTTTTCAATGTCTAAATCTTGTTTTCCTGAGCCAGCCCAGCCCCTGTCTAGACGTGCTGGTTCTGTTGTTCCTTCCTGAGCAGCCAGGCCAACTTTGGCACGGTGGCAATGCCATGACCTCCCTGTGCTGTCCCATCCCTTGCCAGCCAAAGTCACATTTCTGCTGGGTGGCCCTGGCCCCTCCCGAGGTAGGGTTTTCAAAAACGATCATTATCTCTGCTGTCCTGCCATGCTGAGCAGCCTGATCTCGGCATGTCACATGTCATTAGCTTTAAAGTCACTTAGCAAAGACATTTTGTCTGCAGCTGGGTGGATCTGTCTGGTCTGTGCCACTTGTTTTCAGCTCTGAGGCTGTAAGATCTTCATGTCATGGCTCTGTGCCTCAGTTTACCTTTCTCCCCTCCTCATTTGATGGAAGAACCTGATTTTTATTCTAATTTTGCTGCGTTTCATTTTGCTGTATTTAATTCTAATTTTCCAGGTAGCAGTGCAGCTCTTGGCAGCTGTTTGAGCTTCTGCAGCGGAGCACAACCCCCACATGTGCAAACCCTGGGCCCAGGAGTGTGGGAGGCTCTGCTGCCTGGCACTCCTGCCCTGCTGGAGATTCCTCCTGGGAATTCAGACATCCCTGCCTTCCCCTCCTCCATGCCCTGGCATCTCGGGTTTCTGTTGTTAATTGCTGCCCCGAGATGTGCAGGATGTCTCTGCTTTGGCCCGTGCAGCTGAAGAATGAGTCTGGACTCTTCACTTTTCGGTCTTGTGGTTGTTTATTAATTCTTATCTATAAAATTTTCTTTCTGCCCCTCCGAGGTCTGCTCAGCAGGGCAGCCACAGGCACTCTGACCGCCCCTGAGGCGGTGTTGTCCTTTTATACTACAAACTATGTATAACATATTTACACTTAATTCCCAATACCTATCACCTGTGTTAGACAGTGAGCTTCTACTCTAAACCAATCCCAAAGTGCCAACATCACTGCAGAAAATGGAGAACAAGAAGAAGAAGAAGAAAGGCTAGACATGCTTAAGTTCTTCCATCTTGTCTCTACAACTCCCATACCAAAAATCTTAAAATCTACATTTTCACCCTGTGATCATTTTGTTATTACACCATTCAAACCTGTGTGACTTTCAGATCCTCATACAAAGCTGGTAACTTGCTCCAGGGGTCAAAATCAAATCCCCAGGTGTTCTGGGCTGTGTGCCAGGGTGTCCGAGCCCCCCAGCGGGGTCCTTGGCAACTCTGGACACCCAGAGGGATGTACTGAGTTCCGACAATAGGGAACCCCCTCTCATGGCAGAGCTGCCTCTCCCCCGGCAGGTTTTTGGATTATCTCTCGGATCTCTGCGTGTCCAACCACATCGCCATCCCCGTCACGCAGGAGCTGATCTGCAAGTGCGTGCTGGACTCGAAGAACAGCGATATCCTCATCAAAACTGAGTGAGTGGATGAGGGAGAGGTTTTCCACATCAGGGTGGTGTTGTGGGGTGGTTGTCAGGCACCCACCAAAGCCTCTCACTCTTCAGCTGGAGAGAGGAGAGAAAATTTAGCGAGGGGTTCATTGGTTGGGGTAAGAACCAGGAGAAATCGCTCATCAAATACAATCACAGGCGAAACAGGCTCTAGTCAGGGATATGAATTAAGTTTATTCTTAACTAAATCAGAGCAGGATAATGAGAAGTTAAATAAAACCCTTACACCTTCTCCCCACCCTACAAGAAACCCGCCACAGGATGGGCCTGGTCCCACTGAAGCTCCATCACCTCTTGAGGTGCTGCCCCTCCATCCATGGGAGCATCTCCAGATTTCCCCTTTCCTGTCCCAGGCTGAGGCCAGTGAAGGAGATGTCCCAGACCCACGAGTACCTGAGCATTGAGTACTCAGAGGAGGAGGTCTGGCTCACCTGGGCGGACAAGAACAACGACCACCACGAGAAAAGCATCCGGCAGCTGGCACAGGAGGCCCGGGCTGGCAATGCCCATGACGAGAACGTCCTCAGCTACTACAGGTGATGCTCCTGTGGCACCTCCTGTCCAGGTGAGGCTGTGAGGGTTGCACGGCCTCACTCCCTCTCCCCCTCACCCCTGGGCAGGTACCAGCTGAAGCTCTTTGCCCGCATGTGCCTGGACCGCCAGTACCTGGCCATCAAGGAGATCTCCCAGCAGCTGGGGGTGGACCTGATCTTCCTGTGCATGGCAGATGAGATGCTGCCCTTTGACCTGCGCGCCTCCTTCTGCCACCTCATGCTGCATGTGCACGTGGACAGGGACCCCCAGGAGCTGGTGATGCCCGTGAAGTTTGCACGGCTCTGGACGGAGATCCCCACAGCCATCACCATCAAAGAGTGAGACATGCCAGGGCTCGAGATGGCTCTGAGGGACAGGGTGTGGCAGATACCGTGGCAAGGAGTTTGGGGAGTGACCTGGGTGGGTTTGAGCCCTCAGGAGGAAGTGGGCTCCATCTCTCACAGCATCACTGCAGGCCACAGTGGCTCAGGAGCCACCTGGACAGCGCTCCTGCCATCTGGGTGTGAGGACACCCGCTGTCCCCAGCTCACCCCCATGTGTCCCCTTGCAGCTACGACTCCAACCTCAACACCTCGCGTGATGACAAGAAGAACAAGTTTGCCAGCACCATGGAGTTTGTGGAGGACTATCTCAACAACGTGGTGAGCGAGGCCGTGCCCTTCGCCAACGAGGAGAAGAACAAGCTCACCTTCGAGGTGCGGCACCTTGCAGGGTGTGACACGCTCTGCCTGCTGCTGTCCCTGCAATGTCCCTGTCCCCCACCATGGATTCTCCTGCTCAGCCCCGAGCAGGGCGAGGTCTGGAGCTGCCCTGTCCTTCCCCAGGTCGTCAGCCTTGCCCACAACCTCATCTACTTCGGCTTCTACAGCTTCAGCGAGCTGCTGCGCCTGACACGGACCCTGCTGGGCATCATCGACTGCGTCCAGAACCCTCAGCTGATGATGCAGGCTGTCTACAATGATGAGGTGACAGGTGAGCCCCTGTTCATGGCCAGGGAGGTGTTTTCCATGGTCTGCCCAGTGCTTTCCAGTTTTGGTGGCAAGAAAACCAGACACTGGCTTGCTGATGCAGCTGGTTGTGCAGCTGGACATGGGGTGGTGAGCCCTTGGCTATGCCAAAAGAAATATTTGGTGCCTTCTGCTCATTCTCTTGATTAAGTCTAGAGCATTTTCCAGTCCAAGTGAGTCCTTCCTTGGTCCTCTGCCACCTCCCTCTCCACCCACTCTAACTGTGGCTGCCTCTGCAGGGAAGAACGTGCGGAGGTCGATCCAGGGCGTGGGGCAGATGATGTCCACCATGGTGCTGAGCAGGAAACAGTCCATCTTCAGCCCCCCCAGCCTCAGTGCTGGCTCTGCCCCAGAGCAAGTGGACAGAGGGAGGAGCATTGAGAACGAGAACATTGTGGTGATGGAGACCAAGCTGAAGATCCTGGAGATCTTGCAGGTTGGAGCCAAAGGAGTGGTGGGACCTGTGGATGGGGGTGTGTAATGTGATTTTCTCAAGGAGGGGCACAGTTGCGTGAAAAGGGCACTCAGTCACTTCTGTTTTCTCCTTTCCTGCTGCTTTCAGTTCATCCTGAACGTGCGGCTGGACTACAGGATCTCCTACCTGCTCTCTGTCTTCAAGAAGGAGTTTGTGGAGGTTTACCCCATGCAGGACAGCGCGGCTGATGGGACAGCTCCAGCCTTTGACTCCACAAGTAACTCTCCCACTTTGCTCCTGGTACACCCCCAGCTCAGCAGGCCCCAGGGGCTGGGAGGACACAGGTGGCAGAGGTGACACCTCCAGCAGAGGTGACATCTCCAGCAGAAGTGGCATCTCCAGCAGCTTCTGCTGGCAGGGGGCAGGGAGGGATGGAGTCTGTGTTTTGGTGGGAGCAGGGTCAGGGAGCTGGGTTGGTTCCTGTGGGTTCCTGCCAAGACACAGGGCTGGCATTGTCCACCCTTGTCACTCCCTTCCTCTCCCTGCAGCTGCAGCCATGAACCTGGACCGGATTGGGGAGCACGCCGAGGCCATGTTTGGTGTGGGGTGAGTGCCTGTCCCCCATGGCTCCCCTGGCCACAGGGTCCTTCCCCTTCTGTGCACCCCACCCAGGCTGGGAGCTGCAGGTGATGAGCAGGATGAGGCTCTAAAGGCTCCAAAGCTGTCCGCATCAGCTCTAAAGCTGTCCCCATCAACCCCTGAGCTCTGTGTTAACGCCCAGCGCTTCCATCCCTCTCCAGGAAGTCCAGCAGCATGTTGGAGGTGGATGACGAGGGAGGGAGAATGTTCCTGAGGGTGCTGATCCACCTGACCATGCATGACTACCCTCCACTCATCTCCGGCTCCCTGCAGCTCCTCTTCAAGCACTTCAGCCAGAGGCAGGAGGTCCTGCACACCTTCAAACAGGTGACACCAAGGGGACCTGGAGCATCCCACGCCTGGCTGTGGGTGGGGGACGTGGCGTGGATCCTGGCCCTTTCCTTGGGAGGGGGATCTGGGAGTGGGATTTGTGCCCCAAGCTGGAAACCCCTGGGAATGTCGCTGCAGGTCCAGCTCCTGATCTCAGCCCAGGATGTGGAGAACTACAAGGTGATCAAGTCAGAGCTGGACAAACTCCGCACGATGGTGGAGAAATCGGAACTCTGGGTGGACAAGAAGGGCAGCACCAAAGGGGAGAGCACAGGGGAGGGGAACAAGAAGGAGAAGAAGGAGGTGAGAGCCCTGAGCAAGGTCCTGGGATCCAGGATGGGGAAGGAGTGGGAGGCAGGGGGGCAGCTCACCGTAATCCAACACCTGATGCCTCTGGGTGGGCTCGATGGGGAGGCTCCAGAGGGTCCTGTGGGGTGTGGCTGGAGGGGCACAGTGTGACCCCAGTGCTGTCGTGTCCCCTGCAGCACGGTGCTGACGAGGAGGTCATTGCTCCAGGAGAGAAGAGCAGTGAGAACTACCAGATAGTGAAGGGGGTGAGTGAGACCAAACCCCAGTGCACCGGCAGGAAGGAAAGGGGCAAAATCCTGGGGGGGAATTCCAAGTTCTGCTGTGCTTCAGTAGAAACAAGTCCAAGCCTGGCTTGCTCCTGCCAGCTCAGCACAGGGAAAAGCTGTCACATCCTTGCACTGGGGGGACTGGAGGGGACTGGGTGGGTGACAGCTATGAGCGCTCTGCATGGTGCCGAGGTGGGGCTGAAATTTGTGAGCAAAGCAGGGAACACCCAGGATTATGGAGGGAACATGGAATGCAAACCAGCCCCAGTGCTGATGGCCATCCTGAGTGGCTCCAGGCTCAGCCCCTGCCTGCTGTGGTCCCTCTGTCCCCAGATCCTGGAGCGGCTCAACAAGATGTGCGGGGTGGGGGAGCAGGTGCGCAAGAAGCAGCAACGCCTGCTGAAGAACATGGACGCCCACAAGGTGATGCTGGACCTGCTGCAGATCCCTTATGAGAAGGTGGGTGGACAGAAACCAATTGGTCCCGAACGCCCAGGGCAAAGGGGGCACACGGGGACCTCCTTGAGCAGCCTCCTGCCACCCCCATCCCTCTCAGCTCCACGTGTTTCTCCTCTGTCGCATCCTCAGGGGGATGCCAAGATGATGGAGATCCTCAAGTTCACCCACCAGTTCCTGCAGAAGTTTTGTGCTGGCAACCAGGAGAACCAGGCCCTGCTGCACAAACACCTCAACCTGTTCCTGACCCCGGGGGTAAGGAGAGGACACGGAGGGGCAGCAGCACAGGGAGGGAATTCAGCAACACACCTGGAGCTGAGAGCATGGGATGGAAAACCCAGGTGGAGACACCAGGCTGGGCAGGAGCTGGGGACAGTTCCTGCAGCCTCCTGACCTCACTCTGCCCCTTGTCCCCAGCTGCTGGAGGCAGAGACAATGCAGCACATCTTCCTCAACAACTACCAGCTGTGCTCGGAGATCAACGAGACGGTGCCGCAGCACTTCATCCACTGCGTGGCCACCCACGGCCGCCACGTCCAGTACCTCGACTTCCTGCACACCATCATCAAGGCCGAGGGCAAGTACGTCAAGAAGTGCCAGGACATGATCATGACTGAGGTGAGGACCTCTCCTGCGGGGCAGGAGTTGGGGGGAAGCAGGACAAGGCTCTTGGAACCTGCACTGTTGGCCTCTTCCTTGAGAAGAGCCTTGCAGCCATGCTGGATCCTCCCTGGAACCAGCCAGCCCATCTTGAGTGGCCATCAGCCATATCCAGGGGTTCAATGCAAGGTCCAAGAGTCGGTTTGGGAGTCCCACAATTTTTGATTGCGCTGCAAATGCCTGGTTTCCCCTGTAAACACAAATCCCTGGCTCCCCCCCCGGCCACTGCTGCTCATCCCCACTGCACAAGGGACACCATTGGCTTTGGAGGCTTCTGACCTTCCACAATTTTTGATTGCACTGCAAATGCCTGGATTTTCCTGTAAACACAAATCCCTGTCCCCCTTCCCAGCCACTACTGTTCATTCCCCAGTGCAGAGGGGACACCATTGGCCTTGGAGGCTTCTGACCTTCCTTTTTCAGAGTGGTGACCACTGAGCTCTGAGCACTGACCCTTCCCTGCAGCTCACCAACGCCGGGGACGACGTGGTGGTTTTCTACAATGACAAGGCTTCACTGGCCACCCTGCTGGAGATGATGACAGCAGCCAGGGATGGGGTGGAGGAGAACAGCCCCCTGATGTACCACATCTCCCTGGTGGACCTGCTGGCTGCCTGTGCCGAGGGCAAGAACGTCTACACCGAGATCAAGTGCACGTCCCTGCTGCCCCTGGAGGACGTGGTGCGGGTGGTGACACACGAGGACTGCATCACAGAGGTACGGGGTGGCAGCCAGGAGGACACTGGGGCTCTGCACTGATTGTCCCCTGACGGTGTCCCTGCCCCTTTCCCCCCTCCCTGACAGGTGAAGATGGCCTATGTGAACTTTGTCAACCACTGCTATGTGGACACAGAGGTGGAGATGAAGGAGATCTACACCAGCAACCACATCTGGACCCTCTTTGAGAACTTCACCCTGGACATGGCCCAGGTGCGTGGGGAGGGTTGGGTGGGAGGGACACAGCAGTGGTGGCTTGGATGGGGACAGGGTGATGTCACCAAGGCTCCCTTGAAGCCTCCTGCAGGGCATGGATGCTTGTGGGACCTCATAGAGCTGCCACAGTTGGGGCTGGGGAGTGGTCAGGGCAGACAGGAGCTGTGTCACCGGCCATGTCCCTCAGCTCAGTGTGGTCCCAGCAGCCTCTGGGCAGACACGAGCTAGCCCTGGTGCCATCAGTGTCCTCCCTGTCCTGACAGATGTGCAAGAAGAGGGAGAAGCGCCTGCCGGACGCCACGCTGGAGAAGTACGTGCTGACGGTGGTGCTGGACACCATCAACGCGTTCTTCAGCTCGCCCTTCTCGGAGAACAGCACCTCGCTGCAGGTGACACGGGTGGGCAGGGTGGCAGGGGAGGACAGCACTCAGCCAGGACCCCAAAACACGGCTTGCATGTGTGTGCTGACACTCCTGTCTCCTCCAGACCCACCAGACCATCGTGGTGCAGCTCCTGCAGTCCACCATGAGGCTGCTGGAGTGTCCGTGGCTGCAGCAGCAGCACAAGAGCTCGGTGGAGTCCTGCATCCGCACGCTGGCCATGGTTGGTAAGGAGCCACTGCTATGCCCAGGGGACAAGGGACAGGGCCACCCTGGGCCAGCAGTGAGCAGGACACCCTGTCCCTCCTGTGGGGGTGGCAGGACACCACGGTGAGGGGCTGCCAGCTGGGGATGGGGACATTCAGCTCAGGGATGGGCTTTTGTTTGAGCTTCATCTCAGCATTCCCAGGATAGTGTGAGGATAACCAGAGCCTGGGCTTGGCTGGGAGCTCCCTGGTGTGTCCCTGCCCGGACACAAAGCCAACATTGACAGTGGTTTTCCCTGGCCAGGACTTTGCCCTCGGTGTGCAGCTGCCTGACTCAGGCTGAGGGCTGTTAGCACTGAGTCACTGTGGAAAGGATTGCTGGTGGCTGGGCTCTGGGTGGGGATTTCCCTTTGGAATTCCAGGCAGGGTGCTTGCAGCCTCCCCACGCTGGGCTTTCCCAACCAAAAACTGGGGCTGGGGCCAGTTTCCACCCTGTGTGAGGCTGTGGGTGCTGGGACATGTGGGAACACTCCAGCCCGTACTGCCCTGGAGGAATTTACTGATGTATTTACCCCAAATCTCTGCTGCAAATGAGTTGAACACTGGTGAAGGGATGCCCAGACAGGGTGGTGGGACCCAGCTGGGTGGTGGCTGTGCCAACCCCACCCCTGTGTCCCTCAGCCAAGAGCCGCTCCATCGCTCTGCCCATGGACCTGGACGCCCACGTGAGCTCCCTGCTCAACAGCAGCTCCACCAGCACGGTGCAGAGGAACACCTCCAGCTACAAGGCAGCCACACGCTCCTTCCCTCGTGTGTCCACCACCCCCAACCAGTGGGACTACAAGAACATCATCGAGAAGCTGCAGGTACAGGGCAGGGCGTGGCAGGGCTCAGGTGGGTGCTGGCCTTGCAGGGTCCCTCTCCCGTGTGTCCCCTGGCTCTGAAGGGGCTGCTGTGGCTTGCAGGACATCATCAACGCCCTGGAGGATCGGCTGAAGCCGCTGGTGGAGGCTGAGCTGTCCGTGCTGGTGGATGTCCTGCACCGGCCAGAGCTGCTCTTCATGGAGGGCACGGAGGCGTTCCAGCGCTGCGAGAGCGGGGGGTTCCTGTCCAAGTGAGCCTGGGTTGGGGGTCCTGGGGGTGCTGGGAAGGGTTTGGGACCCTCGCCATGGGTGCTGGGGCTGCTGGGAAGGGTTTGGGACCCTCATCCTTGGTGGGCTGTGCATCCCTGTGTGCCTGCAGCTGGAGGGGGGGTGGATGTGGGTCCCCCTGGCATGCCCAGGTCCCTCCCAGCTGTGTGACAATGGCTTTGCTGTGCCAGGCTGGTGCAGCACACCAAGGACCTCATGGAGACGGAGGAGAAGCTCTGCATCAAGGTGCTGAGGACGCTGCAGCAGATGCTGGTGAAGAGGAACAAGTATGGAGAGAGGGTGAGCAGCATGATGTGTGTCCATCCAGCCCCACTCCCAGGCTGGCAGAGCCCACCCTGGGCACCCAGGGGTGCCCAGCTGGTTCTGCCCTGGCCCCAGCCTTGGCATGGGGACGCTGGTGACGTTTGTTTGCCTTGGCAGGGCAACCTGCTGCGGAAAATGCTCATGAACAATTACCTGCAGAACAAGAGGTCCAGCTCCAAGGGGGAGATGGGGGATGCTGCAGGGGGAGGTGAGTGCCCCTCTCCTGCCCCTTCCCCTCAAATTCCCAGTTCCCAGACAGCAATGGGACCAGGTCTGGGCTGGTTGCCAGCTCCACAGAGGAGCAGAGGGTTTGGGGAGCTGAAGGGGTGGCACTGAGATGCCCTGGCAGTGGTGGGGCTGTGCTGGCCCTGTGCTGCCACAGCATCACATCCCTCCTGTCCTCTCACTCAGGCCAGGACCAGGACTGGTCGGCCATCGCCGCTGTCCAGTGCCGGCTGGACCGTGAAGGGGCCACCAAGCTGGTGGCTGACCTCATCATGAACACCAAGAACGAGAAGATCTTCCAGGAGAGCATCCTGCTGGCCATCCGCCTGCTGGATGGAGGCAACACCGAGATCCAGGTGCTGAGAGGGGTTGGGCAGCCAGGGGTTGATGTGGGCAGGGTGAGGGTCCAGTGCTCAGTCCTGGGCAGAGCAAACAAACCTCTTGTTTGTGCTGAAATCTGATGATTTGGGTTTCCCAGCTCCACGGCTGGATGAAAGGCTGGAGGCTGTGGAAAGAGCAGGTGGTTCCAGGTTGTTTCTGGAGTTCTGCTGATGCCCTCTGCTGGGAATTCCTAAAATGGCTCAGGGCTGCAGCGCTGGTGGGGGACCTCCAGGGTTATCCCAAACACTTTGTCACAGGGAAGCTGAAAAATGGTGTATGCAAAACCCAGTGGGGCTCCAGCAAAAACCAGATTATCCTGGGCAATGCCTGCAGTGCTGAGGCTGCTGCCCAGAGGGACAGGCAGGGACACTTTGGACCCCGTGGTGGGGACTGAACCGAGTGTCCTTTCACCAGAAATCCTTTTACAATCTCATGACGAGCGACAAGAAGTCCGAGAAGTTCTTCAAGGTTCTGCACGACCGGATGAAGAAGGCGCAGCAGGAGACCAAGTCCACGGTGTCGGTGAACATGAGTGACATTGGGAACAAACCCCGTGAGGACAAGGACGAGCCTGACCCTGGCACCAAAGGTACATGGCAGTGTCCCCTTGTCCCCTCAGGAAGGCCAGAACTGGCTCGGTGACAGGCTGAACTGAGGAGGGGACAATTCCTATGGTGGTGCTCACAGGGGTCTCAGGATGAGGGAAGAGATGAGAATGTTGCTCTAAGTTTAGAAGGTTTGATTTATTATTTTATGATATATATTATATTAAAACTATACTAAAAGAATAGTTTTAGAATAGAAGAAAGTCCATCCAGCACTGGCTTGGTGACAGGTTGAGCTGAGGAGGGGACAATTCCTATGGTGGTGTTCACAGGGGGAAGAGATGAGAATGCTGACTCTAAGTTTTAGAAGGTTTGATTTATTATTTTATTATATACATTATATTAAAACTAAATATATAAATATAATAATATAATAATATAATAATATATTAATGTAATATATTAAATTCATACTAAAATAGTAGAATAAAGGATTTCATCAGAAGGCTAGCTAAGAATAGAAAAAGAATGATAACAAAATCTTGTGACTGACCAAGACAGTCTGAGACAGCTGGACTGTGATTGGCCATTAATTAGAAACAACCAACATGAGACCAATCACAGATCCACCTGTTGCATTCCACAGCAGCAGATAATTATTGTTTACATTTTGTTCCTGAAGCTTCTCAGGAGAAAAAAATCCTAAGGAGAGGATTTTCCATAAAACATGTGTGTGCCATATTCCCTCCAGGACGAGGAGACACCTTCCTGCTGCCCGGCACCCCCACGCGGTACCCGATGGCCGTGGGGTTCCGCAAGGGCCACGAGCCCGGGGAGCAGGGCCAGAACAATGAGATGGGGGTGACAGTGCTGATCATGGAGCCCATCCTGCGCTTCCTGCAGCTGCTCTGCGAGAACCACAACCGGGACCTGCAGGTCCGTGCTGGGGCCATGGGGTTCTGGGGGTCAGCTCTGGGCTTGGGCTGGGGGAAGGTTGGAAACACGATGTGGACACGCTGCTGTTCTCAAGGTAAAAGGGGCAGTTTATTTTCTGACTCCAACATTTATGGATTTCTAAAAGTGACAGTGGATTGGAGGGGGAAAGTGCCACCTTTCCAATGACACTGGGCAAACCAACGGTCCATCAAATTTTTCCTCCTCTATAGAAGAATGCAAAATGATAAGGTATTTACAGAAAGTGTGTGAGAAAGTTTGTTACAAGGATGTAAACATCAGAAGGCTTAGAAAATCTTAAAAAATCAGGGCAACAGTTGGGATCTGCCCCAGTTAGGCCTCAAAATGCTGTGGCACCCAGCAGCTCCGTGCCTCAGTTTCCCCATGTGCAGTGCTCCATCCAGCTTGGGGTTGGGAGGAGTTCATGGCAGGAGTGGCTGTGGGATTGAGGTCTGTAGGCCACAGGGGCAGTCCCAGCCCAAATGTCCCTCAAACTGCAGCTGGAGGGATGTAGGGAGGGAGGGATGGGGACCCCATTGCTGGGCTCTGCTCCACAGAACTTCCTGCGGTGCCAGAACAACAAAACCAACTACAACCTGGTGTGTGAGACGCTGCAGTTCCTGGACATCATGTGCGGCAGCACCACGGGCGGGCTGGGGCTGCTGGGCCTCTACATCAACGAGTACAACGTGGCTCTCATCACCCAGACCCTGGAGACCCTGACCGAGTACTGCCAGGGGCCCTGCCACGAGAACCAGGTCTGGGGGGGCTTCCCCAAACCTCATCACAGACCAGGGGAGCACTGGGGGGGATGTGGGGGAAGCAGGGACAGGTTTTGGGTTCAGAATGTGGAGCAGAATGTGGGCAGCAGAGGTCACAGAGCTCCTGCACAGGTCACCAGCTGCTGCTTGGCTGCAAAATGGGGTGATGCAGATGGGGGGAAATAATTCAGTGGTGTGAATTGCAGGGAGAGGGGAGGTTTGGGGGCCCAGGGCTGCAGGCAGGGCAGTGTTTCAGACCAGGGCTGTGCTGGAGGGTGGAGCTGGGAGGACTGGAAGGATCTGTGGGATAACACACTGCCCGACTCCCCCAGAGCTGCATCGTGACCCACGAGTCCAACGGGATCGACATCATCACAGCCCTGATCCTAAATGACATCAGCCCCCTCTGCAAGTACCGGATGGACCTGGTCCTGCAGCTGAAGGTGCACGGAGGCCTGGGCTGGGGTGCTGGGGACCTGTCCATGTGTCACTGCGTGTGTCACTGTGTGTGTCACTGTGTGTGTCACTGCCAGCACTCACTGGCAGAGTCACAGGATGTGCTGTGGGGTGAGGTTGTCACTGTAGAGGGGACCCTGTCTGTGTCTGACCCTCAAGTGGGGCAGGGTTGGGGCACCTCCACCACGCTCAGATGCCCCTGGCACAAGGGAGTTGGATAATTCTGCCCATCCCAAAGCCCTGGGCAGTGGCAGGGCACAGCTCCCCTCACCAAGGGCTTCTCCTCACCAGGACAATGCCTCCAAGCTCCTGCTGGCCCTCATGGAGAGCAGGCACGACAGCGAGAACGCCGAGCGGATCCTCATCAGCCTCCGTCCCCAGGAACTGGTGAGGGAACTGGGAATGTCCCACTGGGAATGACTCACTGGGAATGAGCCCCCAGCCCACAGCTGGGCATCCTCTGCCCTGGGTCCTGCTGCAGTTTCTGCCTCCTCTGCCCCACTGCTGCTCCTGCTGCCCAAATCCTGGCTGGAGGGGAAAGCAGGGAGTGGGGAGGAGCTCAGTGCCCCTGTGCTGCCTTGCAGGTGGATGTGATTAAGAAGGCCTATCTGCAGGAGGAGGAGTGTGAGAACGCCGAGGTTTCCCCCCGGGAAGTTGGACACAACATTTATATCCTGGCGCTGCAGGTAGGGAGCTGTAAAAGCATCCTGCCGGGCTGTGCTCGCAGGTTGCACTTTTCCCTCCATAATTTTGCACATTTCCCTCCATAATTTTGCACATTTCCCTCCATAATTCTGCACATTTCCCTCCATAATTCTGCACATTTCCCTCCATCATTTTGCACATTTCCTCCAGGCAGATTGGCCTCCCTGGGGAGCCAAATGTTTCTTTGGCTGTGGGGAGCAGCCATGGCTTGCTGGCCATCCTGTGCCCCGTGTCCCCCTGCCGTGTGTGCTGGTGGCTGCCTGCCATGCTGTGCTCACTGTCACCACCCCTGTCCCCCTCCCAGCTCTCCCGACACAACAAGTCTCTGCAGCAGCTCCTGAAGCCAGTGAAGCGAATCCAGGAGGAGGAGGAGGAGGGAATCTCATCCATGGTATGGAGAGGCACGGCCCCCACAATCCGCCCTGATCCGAGGCTGTAAAAAGCCTTTGCAGAGCTCACCTGGGCTTTGGTGTTCAGGATTTGATGGATTTTGGTGTTCCCCAGGGGATTAAAGAGGGAGAAACACCTAAATGCCCTTTTAGCCAGAGGTAGGAGCCCAAAGTGTGTGTGCCCTGCTGTGGGGTGACACAGGCTGGTGGCCCTGGGGGGGTCCTGCCCTTACCCACTTCCCCCCTTCCCTTCCCTTCCCTTCAGAAAGGAAGGGCTGAGTCCTTTGCTGCTGTTCCTTGCCCAGGTACCTCAGATCCCGACAAGATTCAGCAGGAATGTGATTTCCCCGGGGGTTTTGTGAGCACTGGTTTGTAATTTGTGGATTAGCAGCACTTGGATGTAATTATTGCAGGGAATCGATTGTCTGTCACCGCGGGGAGCACTTGCACCCCTCACAGAAGCTTTAATTCATTTGCTTTTCCCTGAAAACCTCATCAGCTGTGGGAGATGTTGAGGCACGTTGTGGGAACAGTCAGATCCAGCTTCTGGCTGGATCCTCATCCTCTCCCTTTCCCTCTCCCCATCCAGCTCAGCCTTAACAACAAGCAGCTGTCGCAGATGCTGAAGTCCACGGCCCCAGTGCAGGAGGAAGAGGAGGATCCACTGGCTTATTATGAGAAGCACACGTCCCAAATCGAGGCAAGACCTCCTGGCTGTTGGCTTTCCATGAATCCCACCTGGCTCCAGATGCCTCATGTCTGATTGTTTTGCACCAGGAGCTGCCCCCTCTTCCCACGCCCGTGCTGGCAGGAGCATGAGCTCCAGGAGCTGAGGGATGAGCAGCCCCCTGGACCCTGCCCTCATCTCCCAGCAGCAGTGGGATGCAGCTGATCCAGCAGCCTCATCCTTGGCATGGATCCCCCCTTCCCACAGTCCCACTTACCCCAGCCAGGGCTGCCTCTGCCTGGGGCAGTTTGGAAGCTTTTAAATGAGGGGCTGACAATATTTGGACCCTGCGGAGCGGGAGGGAGGAGGGGAAGGCACAGCTGAGTGTGAGAAGGAGGAAAAAACCCCAGCAGGGCAGGATGTGAGGGCTGTGCATCCTGCAGATCGTGCGGCTGGACCGGAGCATGGAGCAGATCATCTTCCCTGTGCCTGGCATCTGTGAGTTCCTCACCAAGGAGACCAAGTACAGGCTCTTCACCACCACGGAGCAGGACGAGCAGGGCAGCAAAGTCAGCGACTTCTTCGACCAGTCCTCCTTCCTGCACAACGAGATGGAGTGGCAGAAGAAGCTGCGCAGTAAGAGCAAGGCAGAGCCTCCCTCCCCTGGGCTGCTCTGCTGGGAATCTGGGGACATTCCTGCAAGGAAAGGGCTGGGGATGGCATGGCTGAGCTGCAGAGCTCTGCTGAGCACCCCAAACATGGCACAGTGCAGGGAGTGAGGGTTAAAATCCGGCAATTGGGCTCCTCTGCGCTCTCAGAGCAGTTTCTCCACAGCCTGAGGGGCACCTTGCTCACATTCCCTGGGATTCCAGCTGAGGTGTTTTCCCTGGAAAGCCCTTTCAGTTGCTTTCCCCTAAGCCAGGGTCTTGTAGCTGCACATGGGAAATAAGACCTGTTTCTCTGCCCCCTGCAGACCTGCTCAGGGCTTCCAGGGTGGAAATCCTGGCTGGAAATCCCAGGAACTGAGTAGAGGGTCACACTATAGATACTGCGATGCAGCTGAGGAGTGGTGTAGGAGCTGTGAGGGAGAACAGAACCAAGCTGATTCCAGGGTCTCAGAGCAGGTTTCCAGAGGGCTGGGAAGCCAAGGAATGTGAGCAGAGCCACTTAGAAGGTGCAATGGTCTTCTAACAGACAAGCAGGAATGTTTTCAAAACACTTCACGAATGGTTTGAAGAAGGTGGGAGGCTGGGTTGGTCTGGGGGCAGCAGCTGCAGAGCCCACAGGGATCTGGGATGGCAGGAAGGGTCTGGGATGACAGAGGGGCTCCAGGAGGGCACAGGGGCTCCAGGAGGACCCGGTTGGCACGAGGCTGGCTGAGGTTTGTGTGTTGCCTCCTCTCCCCCCAGGCATGCCGCTGATGTACTGGTTCTCCCGCAGAATGACGCTCTGGGGAAGCATTTCCTTCAACCTGGCTGTCTTCATCAACATCATCATTGCTTTCTTCTACCCCTACGTGGAAGCCACTTCCATGGGTAAGTGCCCCAGCACCTGCTGCTCCTCGGGGTGGAAGCAGCAGGTCCTTGGGCTGGAAAAAGGCAGATCCTTGGGCTCCTGCAACCCCAGCTCCTTTCTGCTGGATAAAGGATTAATCAGGATTTCAGTTTCCAGCCCTCCCACCTCTTCCTTCTCAGGAAAACCTCTCTTCTCCTGGGCTGCCCTTCCCCTGTTTGTACAATGTGGGGAGCAGTGATGGGATACATTCCTGCTGTCAGGCAAAGCCTCCATCACCTGCAGTGGTTCTGAGCTCTTGGATAAAAGATGTCAGAAAATGCATCAGCAAAAACCATATGAACCCTGCAGTGCAGCATCATCATTTCTGATAAAGAGCTCATTAGTGTGGCTGGACAGCCTGGCAGCAGCAGTGCCCCTGCCTTTAGCATCCATGTGTTCCTCTTGCCAGGAGTGCTGGATTCCCCACTGATCTCCCTGCTCTTCTGGATCCTGATCTGCTTCTCCATCATGGCCCTGTTCACCAAGCGCTACGGGGTGAGGCCGCTGCTGGTGGCCCTGATCCTGCGCTCCATCTACTACCTGGGCATCGGGCTCACCCTCAACATCCTGGGCGCTCTCAATGTGAGTTCTCCACCTGCTGGGGCATCAGGAACCTGTCCTGCAATCCCACAGCCCAGCCAACCCCACTCCCTCCTATGCAGAGGATCAGTAACAGGACATCACGCCATGATCAATATGATCAAGTGAAGCCAATTTATTACAAAAAGCCATTTTTATACTGTTCTCTATTGTTCACGCCTCAAGCTGATACATGATTGGTTAAATGCTTTTTACGCATGCGTTTTAATATTTCAGTTAATTTTCGTCAGTCTTCCTTCTTCATGCGTCTCACTGGGGTTTTCTTGTCTGCCTTTGCATCCTGAACTGTCTGCTTTTGAGTGTGTTCTTCTCCTTTTGTGTCCTTCAAGGACATGGTGACCTTACTTCTCAGAGTTTAGTTGTTAATTGCAGCCCCAAGATGTGCAGGATGTCTCTGTTTTGGCCTGCGCGTCCAAAGACGAGTCAGAGCTCTTCAGTTTTCGGTCTTGAGGTTGTTTATTAATTCTTATCTATAAAATTTTCTTTCTGCCCAGCCGAGGTCTGCTCAGCAGGGCAGCCACAGGCACTCTGACCGCCCCCGAGGTGGTGTTGTCTTTTTATACTACAAACTACGTAGAACATATTTACACTTAATTCCCAATACCTATCACCTATGTTAGACAGTGAACTTCTATTCTAAATATAACATATTTACAATTACTTTCCAATACCTATCACCTATGTTAGACAGTGAACTTCTACTCTAACCCAATCCCAAAGTACCAACATCACAGCAGAAGATGGAGACCAAGAAGAAGAAGAAGAAAGGCTGCACACGCCCAAGTCCCTCCATCTTGTCCCCAAAACCCCCATACCAAAAATCCTAAAATCTACATTTTCACCCTGTGATAATTTTTTTATTATGCTGTTTAAACTTCTGTGACTTTCAGGTCCTCATACAAAGCTGGTAATTTGCTCCACGGGTCATAATCAAACCCACAGGAGTTCTGGGCTGCGTGCCAGGGTCTCCAAGCCCCCCAGCAACTCTGGACACCCGGAGGGGTGCACTGAGTTCCGACACTTACTCAGTCTCTGTGAAGGCTGCTTTGTGCATATGTTGCATATGTCCATTGTCCTGCAAAAAACTCTCAACACCCTCCCGTTTCTGGCTGTCCCCAGCTGACCAACAAGATCGTGTTCGTGGTGAGCTTCGTGGGCAACCGAGGCACCTTCATCCGTGGCTACAAGGCCATGATCATGGATGTGGAATTCCTGTACCATGTTGGCTACATCGTGACCAGTGTCCTGGGGCTCTTTGTGCACGAGCTCTTCTACAGCATCCTGGTATGATAAATTCAGGTGCCTGGAGGGCACAGAAAGCCTGGCTGCTGCTTTAGGAGCTGGAAGGTTCCTGTGACACCTCCCAGGGGTTGATTGATAGCGGAGAGAACAATTCCCTGTGCTCTAATCTTTGCATGGGCTGAGCTTTCTGCCTCCTGACAGTATCTATTGCTGTCTCTCTCCTGGTCCTGGGCTGTATCTCTCCTTCTAATCTGCTGTGTGCTTTATCTGGGTCAGCTGGGAGGCAACGTGAGCTGCTGAGGGCAGAGTCAGGGTACATGTGGCTTATTCTTGGCTCTCCTGCTGTGTGTAAGTCACTCCATTCTTCTCTGCTTCCTTCAGTAAGCTGGGAAACTTAAAGGCTTTGAGAGAAAAGTTAGTCAAGGTCTGCTGAGTGATCCAAGATCTCAGGATAAAAGGGGATATAGATAGGCCAGGCATTATCAAGAGAAGCACCCCGCAGCATTTCTTTGCTCCTGGGTCCTTTCAGCTGTTTGACTTGATCTACCGTGAGGAGACCTTGTTTAATGTCATCAAAAGCGTGACACGGAACGGGCGCTCCATCCTGCTGACAGCCCTGCTGGCCCTCATCCTCGTCTACCTCTTCTCCATCGTGGGCTTCCTGTTCCTGAAGGATGACTTCATCCTCGAGGTGGACCGGCTGCCGGACAGCAAAGCCAAAGGTTGGGCAGTGCTGGGGGTCGTGGGACACTGTGGGACCCTCCACACACATCTCGGGGTGTGCTGGGTGGGGTTTTACACTGGGAGCACTGGTTTGGGGGTCACAGAGAGGACAGCTCTGTGCTTGTGCTGCACAGAGCAGGGTTTGGGCTTAGTGCTGGCAGAGAAGGGGACACAATGAAGGGTCAGCTCTGTGGGGTCTCTGAGAAAAAGCTTCAGGGCCTACAAAAAGTAGGAGAATATGAGGCAAGTATTTCCCAGGAAGGTTGGCATCTTCCTGGGAGCCCATGGCAGTGGTTTGCTGGGGAGAAGTGCTGCTCTCACAGCACTGGGGTCTCTTCCTTGCAGATGATCCCTTGGGGATGCAAAAGAACGTGGAGACCTTCATGGAGTCGTGCAGCAGTGACAAAATCAGCTGCTCTGCTGCACCCACTGCCTTGGAAGGTAAGAGAGCCCTGTGGAAATGCCAGCTCTGTGTGGCAGCGTGGATTTGCCAGCCAGCTGAGGAAAATCCCAGCTTTTCCAAGGCAGAAACTCAATCTGCTTCCTGGGACGTATTGGGCAAGAGGCCTGTGAATTTTGCACTGACCCTGGCATAAAAAATGTTGGGGTGGATTGATTTAATCAGAAAGGAGGTGGGAGCTGCAGAAGCATTTGGCTGCTGGAGGAGCTGCTGGCTGGGACATCACGACAGCAGCAGCTGCTCCTGTGTCACTGCCACTGCAGCTGGAACCACGCCACTGCCAGGCTCTGGTGCTCTGCTGTGCTCTGAGTCCTTGCCCTGCTCTCCTCCCCAGAAGCTGACCCGGAGCAGTGGGAACGTGCCTGTGACACGCTGCTCATGTGCATCGTCACCGTCCTCAACCACGGCCTGCGCAACGGCGGCGGCGTGGGGGACATCCTGAGGAAACCCTCCAAGGACGTGAGTGGGGACAGAACCTGGGACTTCTTTCCTCTGCCAAACCCTGCTGCAATCACTGCTGGCCCCTCTCCCTGGGAGCTGCGACACATCCACCTCCATCTGTCACGTTCTCCTCCTCCCTGGTGCCTCAGGCACAGCTGTGTCACAGGGCTGGCTGGAGCAGAGCTGTGCAAGACACCAAATTCTCCTTCTCATCCATTACAGGAGTCCCTGTTCCCTGCTCGAGTTGTCTACGACCTCCTCTTCTTCTTCATTGTCATTATCATTGTCCTCAACCTCATCTTTGGGGTCATTATTGACACCTTTGCTGATCTGAGGAGTGAGAAACAGAAGAAGGAAGAGATCCTGAAGACCACTTGTTTTATCTGTGGTGAGCACTGGGAATATGGGAATTGCCCCAGAGCTCTTCTTCCCCTCCCAGGCTGGGGCAAGGAAAAGAATTTCAGCTGGATTCTGGTTTTTATTTATCACTGCAAAACTTGGATCTGTTCATTGAGGGGTCACTGCACTGGGAGGGGGTTAAACAAGGGCACAGCTGGAGGGAAATTCTCAGAGTTGTTCCTCACCCTGCTAACGAGGTGTTAAACTAAAACCACATTGTGGGATTCTTGTCGCTGTGCATCTCAGTGCTGAGACCTTCCCTTGGCCAGTGGGGGGAAAAAAGCAGCATATCACTGGAGAAATATAATAGAGAAAATGCTCTGGAATCCTTTCAGTCAGCAGCAGGCATAAAAAAAAAAGAAAACCCCAGTAAATCTCTCAGCTTTTTTCCTCTAAAAATCCTCTGGGTTTATTTTACTGGGCAGAGGCAGAGCCAGCAGGACATGGAAAGAAATTGTTCCCTGTGAGGGTGGTGGGGCTGTAGCACAGGGTGCCCAGAGCAGCTGTGGCTGCCTCATCCCTGGAGATGTCCAAGGCCAGGCTGGACAGGGCTTGGAGCAACCTGGGATGGTGGAAGGGGGTGGAAAATCCCTTCCAACCCAAACCATTCCATGATTCTCTGATTCTGTGATTTTAAACAGAAGTCTCCTGAACCCCCAGCTGGGCTGTTGCCCCCTGGTTTGGATGTTTATGTGCTAAATGCCAACTAATTATTAAAAGCACTTAAATGTCACCTTTGGGAGGGGATGCACTGGGCTGAGTTTGCTGCTCACTCACCTCCTCCTCTCCCCATCTCCTCCCTGTCCTCCTCCACCCTTCCCTGCCTTTCCCAGGGCTGGAAAGGGACAAGTTTGACAACAAGACCGTGTCCTTTGAGGAGCACATCAAATATGAGCACAACATGTGGAACTACCTGTACTTCATCGTGCTGGTGCGGGTGAAGAACAAGACTGACTACACCGGCCCCGAGAGCTACGTGGCACAGATGATCAAGGTACAGGTGCCCTCAGGGCAGCTCCTTGGCCATCCCAACTGCCTGCCCTGGGAACAAGGGGCTGGCCAAGGAAAAACAGCTCTAGGAAGTCCTTTTGGAAAATACTGGCTAATGGTGCAGTGCCTGAGTTTGTTCTTTGTTGGTTTTTTCCATGTGGTCTGTTTGAGGATTTGTCCTGTGGGTTGAAGGGTTGAACCAAGCAGGGAGTGGGGCTTCAATGGGGTTTCTAGGAAAGGAAAGCAAGGAAAGAAAAACTTCTGCACTTAAGCCCATGAACCAACCTAGAAATGGACCATGCATGGAAAAATGGCAGATTTTTGCAAAGAGTTTCTTTAATCCTTAAGCACAGGGAGGCTGCCTGTTAAACCCTATCTTCCCTCCTCCTCTCTGACCTCTCATCCCAACTCCCCTTGTCTGTGGTCACATTCCCAGAACAAGAACCTGGACTGGTTCCCCCGGATGCGAGCCATGTCTCTGGTCAGCAATGAAGGGGAAGGGGAGCAGAACGAGATCCGCAATCTGCAGGACAAACTCAACACCACCATGAAGCTCGTGTCCCACCTCACCTCCCAGCTGAACGAGCTGAAGGAACAGGTACAGAAATGGGAAATCCCCTGTAGGAACCCTCTGTCCTTCCCAAAATAGCAACTGAGGGCAGGGAATGGAAGAAAGGACCTGCCCAAGGCAGCACAAAGACAAGCACAGGGCTCCTGCAGCTCTTTTTTGGGGGAATTGGGGACACTTGGGACACGTGGGTTTGGGAAGTGCCTCACCAGCTCAGAGCTCGCTGGCAGAGGCTCAAAGCAGCACAGTCAGACACTTGGGAAGCACATCCAAGAGCAGGAGGGCCTGGAATTGCCTCAGCGTGTCCTTGTTGGAATTGCAGATGACGGAGCAGCGGAAGCGCAGGCAGAGGATGGGCTTTGTGGATGTGCAGAACACCATGAACCACTGAGCCACAGCTCCAGCCACCGAGGGACTGCACCTGCGGCAGCTGAGGAGGCTGCTTCTCCCTGGGCTCCAGGCATGGATTGTCACTGCCTGGGGACAATGGACCACATGGAAAGGGCTTCCCAGGCAGCATCTCCCTTAGAGCTTGTAAGCAATCCCAGGAACAGGGACTGGCCGGAGCCCACACCTGGGCTCAGGTGTCTTTCTAACACCCTCGTAGGAAGATAAACCATACAGGACTTTCATTCCTCATTGCAATAACTCTTTTATTTTGCAACTGTGGAGGGTTGTATCTTTATCTCCATGTGCTCCAGCCCCCCTCAGCTGTGGGGTAAGTAGCTGTAGGGCCGCACTATTTAACTTATTCCGAGTGCCACTCGTCCCTGTGGATATTTGCCAAGCAGCCCTCGTTATCTGCTGTGCCTGCTCCACGCTGACCCCTCTCCATTTACAGAATTTTCTCCATCCTGTGGTGCAGTAAAGAGCAGCTGAACTCAAGGAGGTGGATTTAATTTAATTAACTTGCCAGATGAGGAGCTGAGCTTGTCCTAGTGGGAACTAAAAGTCTTTTGCCTTCTGTGGACCAAGGATCTTTGGGCAGCAGTAGTAGGAGCCTGCAGGTTTACAGGAGTTCACTGTGAAGGGGTGTCCTGTGTTTTAGTTTCATGTCTGGTGTCATGTTTTACCTTTTTTTTTTGTTGTTTTGTTGGTTTTTTTTTTTTTCAGTTGTTATCATTGTTACTTAAGAACTGAAGTGTAAATTGCCTTAACTAAATTAAATACAGAATCATGTTATAATAAAAACTTCAACGTGGTAAAGAATGTCCCCTCCCTGTGCCCTCTGTGTGATGGGGCTGTGGAACAGAACCCAAAGCAGGGGTGGCACCCAAGGTGCTCCCCAGCCTGTTGCTCCCAGCTCCAGGTGTTGCACATCCCCTGCCAAATGCTGCCATCAAGAGCCACCACCAGCACCAGCCTTGGTTCCTGGAGCTCTGGACCAGAGCCTGCTGCAGTTTCAAATTCTTTCACTGCCTGCCAGGAAATCACTGCTGAAACCCATAAAAAGGAGCAGCTGTTGGTGCTGTGGAGCCCTGGCACAGCTCTGCTCCAGACACTCATCCTTCCCAAGCCAGCCCCAGCTCCAAGCCCAGGAAGAGACACTGATGAAAGCAGTAAAGCTCTAAAACGGAATAAAAAAGCCATAACAGTGAAGTTGCAGAACATTTGAAATGTGTTTATGGCTCCATCTAGCAGCATGTCATTTAATCCTGCCTTCACCCTCAGCTCTGCACTAACCCACACATCCCTCTCCTCAGGCTGGGGGGAATCTGCACAGAGCTGGCTCCTCCAGCAGCAGCAGCTGATTAAAATCTCAATTAAACTCGTGCTCCACTGTCACCATGGCAAAGTCACCCTCTGTCCTCTCTGTCTTCTCTGAAGGAAAATAAATGTGGTGATTAAAGTTCTCCCTCCCTGCACTGCCCTGGTCCCTGGGCTAACACACAAACACAAGCACAGAGAGGTTTTCATATCCTCTCTGTTCTCTTCACAAGAACATTTAAAGCTGCACCTCCTCCCTCTGGGCAGCTCCTGCTTGTTCCATTTTTTGAGATGCAAAGGGCCAGGTTTGACACCACAAAGTTCCCTTCCCTACATTGCTCCAGCATGGATGGATGTGTTAAGCTCTGCCCCAGATTCTCAGCAGAAAAAAAGGAGGCACTAAATATGAAGAATGTAAAGGGAAGAGCTGAACAAAAATGCTGTTGCTAAGAGGAATAAGTGGTTTTATTCATCATGGCAACACACAGAGCTTCAGGGATATGTACAGTGGAGAAGCTGAGAGCTGGGCCCTCACTTCAAGTCCTCCTCGGGTTTCTTGGCAGAGAACTTTTCCTGCAGTCTTTTCCACGTCCCTTTTTTCCTGTCTTCCATCTGTCTCAGAATGTCTGCAAAAGGAGAAGGGAGACAGAGATGGGGCCAGAAGAAGATAAGCAGGCAAGCAGAGAAATGAAACCCTCTTAAAACAGCTCTGCCTTCCATCTAATTTCCTTTCCTGACTTCTCTTCTTAATGAATTTTCATTCCAGGCCCGAGGCGAGGTTGGTTTCATGTCCAATCAATGCAGGGAGTCTCTTATCACCAACAACTGATACTCAGTTTCCACGCACTGCAATCAAAGTCAGGAACTGGAGCAGAACAAAGCTGCTCTGGCTCCCAGCTCTGCCCTTCATAAGGGATGTGGTGAGAGCATTTCGGTGTGGGGCACCAGCTCCTTCCCAGGGTCTGACACACAAGGAATACCAAGGGAATTGGAAGATGGTGAAAGAGAAGCTGAGCTCAGTGTTGGGCTGACGTAGCAAATGTGTTCCTTCCACACAGATCCTGCTGTCTGACCCCACAGAGCCTTTGCAAACCCTCTATGGTTCCTGACAGTACAAAATCCAATTGATTCCTCACCCCAAAATACTGAGTTACTCCTATTCCTTAACTTACTCCTCATCCAACACCTCCACAGAATTGCAGGCAGCCCCTTGGTGCCCTCCAGTCCCAGGGGCTGAGGAGGGATGCAAGTGAGCACCCCAAAAACCAGAATGTCCCTTTCCCCTGCCCTCTCAGACCAAGCCCAGCAGCAGTACCTGTGGCCAGGATTGTCCTGCAATCCTCCACTGTCACCCCGGTGAAGGTGGTGTCCTTCAGGCGTGGGTACTTCCCAGGAGAGCAGCAAAAGGAGAGAGAGAGACAAAGAAGTCACTTGTAGTGCATGAAAAGAGTGCAAATGTCACCAGCTGGCTCAGTCTGAGAGCGTTTTTGCTGAGATTCTGTTCATCCACACCAAAAACCAGGCCTGCCCTGCTCACCCAGCAGCTGCCCTGGGTGACCACAGCCACGGCTGCATCCACCCCACAGCTGTCCCTCAGGCATTCCCAGCAATGCTGCCGTTCCCAGCAATGCTGCCATTCCCAGGAATCCTGCAGCAGGTGGTGGCTCCCCCCCAAAGAGAGGGGCAGAGGCCAGTGCCTCAGCTCTCACCTTGTTTTTGTAGAAGTTGGTGTGGATCCTGACCAAGCTCTCGTACATTTGGTCACAGGCCTCGGGGTCAGAGATCTGCAGGGGACACAAGTGTCACACAAGTCTGGTTTTGCACCTCCACAGCGAAATCCCTCCTCGTTCCAAGGGACAATCAGAATTCCCAGTGCACTGCTGGATACTGTCCATCTGCTGTCCTGCTCCAGGTTCTTCCCCTCCATCTCCCACCAGCTCGGCCCGCGGGAATAACACCTGGGATTTCCAGAATGGATCTGAAACTCTGCCCCAACAAGATCTGACAGTGAATGCACAGCTCCGGAGAATGTTATTGGCTGGTGCTGTGAAATCTGTGCCCCTCCTGCTGCGAGGCCACTGCTGTCACCTGCCTCATTGTAGGGAATCACCCAGGACAAGGTGCCAGGACTCCCTGTAGGGGGCTAAAAATAACCTGTAATTGATTAGGGAAATCAGCACAAATGACAAGGAACAGCTTGAAGGGTAACTGGATTTCTATTTCAGCTGGAAGATCCGGCACAGCCCCTACTCAGCTGCTTTCTCAGTCTACAATTTTTTCCCTGTTGGTTTTTTATTGTGGTACAATGAGCCCAGCTCACCCCAGAACTCAGTGTTGGTCCATGAATGGTTAAAACAAGAGTAAAAATAACACAAAAGCTGTCAGGATGAAGGAGGAAGAGTAAGGAAAAGGTCTCTGCAGGAGAGAGAATACAAGGACAGCCACATCCCCCTGCAGGTGATCCCCAAGGCTCCAGCAGATCCAGCCATTAAAAGGGTGGCACAAACAGGATCCTTCCCCTGGAAATGCAGCAAATCTCATTCCATTAGATGGCTAAAGAAGCCCTGTGGCTCTAGTTCCCCTCTTAGAAGCTCCTTCTTGCCAGCACATTCAGCCTCTCCACACACAAATTGCTACCACTGCTGCAGGCATCAATTCAGATTTTCAGGATCAGTGGCAGCTTTGGGATCTTGGAGCCAACTGGTGCAACACATTAAGCTGTCCTGAGCATATGGAAAAGCAATAAAACCCTTCCCAAAATGCCTGCTGCAGACTATTCTGGTCACCAGTACAGGATTAGGAGCCTCTAATGGCCCCTTGAGGTCTAAAGTGCATCTCTGGAACAATGTTTTTATGCTAAGAAAGGGCACATTTGCATTCTGCAGCAACACCTCCGCGCCTGGGAAGGTCTGCAGCCAAGTCAGGCAGCAGATCCCCTAATTTATTTCAGCAGCAAAGCCTAAACTCCAACAGAGTTACAGCTGGAGGCGGAATTCAATTGTACAACCACTGCATTCCATCAGTGTCAGGCAGTGCTGCAGCATCCCATCATCCCACCCTCGAGGTAAGGACATCACAGGAATTACCTGGATTTCAGCATCGCTGAAAAATTCCCAAAGCTCTGTACCCCTCTCCCATAACCACAGAAATGGAGTTCTCCAAAGAACATGGCGTAAAAGGTGCAAGAACTGGGTATAAACCAGTTATCCTGACGATAAAACAGCTGTCCTGGGTATGAACCAGGGGAGCTGAGTACAAACCATTTGTCCAGGACACCAATCAGGTGTCCTGGGTACAAACTGTCCTGGGCACAAATTGTCCTGGGCATGGACCAGGTGTCCTGGGTGCAAATTGTCCTGGGCATGGACCAGGTGTCCTGGGCACAAATCATTTATCCTGGGTACAAACTGTCCTGGGCATAAACCAGGTGTCCTGGGCACAAACCATTTATCCTGGGTACAAACCAGGTGGTCCCAGGTACACACCCAGTGTCCTGGCTACCAATCATTTGTCCCAGGTACAGCCCAGGTGTCCCGGCACAGTTTGTCCCGTGGAGGCACAAGCCCGTGGCCAGCATTCCAAAGCCTTCCCGGGATGTGTGTCCCAAATTCTGCCGAGCCCGGCCCGGGAGCAGCAGGACTCCATCACCTCTGGAGTTCCCGTTCCCTCCCAGCTCTAATATTCCATGAAGCCCCAAGCACAGCCTCCTAGAGCCCAGCGAGCCCCGGGGCAGAGCCGCGTGTGAGCCCCGAACCCCGCGCTCCGCCCCGGCCCCTCAGAGCCCCCGCCGGGCCGCTCCCCGCGCCCTCCCAGGCCGGCGCCGCGGCGGTGCCGCCCTCCCGCCCCTCACCGGCGTGTTCTCGCCCTCGCGGAAGGCCTGTGCCACCTTCTGCCGCAGGAAGGAGCCCAGGTCCCGCTGCTGCTTGGTCTCCTCCGCGGGCCATTCCTCGCAGAGCCGCAGGAAGCGCCGGTACCGGCTGGCGGCCATGGCGCCGGGTCACGTGCGCCGGGGGTCACGTGGCGCCGCCGCCGGGTCACGTGCGGGCGCGGCTGGGCGGGAATGCCTGAGGGGAGAAAATCCTGACAGGGGCGTCGGGTCCCAAAGTGCGTTCGATGCCCGCCTTGTCGGCAGCCCGGAGCAGCACCTCCAGCCATGGAGGCTCCAGCACCGCCCCATGCAGCCCCTTCCAAAGCCTTACCGCCCTTTCTGTGAGGAAATTCCAACCTGAACTCCCCTGTCTCAGCTTGAGGGTGTTTTCCCTTGTCATGTCCTTTGGGAGCAGAGCACGACCCCTTCCGGCTGTCCTTTCCTGTCAGGGAGTTGTGCAGAGCCAGAAAATCCCCCTTTAACCCCCCCTTTTCAAGCTAAGTCCCTTTCCCAGCTCCCGCAGCCTCTTCTCAGAGGATTTACGATGGTTTGAGTTGAAGGAACCTTAAATCCCATCTCATTCCACCCTCTGCCATGGGAAGAACACCTTCCACTATCCCAGGTTGCTCCAAGCTCCATCCAACCTGACCTTGGACACTGCCAGGGATGGGGCAGCCACACTGTGCAGGTGTGTGAGGGGTGAAAAAGGAGGAAACATGGAGATTTTTCTAATTATTCAGCCAACAAGTTGTTTTCTGTGCAGCAATGAAGAGTGAGGGGCTGACCAACGAGGTGTTCTGGCTGTGTGTCACACCCAGACCCTTCTTATCCATCCATGTCCTGCTGCGCACCCTGAGAATGCTCAGGTGGCTCTGTACAAACTCATCCACAAAGCCACAAAGTCTTATCACAGACTTCTGCTGAGAGCCAGGACAATCTGTGGCTCAACCCCTATTGAAATTGAGTGTCTGTGGCTTTATTTTTTACAATTTGTGGTCATGCAATAACCCAACATTGAACAAGAGTCTTCCCAGGTGGACTCCGGGCCAAGCAAAACACACAACTGGGCCAGATGTCTTAAATTTTCCAGCCATAAATTGCAGCAGCTCCCCAGCTTTGTGCTGTAAATCCAAGTGAAGCGTCTCCCTTGGGATCTGGTGTTTAAACCCGTGGCAATAACAGCTCTCTTAAAAAATGATGGGCTTAAACAAAGGATAAATGTACCTCAAGGATGCTGCAGGAGGGAAAAAGAGATGGACAACGGTGGGAGTTACTTCCACAATTTTATTTGTATCCCCTCTCCCCAGTAGTGGAGTTCTGTAGCTCTATTCCTTGTGCAAGGACTTCTCCTTCAGATTTCCCACACCATGCAGGAAGGAATTGTGTTTGTTCCATCATAATAATAAAATCTGTCCACAAAAGCTGTAAACATTATTTTTAGAGTCTTTTGTTACTGTCTCCTTCAAACACACACACACACACACACACACACACATACACACACAGAGTATTTGTATCAAAGAATTTCTGAGTGACCTTTGACGTCCAGTCCCTGACTCAATCTCACACTGTTTTTTTCTTTTTTTCTTGTTGTTTTTTTTTTTTTTAAAGCAAAAATCCCACGATGTGAATGGTTTTTGTGGCTGATACCTGAGAGAGTCATTGCATTCCCACACTTCCAGCCCCAGTGGAGCCTCTCTTTCCTAGAAAATCCGTGGAAAATTCCCTGTAATAACCCCACAGGGATGTTAAAGCTTGGTGAGGTGCAGCTCTTGGTCTGAACACGTGCACAGAGAATCCCGACCAGGGGCACTGGGAATGTTGGAGGGTGTTTTTCCCTCCCACCTGAGCAGGAGCAGGAAGGGAAGCTCCAAATGGAAGCTCCATCTGTTCATTCCTGCCTCAAACCCCCTCCTCCCGCTCGGCTGCGGGGCGAGCATCTCCTGGTTTATCATTAAGACTCTTCCCAAGTAATGCTTTCTTTGGCTCACAAATAAATCAAGGACAGCAGTAAAACCAGAAAGGAAAATAAATCTTCTGATGGATAGCAGAGAGAGCAGATTCTTCCAGCTCTCTGCTTTCCACGCTTCAGTTCAGTGACGGCACACAGAAAATTTTCAGCACTTCCCGACTGATCCATGCTCATTCCATGCCACGTCCAGCAGCCAGAGGGTCCCACACAGCCGACCCCAGGAGGGATTTTCAGGGCTATCAGTCATTAGGAAATCCAGGCCGTTTCACAGAAATTCTCACTTCCCTTCCAACAGGCTCTGAAGGATTTTGATGAGGTTCTCCAAGCCAAAAATGTAGCCGTGGTCCGGCCCATCATACGGGGTGGGGTTGGGATTGCTCTTGGCGCCTTTGAAGGTGGTGTGGGCAAAGTCTATCATCCTCACATCCACCCTGGAGGGGTTCGTGCCGTGAGTTTTTGGGAAGGAGATATGTTGATCCGCACCCTCCTTTTGCTCCTGCCCGTCGTAAATGATGAGGAGGGAGCTGGAGTAGAACCTGTAGGAGCTTTGCTTCCTGATCACCGCCAGCAGGGCCTTGAGGCGCAGGATGATGGGCTCCAGCAGGTCGGTCCTCAGCTGGTTCCCGTTGCACAGGAACTGCCGCAGGGTCTGCCGGAACCCCTCTGGAGAGAGCTTCCTCCCGTAGTATTTGTCTTTGCACAGGAAATGGCCGGAGTCTGCCTGGTAAACCTGCAAGGGAACAGAGGAATAATCCATAAAATCATCCTGAGTTGTGAAGGATTCGCGAATGATGCCTCACACGCCCTATAGCAAGCCCCACCACCACAACCAACCCTATCCCAAGACCATAACCAACAGCACCTCAATTAGCCCAAGCTTCCGGATAGGGATCCACTGCCAATGACACTGAATAAAGATTTTAGCCTTTATATTTTTCAAATCCTGTGCTGCCAAATTAGTGCCTAACTCTAAATTTCATATAACTACTTTGGTAGTTAACACTTGACACTGACACACTTTGGTCAGACAAAACAATTCCTCTGGGCCTGGAACCCAAGGATGCCCTGCAGCCTCAGGTCCTGAAAAGTATAAACAAAAGTAAATTGGGGAGGAGCGAACTGGGGGTATCTGACTTCATTACCTGAAGCCCTAATTGGAGAATTAACCCTTAATATGCAAATAGACCAAGCTTATATCTCTCTGAAAAACTTGTGACCATCTTCCATTTTGGGTGTAGCCTCTAGGAGGCTTTTGACTGCCCAAGGTGCATCTATTAATTTTAATAAATACCCACTTTAATCTCTTAACTCTGTCTAGCCTCTGTTCTAGGTAGCCACTCCAAGGATCAATATAACCACTGAAGTTCAACTCTGCCCATACAAAGATGCCAGAGATCAGAAAAGGACATGGGTTTTGACTTTATATATTTTGTTTTATATTCTATTCTCATTATCCTTCAGGCAGGGTTTTGAAACCTGCTTGAGAATAGTGAGTGAAGGAAATGCATGGTTTGGGTTTCCAGGAGGAAGGATGGGGATTTCCAGCAGGAAAAATTTAGTTCAAAATGAACCCCTTGCTCTCACAGCTCAGTGAAAGCACAGGTGGGGCAATGTGGTGCTTTTGGGGTTTTTTTCGTTCAGCAGCCAAGAGCTGAGCAGGAATCTGTGTGTAAAATCAACTTCTCAGATGGGGTGAAGGGTTCCAGCTGCTCACACTGGTGGCAGTGGCACAGAGAGAGGGTCACCCTAAATGTGCCATATTTGACACCCTCTCTGAGAGGACACAGAGCCAAGTGGCTGTGGGAATCCTTAAAACAGAGAGTTTCTTCCTAATATCTTGCTAGATATACTTTTCTGTAGCTTAGGGAGTTATTCTATCCAAGTGTTAATACACAGACCATTGTTCTATTTGTCCTTATTTCTACTTCTCATATAACTTTTCTGCTGACAAACCTTAAGGCTATTGCTCAGTTCTGTTGTTTCTGAGGCCTGCCTTTTGCAGCTTTCCCAAACCTCTCTGATTTTAAGGATTCCCACAAGTGGCCACTTTTTACAGCCAGTGTTTGGGGCGAAAAGAGAATAAAACTGCTTCAATTCACACCAGCCAAGAACTCCTGGAGATCCCAGCTTGGTTCCAAGAGAGGAACCAAGGGAGGAACCAACACCCCGAGGGGATGGAGGCTTTACCTGCATCCCACAGATGCGCACGCCCAGTGAGGCCGAGGTGCTCTGCTCACACTTCTTGATGTGCCGAGCTTTCTTCTCCTCTGAGGCATCATCCCCGTGCTGCCGAGTGCCCATCTTCAGGTCCAGGATGCAGGGGTAGCTGTACTTGGACACCACGTTTTCCAGCAGGAGAAACTCTGAGCGTGACTTAAGGGAAACCCAATACTTTGAAATTCTAATTGAAAGAAGCCTTAAATCAAAGCAACTGCTGACACTCTCCGGAACAGCTCACAACTGTAATGAGACTTTCTCAGCCAATTTCTCCGACGTGTCATTGCTATGGGCCTCTTGCTGCCAATTCCAGTTAATTTACTGTACTACAGCCCTACCAATTAAAGCCCCAACAGCTCCATTCTCCAGTGACACCGTAGCCCTGGGCTGTCACTCTGACACCTTCCCTAGGTGCTGAGCTCGCTCCGGTGGGTGGGGGAAGTTGTTAAACTCTATTACTCACATGACTGGTGGGTAATGAAGTGTAATAGGAAAATAAAAGGCGAGGCAGCTGCTAATTCCTGTATAGTTGTGTTTTTAAATGTATGCCAAGGGGATCTTTGACTTCTGCTGAGAACTCTGTATGGGAAATGGTTTTTTTTCTTTATCTTTTTTTTTTTTTTTTTTTTTAGAAGATAACAGAGAATATTCTTTATTTTCCCAGAGTCTGTGCAGAGGAGGGGATGCATTCCCCTGCAATAAACCCTACACTGATTCCCAGCTGTTATCTGTGGCCAGGGCTGTGCTGGAGGGGAGGGAGGAGAAAGGATACGATGAAGTTTGTTCTCGTTGTGCTTGGAGGACATGCGGTTCAGGTGCTGCCGGTGACAGTGCAGTCCCCAGGGGTTGTGGCTCTTCCTTTCTGCCTGCTTCCCATTTGCATCTTCCAAAAGGGAATCTGTGTGGTACTGAAGGTCTGTCCTCAAAAGCATCTTCCCAGGGCAGCTAGACAAAGCACACAAAGGGACACGTCAGATTTATAAGCTCCAGAGGAGAATGTTCTCTTCTCTATTTTTTTTTTTTCCTGTAGAGCCTCAAACTTGATAAGGTGGATTTTCAGGGACTCTCAAAGGAACCATATTGATCATACCCAACCTGCAGAGATCCTTTGTTACTCCATAACAGTAATTTTCAGAAAGCCAGCTATTGCTGCCTGCCAATACTTTTCTTTCATTATAATTTAAAGTGTGCTGGCTCCCTTGAAAAGCCATTCACAGCCCCAGCTGCCAGGGATCTCTATTTATCCACCTAATGGGCACAGCACAGGAAAATGGTCCAACAATGGGAATGATTCCCAATTTGGAAGGGCTGGCTCCAAGGAGGGGAGGGAGGGAAAAAGTGATGAGAAGATCTGTTCTTCTTGGGGGGGTCATTCCTTGGTCTTGCTTATCCCAACTCCACCACTCCCATCACTCCAAAAGCAGCAGGGATATTCCACCTCCAGTCCCGGGTGGCCCAGGGCTGCTCTGAACCAGTTTGGGATGAAGGATGTCCTGCAGAAAACCTCTGTGAGGCAGAGGGGCTGGGAGCACAGGGTGCCTTCCTGGGAGAGCTCTCCCCTGGGGTGGGATGGGATGGCACTGAAGCCCCTCTGTTGCCAGCAAAGGCACATTCCATGCTCAGTGACTGTTCTCCCATGGCCTCTCCTCTCCTGGAGCCTGCTGTGCTCCAAGGAATGGAGTTTAGAGCAGAATTTGAAGCAGATATTTGAGCAACAACATCCCAGATCCACCTCACTCTGTTCCCACACCAGGGAAGAGCAGAACCACACACGGGGCTTGGCTCTGCTGTTCTTCACCTTGGCTGGGTCCTTTAGCCCTAAACCCACAGCTGGACCACCAAACCCATCTCAAACCCATCCCAAACCATCCCACCCAAGTGGCAGATGCCAGGCAGGAGGACTGCAGGGACCCTCACCTGTCTTTGAAGGTCTTGGTGACCTGGGTGTGGCTCCACTTGCATTTGTGCCACAAGGTGACAGCGGGGTCACCTCCGGCGCTGTCCAGGCGGCCGCAGGTGTCGGGCTGGCCCAGGCCAGGGCTCGCAATCAGGGTCAGGTTGCCCAGGCTGTCCTTCTTGAGGTGCACAGACACAATGCCTGGACAGAGGGGAAAACAAAGGAGACAGAGATGAGTCTGTGGGGTATCACAGAGGCCTGGCCACCACCTCGTGTTTTGGTGGTCTTTCACTGATCCCACTCTGATTTCAAGCCCAATAAAGCATCATTCGGCTGAGACCCTGGAAAATACTCCCAGGATTTTCAAGTGTTCCCCCTCTCAAGGCTCAGTTTGACGCCTGCCTCCTCTGAGCCCCACATTCCTTTGTCCCCCACCCCTCCAAGCTCTGCTGTGCCCCAGGTGACCCAGAAAAGACCCCCAGTCCAGATCAGGAGCTCCCAGCTTATTTATCACAAGGGATTTAAGTGCTCTTTAAAGACAGCACAAGGCTGGAAACACTTTTCATTGGCAGGAAGCAAAGGGAGGGTTGGGGACAAGGCATTTTCCAAGGACGCCCAGTGTGCCAACTGCTTCTTTTACTTGGAGAGCCCCACGAGCAGGGCAGGGATGTGGCCATGGGCTGGCAGTGCTGCCCACACATTGTCATGGTCATGTCCTTCCCCCAGCACCAAGACCAGCACCCAGATATCCCACGGGGGGCTGGAGTGTCACACGTCCTGTTTTTGTGCCCTCCAGGGACCAGGACTGTGCCCGGAGGTTATTTTTTTTCCACCCTGAATGCTTAAAACACCATTCTGCATTTGAACATTGCAATTTTCCCTGACTCTGACAGGAATCACAGGGCTCAAATGCCAGCCAGTCCAGCACGGATTTAGCCCAACACGAGCCCATGCCTGGCACGGGGCCGGCTGTCTGCGCGTCTCGAGTGACAGCGCAGGAATGGCCACGGATCGCGCTGCCGCCGGCTCTGACCTTTCTGGGAAGGGCTGATAACGCCAGCCCCGCTCCCGCAGCTCCGCCACGGCTCCCTGAGCCTCCCCACGCTCCGGGGGCGTCCTTAGAGCACAGCTGAACCACGGGAAGTTTAGGTTAAATATTTAAAAAAATAATAATTCTTCACTGAAAGAGTCATTGGGCGCTGCAATCATCTGCACAGGGAGGTGGCGGAGTCACCGCGCCTGGGTGTGTTTAAAAAAGGCTGGTTTGGGTTAGGTCACGGGTTGGACTTGGCGATCTCAAAGGTCTTTTCCAGCCTGGTTCATTCTGTGATTTGGGGCTTGGGGGGCTGCCAGCTCCCAGAGAGGACAGGGACCAGGGACAGGGCAGTGGGACCAGCAAAAGCAGCACTGGAAAGAGCCCAGCTCGGGGCATGGGGAGCTGGGCTGGATCCAGCTGTGCCCAGGGCATCCTCCCCGGGTCTGCTGGGCATGTGGGGAGATGATCTCAGCAGCTTAACAAACAGTTCTGCCCTCCCAAGCAAAGGTGCCAAAGCAAATAAAGGTGCAAAGCCCCTTCTCTCCATTCCGAGTGCGATTCCAGTGAGCAAACACCGAGCAGAGGCTTTGCCTCCTGTGCCTCTGGCTCTGCTGCCTCAGGGGTTTCCCCACCTGAACTGTCCCTGCAGCCACCCCCACTGGACTGGGGTGCCCATCCCTCCCCAGGTCCTGCACCCCAAACCTTGGGTTTGGATGCTTTTCCCTCACCACTGGGTTAAATGGGCTGACTTTACACAGAAATGGGGGAAAATCTACCCAGGCTGCTCTGCCAAGGGAGCTGAGGGGCTGCAAACCTTCATTCGGGGAAAAAGGAATATTTTTAGCCCTCCCAGCCCTCTGTGGTGAGCTCAGGGAGTTCCATCTTGCTCAGGCTTCAGCATTATCTTTTCCCTGAGCCCTATTCTTAAAAAAATCCATATTTCTGAGAGCAAACAAATCTCCTCTCAGCCTGGATGACTGCTTCACATTTTCTGGGGATGTAGGCATGGAAAAAAAAAAAACCAAAACAGTATGTTTTTCCCTAAATCAAAGCCTTTTTCATTTTAAAAAGTCACAGGGAGGCAACCAGAGCCCTCGATTGCAAACACCATAACCTTAAAAACTGTCCCAGTTCCCGCCTGCAGTCAGCAGGGCTGTGCTCATTTGCATAGTGCTGACGGGCTGGCCCCAAAAAACTTATATATAGCGTGAAAATAAGAGTTGTTAACTATCAGCCATTAATATGAAAATTAATGGGGAGATTTTCAAAGGCGAGAATGGAGCGTTAAATTAGAAGGGAATGTGATCCCCTCCCTCCTCCCAGCTGGAAATTCAGTCCTCAAAAAACCTACAGCTCAGCCTGGAAAGTGGTTTTGTCTCCTGGGGGGATTCCATGGGGGTTTGCAGGTGTCCTGCCATGACCTGTGTGTGGCAGACAACCCCCAGAGCTCCCCCTTTGCTGCAGTGGGCAAACAGCTCTGCAAAGCCCTTGGGTGCCTGTCTGTGCTGGCCTTGGGTGTCACTGACACCCCAGGGCCCCTCCTGCCGGCACCAGCCAGGAGCCAGAGGGTATTTCTGGGTGCTGTCACCACACTGGTGGCATCTCAGAGGCTCTCAGGAGGTTGCACTCTGTAACTCTGCCCTTGTGGGTTTATTTTTGTGTTTACAAGTGCATTCATCTATGGCCGAGGGTGCTGGGAACCTGAACAGAACTGGGCTGGAAAACAAGCCCAGCATCCCCCTGGGAGCTCAAGTGGGACAAGGCAGAGTCTTCAAAAGGGGTAAAAGTGGGTCCCAAGGTCACCAAAGTGCCTGATATGGGTGAGATGAGCTGGAAAAGCCACAGGCTTGGAGTGAAGCTTGAATGATATTTGATCCCCATTGTGGAGAATGTCATCATTACACAGAATGTCACCATTGCACGGAATGTGAACATTACATAATGGTCCCAGGGCTGTTCCCACAGCCCAGAAATAGAGATGAGGTACATGGATACGTGTGGATGGGGGATGGAGCCACCAGGATCATCCCCCTCATCATCCTCACAGGAAAGGGTTCCACCTCTTTAATTGCCTGGCAGCAGGGCTGGGACAGCCAGGAGGGGAATAAACCTCTGAACCCAATGCCAGATTGGAGAATTGCTTTTTAATTAGCCCTCATCATAAAATTCTCTGGGATTTGAAATAGGAGAAGACACAAAGGTTTGAATAACCAGGGCACCCCTAGACTGGTTAAACTGGGACTGTTTAACAGCTTTATCAGAGAGGGCCCAGTGCTGCAGCACAAAATCCCAGCTCCTGCCAGAGGAAACCACTCAGAGGAAACTTTTCTCCCTTAAGCATCTTTTTAATATTGTCCCATAAATCTGCAGAGGCCTCTGACTTTCTGGGAAAGGGAGAGATTGGGTTGGAAGCACATTGGAGCCGTGGCTGACTGAGCTCTTTGCTGTAACGCCGAAGGACCAAGAGATATTTTAAGTTTTTACGTGACAACCGAGCTTCTCGCCTCCCCCAAAAGCCAGGGTCAGGAGCTTTATGAGCAGCACAAGTCTGGCAGTAAAAGCAGAAAATACTGAAGGAATAAGAAAGAGAAGGGAAGGAGGATGTCTTAAAAAATGCTGGTGCTGCTCTCCCAGTGCTGCTTTCCAGGGGCTGAGAGATTCAGCTGGGAAAGGGGGTCAGGGATGGGGCAGCAAGCTGAGGGACAGGCAGGAAAACCCTCTGTGCCTGGAAAGGCCTCACCTGCAGCAGCTGGGGATGCTCTTTAGGCAGGTGAGAGCTCTGTGCTCCCCTTACCTTTGTACTGAGGCGTGAACTGCCTCATGGCCAGGGGCAGGGACTCGTAGAAGCTCAGCTCCTGCGACACCAGGGGCTTGCAGACGGTGTGCTCATCGTAGGTCAGCATGCTGGTGTGGCCTCCCACCTGGTGCACAAAGGGCTGCAGGAGCACAGCAGCCCTGGGCTCAGCAGGGCTCTGACCCACCATGGTGCCAGGCACTGCCCAGGGGGCTGCAGACCCCTCAGCAGCAACAGCACACGGAGCTGGGAAACACAGGCTGGCACAGGCAGGGCTGGGCCGGTTTTCACCCACTCTGGTGTTTCCCCCACGCTGGGTTTTCCTCCACGCTGGCTTTTCACTAATGGAATCTGCAAAACAGAGGGAATGAAGGAATTAGAGGAGAAGGGTTACCCAGCAGCTGGGTGGGATGAGATCTGTCAGTGCCCAGGGGCTGGGACAGAGTCCAGGGAAGCCCCAGTTTTGATCTGCTGGGGACAAGACACAGTGATCAGAAGAGCTATGAATTAAAGCAGTGACCTCATCAAGGCAGCAGGATCAGGGATTAACACACTGCATTGGTGCTGTGGAACACTCCCAGTCTGTCCCACAGGCCGTGCTAGGATGGTGCCAGGCCTTCCCTTGGACATTCCCTGCACAGCAGCGTTGCTGCAAAGCCCCTGCAAGTCCCCAGGTACTGCAGGAGGGATAAGCAACAATTCCTGCAGCTCCCAGAGAAACCTCAGTTTGGGACATTCCCTGTCATTGAACCCCTGAGCAGCAGCAGCAGTGTTTCCTTCCAGGCTGACACACACCAGGGGATGTGGATGTGTCACAGCAGCACCCACAGGGCTCACACCCAGCTTTCCATCCTTCCCCCAGCAATGGATCCATGCCTGATTCCAGAAATTCCTCCTTGATTCTGACAGCAAGTCTCAGCTCTAAAGCAGCAATGTAGGAAAATCACAGAGCACATCCGTGGTGCATCCCCAGCAGCAGCACCCACCAACACCTGCTCCTTCTCCATTCCTCACAGGAAACCCATGGACAGCTCTTGGACATCAGGAATTGAATCTCATAGGCACCAAGGATGGCAAAAAGGAGCTGATGTTGGTGCTGCTTCACACCAGAGATGGACACTCCACATGCCAGACTCACAGGAATGGGAAAAAATTATTAAAATCATTTGAAGATGGGTCCATGGCAGCACAGGCCCTTTCTCCTGATTGCTCCAGCTTCAGCACAGCCTGGGGAGCTTTACACCCATTTTTGCCAGCTGAACCCCAGTGCAGAGGACAGCGATGCCTTTGCAAGACCCAGTTGTGCCAGGAAAGCCTCCAGGACGTGCTGCCAGCTGAGCAGCTCCACCTCTGCCAGCCTTGGGGGACAGATGTGACCCGGGCAGCGCTGCCACCCCTCCTTGTGCAGCAGCCAGGGAGCAGCACAGGGGTGGTGGCACCTCCTGGAGGCACCTGGAGCTTCCCAGGGTGAGCAGAGCTCTGTGGGAAGGGCTTGCCCTGGAGCTGGACCATTCCCCATCCTGCAGGAAGGATCCAGAGCTCAGCAGTTGGATCTTTCTGCGTCCTTTCCAACTCAGATATTCTGTGATGCTCAAATCTCCCCTGCTGGGATTAACCGCAAGGGAAAAGCACCTGGCGCGGGTGCCTGCTTTGTTCCCCAGCTGGAGCAGGGGGATGGAGTGGGCTGAAGGCAGGAGAGAGCCGCTCCCACCTCCCAACGCTGCTTTATCTCCCCCAGGGTGGGGTTTTTCCTCTCCCATTATTCCTCCTTGGAGAGGAATTCCTGCTCTACAATTACCTTTCCCGGAGGAACAAAGCCAGGCCCCCGAGCCGAGAGCTTTCCAGCCGGGAAGAAAGCGGCTCCTCGGAGCTTTCCTGGGCGTTAATAAAAGCATTTTGTTAAGTTGTGGCAATTTTTAAAGAGGATTTTCTGCCTCGGGAGCCGCAGGTTTGTTGTGGTTTGTTTTGTGTGGCTTTGCCCTCCCTTCCTTCCATCCTTAAAAAGAAGGAGAAAAGCCAAAAGCAAACGGATTTGTCATAACACCTCTTTGGAGCAGGAAACAACATGACTTAAATCCTTTCTTGCTTCCGAGACAGTCCAAGGCTCAGATTCAGCTGCCACAACCCCCTGACAGCTCTGGCAACTTTAGCATTGCAAAGGGAGCTGGGGAAAAAACATCCACAATTTGATAAAACTCCCGAATGTTTTCTCCCAAGCAAAACTCAGAGGAGGATTTGCTGGAGGAGAAGGAGGTTCTTTTCTGGGAGTTTCTGCTGGGAAGCAGCTCACCCATTCGGAGCAGATAAATGTTCCTGTGAACACTGAGCTCCCCTGAAACAAGACACTGGAAATAAATCACTTCCACTGGCTCAAGGTATCGCAAATGCCAGGAGATATTTACGTCACTAAAAATACACAGAATCACAGATAAATCCAGACCCTCCAAGAAAAACCAGAATCCTTCAGCGTTTTTCCCCCAGCTAAAGGAAAAGCAGCTCAGGTGCTGCAGGTGGAGCTGAGCCAGGAAATATCAGGGAAGGAGGATATGGAGAACATTCCTCTGCATAGAGGAGAAATATTCCGTTCTCCAGGAAAGGGATGGGGATTTGGAGAAACCATGGAAGGTGTCCCTGCTCCTGGCAGGGCTGGAGCTGGATGAGTTCTGTCCCAGCGCTGCTCCCTTGGCACTGTCACCTCCCACCCTGCTCCCAGGCAGGGCCAAATGTCAAAGGAGCCTCGGTGAAACAGATTGTGTGTCCCAACCCCAAACCGAGCCAAAAGGAACTGGGCAGGTTCAATTCTCTAATTTTTGAGTGGCACCTACCCCATCCCATCCCATCCCATCCCACCCCAAACAGGACTTGTGTCGCCCTGAGGGGAATGCACAACCAGGCTAGAAACACACAGGAATATTAAAATACAAAATCCCTCTAAAAACAAGAGCTCTGTGCACAGGCCAGTGCTCTCAGTGTCACCCCTCGTGGTCACCTCCCTGCTCCTGGAGCATCCCAGAGCTCCAGAGTCGGGTTCCAAGCACTGCACTGCAGATTCTTTGCATCATTAAAAGACAAGAGAAGCACATGGCTGAAATCTGTGTGTGCATAACTGACAGTGCTGGAGCTCACCTGGAGCCCCAGTCAGCCCTGCATGGAGCCCCAGAGCTGGGACCTGGTGCCACCACAGACCCAGTGCCACCACAGACACAGTAACATCACAGAACCCCGTGCCAACACAGACAAGGTGCCACTACAGGACTTGGTGCCCCCACAGGATCTGGTGCCACCACACTCTGCAGAAAAGGGCACAGGCTCCCTCACCCTTCTGCCCACTTTCTACCTTCCACAACACCTCCTCCCCTCCTCCCAGCCCAACACTCCGTGAGCACCATGGAGACCCGAGAGCCACCAGCTCCAGGGTCACTGCAGAGATTCCCACCAGCCCCAAGTGCTGCCTGTCCCTGCTGCTCCTGTCCCTTCCCACCAGCCAGAGCCTTCCTGCCAACCTCCCAGGCACCTCCAAAGCCGTGCCCACCCTGCCCCATCCCTCCTGCCCTGGGGTCCAGCCCGGAGCTCACCTGGGGCTGCAGGTGCCCACCGGGGGCTGCCTGGGCCGGGCTTCTCGCTGCTTCTCGCTGCAGCTCCAGAGGGAGCAATGAGGGAACATTTGGGCATGGCCCGAGTGCGTTGGCGCTGGCAGGAGCCCGGAATGTCCAGCTGACATTCCAGGGGGCTGTGCTAGGGAGGGACAGCCTGGCTGGGACAGGGAACAGCCGCGGGCGAGGGAACAGAACGAGAGGAGCCGGCCGCACGCCCCGGCTGCCTTGGGAAATCGGCTCTCCAGGAAAACAACTGGGGAGTTGTTTTTGTCCATCTGTTTTCCACGGAACTTCCCCCCCTCAGCTCGGGTTTGTCACCTCCCTGCAGAGCGGGCTGACACTGGGAGAGGGATGGAGCTTCCCAGAGCTCCCAAACCACCCAGGGAGATGCAGGAGGAGAGGCACAGGGGGTGACAGGGGCTGGGGGACACCAAATCCCCTCTGTGGCAAAGGAAGGGTGTGGGCAAAAGGAGGGGAAGGCCGGGGCTTGCCCAAAGCTGGGCAGGAGGTGAGTGGATCCAGAGCTCCAGCCCTGCCAACGGGAAAAGGGACACGTCAGAGCTGGGAGCCGTGATGGGAATGGAAAAGTCCCAGGGAGCTTCCTGCCAGGGCCACACTGTCACTGCAGCCATCCTCAAGGACAGCCTGTCCCCCCCTGTCCTGTACAGCGAGTGCCAGGGGCTCCTGCCAGCCCTGCACCCCAAAGAAATGGGATCCAGGTGTTTTTTAGGGAATCACAAGGAAACCAGCCTGGGCAGCACCCAGGACAAGGAGGGGACAGTGCCCACCCTCACCCCCAGACCCCAGCAGGAACTTGGGGACTTCAGCACAGCCATGCCCAGGCCTGGGGCTCCCCAGGGATGCCATGGGGGAAATGCTGGGGAGGAAAACCCCACAGCTGGCATAAGGATTGGTGGGTGTGGAAATTGCCACTAACAGGAGGGGAGAAACCAGCTCAGGAGGAGCAGAGGGATCGAGCTGCTGGTGAGGGCAGAGGCTGAGATGAAAGACAAGGATAAATGAAAGACCCAGATTCCCAAGGCCTGGCTTCCCAGCTCGCCCGATTTTTCCAGGAGAACTGGCCCTGTGCCCTGACTCCGTGCCCATCAATAAGGTGCAGCATCAGCTGTCGTGTCAGCAGCAGGAAAAACATCCCGTGGGAAGGGCTTTAAATGGAAGCAGGAAAGGAAAAGATGAAGAGCTGCGTTCATTTCAGAGCCCTCGTTGGGCCACGTTTGCTGCCCTGACAGCGAGGGGATGCAGAAGCTCCAGTGGATGAGTTATTTATAGAAATGTGGTTCATTATAGAAATTTACTTTGCAACAAAGTGGGAAAGGGCCCTCAGCAGCTCTGCTTGGCAGTGGGGGCTGGGAGGGGAGCAGGGCAGGGGGGCAGAACCTGCTTTTCCCAGGAAAACTGTCAGAATTCCCAGGCCAGTCTGGTAGGGAACGGGGCTGCTCCAGCCTGGAGAGAGGAGATGGAGCAGGGGACACGGCGGGGGTGACAGTCACAGCCACCATCAGACAGCAACAGGCCCAGCACAGGGAATGGCTCCAACAGCACCATTTCCTAACCTGGAACAGATCCCAGCTGTAACTTAGCAACCTCACCTGGGTGAAAGCATCCCACCAGGAATGTGGGGCCTGAGGAGAACCAGCCTTGCACTGATTCCCTCCCTTTTGTTCCCAAATCTCAGCAACAACTGCAGGCAGAGAGAAGCCATGGAGCCACCCCCTTCCTGTGCCACTGGAAATCCCCTTTGTCACCCAGAGCCACAGGATGAGATGAATTCATCCAAACTGAGTCACCCCTTTCCACAGAAGTCACACAGTGAGGAACCACTCCTGCCACACCCCAGAGCTTGGGAGAAGCTGCAACTCGACCTGATCCAAGCAAAAGCACTTGGGACAGTCTGTGATGTCTCAGCACAAATAAAAGTAGTAAATGATTGGTAATAAATTTATTTTTGATATTGATTTTTTACAGAGCTAAATGGAACATAGAAACAGCACCAAGCCATTGAAGTTTGTTCTACAAAACCAGGTTTAATACAAAAAGGATGACAGCAATGCCTGATTCTGCGCTTCTGGACGGTTAAAAAAGCTCACCCAAACCCCACCAAGAGTTTAAAAAGGTTTAAGAACAGAGGCACCAGTGTTTGAGAGAATTTCTCTGGCAGCAGTGATGATCTTTATACATGTGGGAACAATCAAAGTTGCCTTTGTTCCCAATTTATTGCAGTGCAAGAGGCTGGTCCTTGCCTAGGAGTGCTGTTGAGTCTCCTGCCCAAACACCCACACCCAAAAATTTGGGGTAAGAGCCCCCTCCATGCAGGATATTCCCCATTTAATGGGAAAGATCTCCTGGTTTTGCTCCTGGAGAGCTCAGCTCCACCCACGTGGGGAGAGGTGCAGACTCTGCCAGCTGAGCAGGCACAAGGAACACACCTGGAGCGGCATCACCTGCCCAGGGCTGTGCCCTCAGCCAGCCCAGAGCCCAGGACAGGAGCAATCTGAGCATCCAACCCCAGGATGTCCTCAAGGAGAGCAACATCCAGGGGCCACAGGGCTCAAATCGCTGCTGGCTTCACTCTGCAACTCCTCCTGCCTGAGGCCAGCAAAGGATTTGGGTCCTGCAGCCTCAGGAGCTGCTGCAGAGCCCTGGGAAGAGCAGAGCAGCAGCTCCTCTGCTGAGCCTGAACTGCCACACACTGGTGCCATTGCCTGGGAAACAAACGTTCCTTCACTGGACAGAAAGAGAAGCTGAAGTAACCAAGTGATTACAGACACGAGATACGATGCAGCAGGGCTGGGACAGAGCCAAGCTGCTCCTGGGACCCACGGGGGGCTGCAGGAACAGCGACAATCCCAGAGCTGGCACCTCCCTGCTCTGACACAAACACAGACACTGCAGCTGCCCAGCTCAAACATGAGCCCTGAGCCCTCAGAGCCCTCCCAAAGCTGCTCTGGAACAGCCACGGAGCAGTCCTGGGCATCAGCGCCTTTAGAAGCTTCCTATATCCTTTATTTTCCACCCAAATTTCCCCCCACGCCCCCCCAAAAATAAAAAAGCACACAGACTGCAGACTTAAAAGTGTAACAGGGTCACAAGCTCTCCTCCACCACCCCAGCCCAGCCCAAACCACCAAGGCACGTCAGGCTCCCCCCTCTCTCCAGGCCCACCTTCACCCAATTCCCCTTCTCCCAGTTTTGGATGGATGAAGCCAACACAAAACATTTTCCTTGCTGGGAAGCAGCAAGTGCTTCCTCATTGTCTTTGCACTGATAAAAACAAATGCAAACAAAGACACGTCTGCAACTGCCACCCTAATGTTTCCATGGGAAATGTTCTCTTTCAGCACATTCCCTGATGGACTCTGCCATCAGTTGGCCTTTGCAGAATTGAGGTCAAATTTTGCACCCCCGGGCTCTGGAAGAGCCCCCAGCCCTCGAGAGGGGTGTGCAGTTATTCTTTGTAGGTTGTTGTTTGCTTGCCACGGGAGCCAGGTCCCTGTGGAAGGCTCACTTTGGTGCAATCCCAGCTTCCCACCAGCTCAAGCCCATCTTCTTTCCAAGCCAGTATTGCCCTGAACGTTTGTGTTTGGAGAGTTTCAGCAGTGAGAGCAAACAGAGCCTGGGCCAGGCCCTGCTCCTCCCACCACCAGCGAGGGCCCTGAGGCCTGCACAGGGTCCATGTCCCACCCTGCTGCTCCTCCTGCTGCCCTCAGTGCTCAGAATCCGACAGGTACGAGGGCTGAGTCCATCTCCACACCAGCATGTCCTCCCCTGCCACCCTGTGTGACTCTGTCTGGATCCGGGACTCGTTGGAGGCCAGGAAATCCACGGCTCTCTCCCACACCCGCTTCATCTTCTTTCTGCAAGGAACAGCATGAAAATAAATGAGAATCCTGAGCTGGCTGTGCTTCCGTGCCTGCAGCAACTGGGCCTGTGGATCTGGCTGCCTGCTGTTCCCTGTGCAGGCAGAAAAGGGCATCAGACAAACCCTGGTTTAGAGATTTCAGACCAGGGCCACACAAGTCCTGCCTGGGGGGAAGATGAGAGGCTCTGTCAGTGCCCTGAATTTCTGCCTCAATTTGTGCTGCAAAGGGACTCGATGAGCAAATCACCCTCCCCTGTCCTGCACACAGAGATCTCAGCCAGGGGAACACCCCGATGTTCACCCCGGCTTTGGATCCAGCTGTCCTGAGCATCTCACACCAGGGATGGCTCAAACAGCTGCAGTCATCCCTTGTAGGAAAAGGAATCCTGTTTCTGGTACAGAGGGAGGATGTTTCACACTTCACAGGAGGACAAAGCAGCTCCATTTAACCAAAACACAAGAATAATAACTCTGCAGAAATGGAGCAAAGCACAAGGATCCAGCCCTGCAGCCCCACCACCCACAAAGCAATGAGCTCAACCACAATTCCTGTCTGAGAATACCCCAAACCCAACCTGAGAAAACCCCAAACCCAATCATCTCACTCCAGCTCCCTTCCCAGCTGTGTAACTCAAACTGGCCCCTTTCCAGGCACACAATCACTGCAGTGGAGCCTCAATATCCTGTCCAGCTCATGGAAATTGTTTTGATCTGGAGAGCCAGGCAGGATGGCTGGGAAAGGAGACAGCACCAGACACCCAGCAGATGAAGCAGAGGACACCTGAAGCTCCAGGTCCAAGCAAACCAAACCCAGGCACTGCTGGACAGAGCAAGGACAACACACCTGTGGCACTGCACAGGTGACAACACGCCTGTGGCACTGCACCCAGTACCAGCCCAGGGGCTGGCACACTGATCTGCACCGGCTGCAGGCACAGCCTGAGCTGTGCCCAAGCCTTTCCCAACCCAAAGGCTCCAGCCTCGTCCTGCAGAGCAGCTGCAGGGATTGATTTTGGAGCTGTGCTCAATCCCATCCTGCTGCTTCCAGCCCTCCTGAGTGCCCAGAGCAGCTCACCTGCTCTGAGGAGGGATCAGGCTGTCCCGCACATGGAAGATGCCGACGTAGGGGTAACGCTCCAGATTCCGCTCCCATTCCTTGTAGTGGTCCTGGACGACAGCTGGAGGACAGGAGGACACAGCAGTGAGGGCTCAACCCTGCAGGAGCACAGCAGGGCTCCCTGGGCTCCCACAGCTCCTACCTATGATCTTCTTCACCATGTCATACATGGCTTGTTCCTCCTCCTCCATCTTGCGCCAGCGATACCGGAGGTAGAGCAGGATGCCCCAAAGGGTTATCAGACCTAGGAGAATAAAACCAAAGGGATTCAGGAACTGGCACCTGTGTGCTTCCTGGATGCAGTTTTAGGTCTCACACTGTGACCCAGGCTTGCTTGGAACTGAATCCCAGCGATTACTTTTGCTCCCCAGAGCAGCTGCACCCCAAAAACCCCTTGGTGCTGCCCCCCCCCAGCACAGGAGCACCTGTGGATGGAGGATGAGGTGATGGGAAAGCCTCAGCACGGAGCTGCCCTCAGGAGAGAAACCTCAGCACAACCACAGGGCCCCAGGTCTGCAAATCCCAGAGGAGGCTTTGCCAGAGACCTCCCCTACAAGGATCACTCTGGAAGACTGTCAGGTTTCACTGCTCCATGGAGAGCTGCTGGATAAGGAAATAAAGCCTGGGGCTCCAGTGGCAGCCCAAAATGCAGGAGCTGTGTATGGAAGGTTTAGCACTTACAATGCCCCCAGTAGGACTTCAGTGTCTGCAATAAACAGAACTGTCCCTTGTCACCCCCTCCCTGTCAGGTTGGATTAGAAACTCCTGCAGTCACACAGCTCTCGTTATCACCTCGCTGGGTAAAACCCCTGTCTCAGCTGAGGCGTGACAGACTATTCCAATAAAACCTCCAACCCTGAAATGCTACAAGTCATTATTAAAGAGGCTGGAGGACCTGGGAGCTTAGAGCAAGAAAAAAAGAAAAACTGACTCCTTAAGGTAAGTTAACACACTTATTCTGCAGCCCATAATAATGGGCACTTGAGGAATACCCAGAGAGCTCATCAGCTGCCTGATTTAAAGCAACTTTTAAGCACTCACAGCACAAGAGGAGGGCTGTGGGTCTCCTGTGCTGCCAGAACAAAGGTTAATTAGACATTAACTCATCAGCAGATTTATTTCACCTCTGTTAGGTGTTTCCTATGGCTGAGCAATGTGTGATCACAGAGCTTCAGTCCTGCAGCTGAGCCCCAAGAGCCACTTACTCCAAAAGAACAGGAACAGGTTCATGATGGCTGTGACCACGGCCCGGCGGAAGCGGCAGCCCAGCCCCATCTGGGGGTGGGCAGATTCCAGGCAGAACACTTCCTCCACACTGGAAACAGGCTCTGACAGGTCCCTGCCTTTCAACCTGATGGGAAGAGGAAGAAAATCTCATTGAAGAGAGCAGGCTGCAACTGCAGTCTTTAATCAAGGAGAACAACCAGACTGCGGATGCAGCTGCTCGCAGGAAATGCCCCCACACCCAGGCACAGCCTCCTGCCAGAGCATTTGGGGACTGGCTGCTTAGCCAGGGATGGATGTGGCTCCAGGAAGGCAGCAGGGCTGCAGCTCCCACTGGCACACACAGTATCCCTGCACTGCCTCTCTGACAGCCCCTCTCAGCGTGCACAAGATTGAACTCGGAATTGGATTCCCACCTCCCAGCACGGAGATGGAAACGTTCCCTGAGTCAGAGTCGCTGCTCAGCCCCAGCAGTGGGAGCTGGGGGACCCAGGCTGGGAGCAGGAGCAGCTCAAAGAGTGGCAGAGCACCAGCACAGAGCCCTGCAGAGCCCTCAGATCCCCTCCCAAGCCAGGCTCACTCCACACTGAGCCATTCCCAGAGCACACAGGCACTGAGAGGTCCAAGGGACAGCCAGCAGATCCAAGGGAATGGAACAAAGGGCACTGTATTTTTTAAGCTCCAAATTATGAACAGCCCATTAGACAAACAGGTTTTCTAATTTACAGGTGCTCAGCTCATGAACTGCAGAGAGCTTGGCTGGTTCTGGGTTCTGCAGGAGCTGCACACACATGGCTGTTTCCCACCCCCTGGTCTTATTTACAACCCAAATTCCACGGAAATATTTAAAACATGCAGCAGAATCACCCAGTGCAAAGCTCATTTTCAGTCCTGCATCTCAGACTAGTAACTAAAAAATAATCTCATGTAGTTAAAAATGCCAGGGGCAGGGTGCTGGGGATGCTGCCACACCGGCTCCGGGGAAGCAGAGCTGTTTGGGGACCAGCCAGCAGAGCTGCTAATTAACAAAATAGAAAGTGGGAGGATATTGTATCCCACACCTTCCAACTGGAAATGTGCCGGAGTATAAAAATACAAAATTTGAAAACTCTGCATCCCAGCCCACCTACAAATCCAGCCCTGCCCCTAAGGAAGCCGAGCCCCGTCCTGGGAATTTGCACAGCCCAGGAATCAAAGCAGCAGATGCTGTCTGATCTGTGGATCACAGCAGCAGCTGCAGGAATATTTAAGAGCAAATGGAGCAGTGGGAATTCCAACAAGCTTGCCCACCAACCCCAGCACCACAACTGCTGCAATTCACTTAATCAGAGACACATTTAGCAACGTGAAAATGCAAACAACTGTTAAGGCTTTAGAGTTGGAGCAGACTGGAGGCAGCCCACGCTCCCCAGAGGAAGGTGATGATGGCTGCTGACTCTGGGAAAAGTGACCTCGTGAGCAAGTTAAGGAAGAGCTGTAGGCACAGGACCATGGGCAGGACACCAGGACCACTCCACAGGAGGCACAACACAACCACTGATGGCCACAAGCAGCCCTGACCTCCCACCTCCATCTCACCTGCGTCCCACAGCCTGGGCTAGGAATGAGACTCCTGGAGGGAGCCCAGTTCCCACCCTGCTGCAGGGCTGTACTTTTCCTTTGGAAGTTTGCCCAGCAAGCTCAGCCACAGCCAATCCCAGCCCTCCTGCTGCAGCCCAAGGAGCTCTGGGAGCTGAAGGGCACCACTGACCCTGTCAAATTCCACCCCAGCCACCACCCAGATGCCAACTTTGACACAGTGGGCTCCTGCCCACCCAATTCCCAAACCCCTGCTGCTGTTCAGTATCAGCAGATCCCAAACTTTGACACTGGGGGTTTCTGCTCACCAAATTCCCAAATCCTTGTTGCTGTTCAGGATCCAGTGCAGGGCAGCTTCAAACTTCTGTGAGGAACTGCCAGTTACATTCTGTGCAAAGGAAGCCATAAGAAGATTAGCCCTCCATTCATTTAAAATACTGACCAACATGATTTCATTATAGCAGTGGGAGAATTCATTCCATAGGGGCTGAAGCCAGGTTAATTCTTATCAGGATTCTGCAAACTGGAGGGAGGAGAACTAAGCCTGAAGATCTGCCTGGCCTAAAGTCTTCTGACTGGGGAGATGATGCATGAAGCACTCTGTGAAATAACACCATCCCAGACTGTTAGTGCTAACCACTAAATACAACATAATCTTACTGACAGGTTACCAGGAAAGAAATGGAATGCTGGATCAGAGCAGTCTGTCTCCTGACACTCTGCAGTAGAGAAAAATCCTTCTTCTGCCCAGCCCTCAATCCAGGGAAATTTCTGGTTGCACAAGACTGATGGCTCCAGTGAAACAACAAACCATTAAGATTTACAGGGGGTGAAATCAAGAGATGGAGGAGAAAATGATTTTCAAAAGAACTGCTGAGAACAGGACTGGCCAAAGGGGAAGTAAGAGATATGGGAGAGAATCAAAGCAGGATGAGGAAGCAAAATGGATGGTGAATTGTTTTAGTGTCTATTATTTATTGCTTTATAACAGACTAAGCACTGGGTTGTAACAAAGCTGCTCAGAGCCCACTCACCAGCACGTGATCCTTCACCTCACTAACCCAAATGCATTTGCTTTTTAGGTTCTCAGGGTTTCCACATTCAAAATTACCTGGTAAGAGAAGTCAAATAAAAAAATCATGTTTGTATAAAAAGCCTTTGAACAGCTCAGAACCAGGCTCTGAATGTACACGAAGAAATGCTCTCCTTTCCAATCAGCCCCAGCAAAATGATTCCAGGATGAGATTTATATTGCAGGCAGATCAGATGACTATTAATAAAATGCTCAGCCACTGCACGGAGGTTGGATAAGGGCAATCAAACCTCTCACTTCAGAGCTGCTGCTGGATAAGGGCAATCAAAGCTGACACTTCAGAGCTGCTGAACACACAATGAGGGGGAAAGTATTGCTCCTGCCCCTTGCAGAGCACAGAAACCACAGCTGCCACCAGGTATCAGGTGTGGAGCTAATGATCAGTGCTCAAAATGCCTCCAAGGAGCTGAAATCACAGCTCTGCCTCCAACCCAGGCAGAGAAATGCTGGTAAGGCACTAAATCCTCTAAATCTTGCCTCACCAAGTTGACTAAACAACTGTGCTAAGTAAATCTGGTGGAAATCCGAAGTCAGATTTGAAAAGATTTAGGAATTCTGTGCAGCTTCAGTATCCAAAGGTTTCAGCCTTGAGGTCTGAAATGCAGAAAATGGAACTGAAACCCTTTTACTGATTACCACTGCTGTGAATCTTGCTGAACAAGTCCCTGCTCATACAGTGGATTTCTAGCAGCCTACTCCATCCCAAAATACCAGTGATGGGCTGGATTTACTCCTGGAGTAGGGACTGTGCTGGGTCAGCTCCTCATCTCAGAGAGCCTGTCCCACTCTGTGGTGAGGAAAAGGAGAGGCACTCACACGCCTGCCGCCACATTTCAGCAGAAATGACAATTTCTTAGGACACTTCATGTGTAAGAACACATCAGTTTACACTCCTGCCTCTATCCTGAAGACAATTTCAAGCTGTTGGTAGAAAAGAATAACAAACCAAACCAACCCTACCTGAAACTCCCAACACTTCAAGCACAAACGAGGCGCACTCAGCCAGGCAGGGTGACAGGAGTGCATCAGCCAAGCACCACTCAGAACAAAAATAAACCCACCTTCCCCTGTTTTCCTATTCCCTGCCTGCCTCAGAAGTCCTCAAAGGGAACTGCCTGTTCCATAAACCCCTCCAGAGTGGGACAGGAGCGAGCAGGAGCTGGGAGAGGCAGCTCCTGCAGGCTCAGCAGGGTGGGGATGTGCTGGCACTCACCTGCCTGCACGGACAGGTAATTGTAGAGCTCGTGCAGCACGGCCATCATCACGTCCTTGTGCTTGGCCTGGCAGAACTGCAGGGCACAGACAGGGACAGGGACACTCATCAGCAGTGCCATGGGGACAGTGGGAGTGCAGCTCAAACACCGGACAGAACCACAGCACTGGAGTCTGCCTCAGTCCTGCACCACCAGCTCCAGACACATCTCCTGAGCAGGGGAACGTTCCAGGCACAAGTGACCCTGAGCATCTTCTGGAAGTCCCTGCCCAGAGGAACTGGGTGAGTTTTAAGGCTCCTTCCAGCCCAAACCAGTCTGGGATTCTGGGGTTCTGTGAAGTGCCACCAGCCTGCAGCACCGGCCTTGGACCCACCACAGATGGATCCATCACCTCCAGAACTTCCCAGCACACAGAACTCAGAACCCAACACAAAACCTTCTCCTTCCTAATCACAGAATGTTTGGATTGGATTGGAAGGGACCTTTAAAGCTCACCCAGTTCCACCCCTGACACCTTCCCCTATCCCAGGCTGCTCCAAGCCCTGTCCAACCTGGCCTCGGGCACTTCCAGGGATGAGGCAGGCACAGCTGCTCTGGGAATTCCATCCCAGCCCCTCCCCACCCTCTCAGGGAAGGATTTATTCCCAATATCCCATCCAAACCAGCACAGGGAATCCTGGAATGGTTTGGGTTGGAAAGGATCCTGCCACTATCCCAGGCTGCCAATTTATTCACTATCCAACCTGGCCTTGGGCACCTCCAGGGATGGGGCAGCCCCAGCTTTTCCAAAATTCCATCCTGACACAGGGAGCAGGGCTGTGCAGGCACTCCACACTGGAGCCCAGGGAATTAGCTGGATTAAATCTTGCACTGTTAAAGCTGAAAACAGCTTTATTGCAAACCAATAACACTGCTGGTACAACTGTTAAAAAAGAAATTGATTCACATAATTGGGAATTTAAATTTTTATCTTTCAGAGTCTCATACACACTCCTAACTTCATCTGGCCCATTAATTTCAACTCATCAAGTCCCAATCTTTCTGTAAAACGATAGAACTAATCATTTTACAGTGATACTGTTATGGGTGGAATAGACTACCTGGAATAATCACTGTTCTGTGAGAGCTCACAAGATTGAGAATAAATAAATAAATGCTTACATCATCCGTTCTTTTGTCACAATCCACAGGCAAGAGATTAACTAGGAGAGAGAAGAGGGTGAGTTAGCTGGCCGCAAACAAGAGCTTTGATCAAGAAAATAATTATCTTTTTAAAAGCAGGCTCAACTTAAAGCCTGGTTCTGCTATTGTTCATCTCGCCCTGGCAGCACCTGGAGATGCAAAGTGCCCCTCCAGGAGCTGCTTTGGGAGCAGCCCTGAGGAAAAACACAGCAGTGATGGAGCTGATGAATGTGTTCAGCTGGGGAGTGAAAACTGGGGCTGGACGTTTTAACAGTTCCTGTTTGAGAAGCTTCATGCTGATCTTTACACTCCAGTGCTGCCTCTTGCTGCCCACCAGGGTCACCTGAAATATCCCAGCACAGCCAGGGAGGGAAATGAACCCCCCTGGAGGGCTGATTGCAGCTCTGGGCCCTGCAGGGCTTGAACAGCTCCTGGCACCTCTGGCACAACTCAAACCTGGGCACCACTCCTGCCTCCAGAGCTCCTGTCACAGCTGGAACAGGACTATCCAGTGGCAATGGGCAGCTTTATCCCAGATCTGGGAATGCAGCAGCTTTCCCAGCCCACACCGAGGGCACAGTATGCCCAGGATCAGGACCAGCACCTTCCCAGAACAGCCCCCAAACCATTCTTTGTTCAGCTCAAAGCCTGAAATATCCCCATTTCCAGCTGTTCCAGCTGGGGAACTCTGCCTTAAAAGCAGTTGCTGGGGAAACCCCTTTTCATTTCTCATGGAAGAGAAAGACACACTCTGCCACACCTGAAGTGCTGAACTGATCTGCTGCACTTCCCCCTTGGACAGAATAAAGGCTGGGAGGGCCGTGCTGGCAGAGGGAACATCAAAAACACACCCCAGGTACTACACAGACCTCGTGTCACACCATAAAATCCATCCTTGGCCCAGCAGGAATGGCAGTCCACATAAACCCCATGGCTCTGAGAGACTGAAGGCCAAACTCGTTTGGAAAAAGCAAACTTTTGATTTGCTTGCCATGACTAACAAGGTTCCCCATAGGAAAGGGAAGATGGGGAAAGGGACAGAAACAGAGATGTCAGGTTATGGCAATGAGAATGATAAATGTGATGGGGATGGAAGCAGTAAAGGCAAAGCAGGAAGACAGGTGAGGAATAACGTTTAAATGAGAATTAAACCAGTGCACGTACACCTCTCCTCTCTCCCGTCCAGCCAGCCTGACCCAGCCATCTTCACCACGAGGATGCCCAGAAAAATCAGCAGCAGCACCAAGCTGGCGAAGCAGAGGAACTGGGACAGGTAATACTCCAGGCCTTTCCCCTTTCCCTCGGCCTGGGGCCGGGGTGCTGAGCGCAGCAGGGCTGTCCGTGCGGTCACTCCGTGCCCCCCATCGCTGGCTGCCCGCCACGGGAAGCGCCGGATCAGCCCCCCAGCCCTGCTGCCCGCATCCCGCTCTGCCTCCTTCCCAACGCTGGAAGCCAGGTCCTCCTTTCCTCTCCTGAACAGGCTGCTGAACCTGCCTGGGGCCGCCGAGGAGCCCCACTGGGTGCTGGGGGTCACCTCGCTCTCCCGTCTCCACCAGCTGTTGGAGGAGAGCCCCCTCCTCTCGCCCGCTGTGTCCCAGGCAGCCCGCGAGCTCTGCGCCCCAATTCCTCCTCCCGATGTCCCCCAATGGCTCCTGGATTTCTCCTCGCTGGGAAGGGGTTTGGAGCCTGCCGAGGAGCCAATTCCCCCTCCCGATGTCCCCCAATAGCTCCTCGGTTTCTCCTCGCTGGGAAGGGGTTTGGAGCTCGCCGAGGAGCCCCAGTAGGGTGTGGAGCTCAGCCCCCCAACCCCATCCAACCCCGAGCCCGCCCGGCTGCCGAGCCCCCCGCTCCTCTCTGCCGAGGGGCTCCACTGGGACGTGGAGTTTGAGCCCCGGAACCTGTCCAGGGTGGGTCTCAGGCCACTGCTGAGCCCCCCACTCCTCTCTGAAGCTCCCCACTGCACTGACGAGCCCCGAAACCCATCCACGGTGGTCCCCAGCCCCTGGCTGAGCCCCCGGCCGTGCTCTGCGACATCTCTGGATGTCTCCCAGTGGGACGCAGAGCTCAGCGCCCCGGCCCTGTCCGCCCCCAGGCCCCCGCTCCTCTCTATGGACGTGTCCCACTGCGAGGGGGAGCTGAAGCCCCCGTGCCCGGCCAGGGATGCCCCCAGCCCACCGCCACCTCTCTCCACAGTCGTCCCCCACTGCTCCGAAGGGCTCAGCCTCCCGAGGCTGTCCCAGGAGGAGCCGCCCTCAACCCTGATGCCTCCAGCCCGGTCCGGCGGGGACCCCCGGGGGTCCCCCCAGGATTGCCCGCCGCTTTCCCCCGACGTCCCCCAGCGGGACGCGGGCGGCCGCCCCACTTCCTCCTCCTCTTCCTCCTCCTCGTCCTCCTCCTCACTCTCACGGGCGGCCGCGCCGGTGAAGCCGGAGCGCTGCCGCGAGGGCGAGGCCTGCGGCGGCC
>JAWWMN010000104.1:4983669-5020538 GCA_035047745.1 Catamblyrhynchus diadema
GCCCAGGGATTCCCCATGCCCAGGGATCCCCATGCCCAGGGATTCCCCATTCCCAGGGATTCCCCATTCCCAGGGATCCCCATTCCCAGGGATCCCCATGCCCAGGGATCCCCATGCCCAGGGATCCCCATGCCCAGGGATTCCCCATGCCCAGGGATCCCCATGCCCAGGGATTCCCCATTCCCAGGGATTCCCCATTCCCAGGGATTGCCCATTCCCAGGGAGTCCCAAGATCCAGAGATCTCCGGGGATTCCCATTTTTCCCAGGGATTCCCATTTTTCCCAGGGATTCCTGTTTTTCCCAGGGATTCCCATTCTCCAGGGATTCCCATTCTCCAGGGATTCCCATTTTTCCCAGGGATTCCATTTTTCCCAGGGATTCCCATTCTCCAGGGATTTCCATTTTCCCAGGGATTCCCATTTTTCCGAGGGATTCCCATTTTTCCCAGAGATTCCCATTCCTCCAGGGATTCCCATTTCCAGGGATTCCATTTTCCCAGGGATTCCCATTTTTCCGAGGGATTCCCATTTTCCCAGAGATTCCCATTCCTCCAGGGATTCCCATTTCCAGGGATTCCCCTTTCCCAGGGATTCCCATTTTTCCCAGGGATTCCATTTTTCCCAGGGGTTCCCATTTTTCCCAGGGATTCCCATTTTTCCCAGGCATTCCCAGTCCCTTCCTCTCGCAATCCCTGCTGCTCACAGTGACCCTGAGATCCCTCCAAGCTTCTTTTTCCCAGCCCAGCAATCAAAGGAGGAGTCAGGATTTTTCTCAAGTTTGTTCATTGTTTTTTTTTTATCTATAAAATTCTTTCTCCGACCTGCTGAGATCTGTCTGGCAGATCAGTTACCTTTTTATACTAAAAACCATCTGTACAATATTCAAAATAATTTCCCAATACCTATCACCTGTCATTATTTACCATTATTTCCCAATACCTATCACCCTTGTTAGACAATGAGTTTCTACTCTAAACCAATCCAAAAGTGCCAACATCACCCAGAAGATGGAGGCCAAGAAGAAAAAGGAAAAAGGACAAGGGACACCCAAATTCCTCCATCTTGGGACCCCGAGCCCCCATTCTAAAAACCTCAAAAAATCTATTTTTCACCCTGTGATAAATTCACTATCATTCTACTTAAACTTTCTTGACTTGTAAATCTTCATAGAAGGTTGGGAATTGTTTTTTCCAAGGGCTAAATCAAAGGCACAGGGGTCTGGGGTTCTGTGCCAAGGTCTCTGAGCCCCCCAGGGCAGCCAGAGGAATTTCCTGGGCTCCAACACCTGCAGGGAACATTTATTCCCAATATTTGCAGCAGAAATAAACCAGAAGTTGTTATTCCCTACCCCCTGTTGTAGCATTAATTTTATTTTTTTACCCAATTTTATTTCAGGATATTGTAAATGTTGGTGTTTCAAGAATGGTTGAGATTAACTGCGGCACAGGCTGCTTTAGAGATTATTTTTCTTTTTTAGGTCTGTTCTTTCTGTAAAAATTTCCTCCCTGTAACCTTTTTTGGTTGAGATTTTCCTGAATTTTAGAAATTTTCCACTCTTATTGATTGCTCCAGTCATTCCTGATGAAAAATATTACTTAATCTCACAACTAAGAATATTAATTAACCTCACAATCAAAAATATTAATTAATCTCCCAACTAATGAGGAGGAAAAGTGTGTGTTTGATCTCTGTGCTGATGTGTGGCACAGTTTTTGATGATTTTTATGGAAGAAATAATAAAATTCACTCCTGTGGCTGCTCCTGGATCCCTGGAAGTGTCCAAGGCCAGGGTATTTTTTACTATATAGGAAAAAATCCACTATATTTAAGAAAAAAATCCTCTTTTAGTTGCAATTCTCATGTTTTTCCCTCACACTTGCACTCTGGCACTGGAATTATGACATTTACTGCCTGAATTTGCTGTGGCCAAGGGTAGAATTTAACCAATTCAATAAATTTTTATTGAATTTCATTAAAGAAATTAAAGAATTTAATGAAATCTTCTGGGTTGGGATCTGTCATCTCCGTGGAGATGAAGGAAGTTCCTCATCTGTACCATGAGGAGAGAGAATAAACAAGGAGGGCTGGAATGACAATGGATATTTCAGCTTGGGAACAGCTGATAATTAACTGAGGGGCAATTTAGACCCTTGTTTTCCTCAGAACCTGGATTAAAATCACATTTTAATGCGGATATGGGGTCACTGTGACACCGCTTGGCATTAAAAAATAAATTAAAAGCGAGAAGCCAAGAGCATCCTTGAAATCTGGGGTGGTTTTGCTTTGTTTTGTTGTTACATTTGGGGTTTTTTTTTGCCTTCTTTTGTGCAGAGATAGAGGAGGAACATTGAATTAAAGTGTTTTTTTTTGATGATTCTTGTTTTATCTCTTAGTTTCCATCCGTGCTGAACAGTCATGGCCCATTTACCCTGTCTGGACTGGATGGACCCTCCACCCCTGGCCCCTTTTCCCCGGATCTGCAGAAGACATAGCACATGGAATTCCTGCACAAGGACACAGCGGCCAGCAAGGCAAGGATGGGACATTTCCCTTCAACCACCTTTTTATAAACGAGCAGTTTGTAATTCCACAGAGATTCTCAACAGTTGGAGTTGGAGTTGTTGCCATTCCCGAATCCAAAACAAAAAAAAAAACACAAAAAAAAGCCTTTTTTGTGCAAAAATTCCCCCATTTTTTGGAAGAACCTAGGTTGGGAATGTATATGCAAACGCCTTAATAGGAGCTGCAGCTCCAGTTTCTTCTCCTCCTCACTTTGGAAGGTTTTTCCCCGTTGTCCAAAAGGAATTTTGGGTGGTGTTGCAGCAACTGACCCTGCACTGACTGCAGCAAACAGCACCAGAGGAGGCTTTTCTCTGTGACTCTTGGAAAACAAACAAAAACAAACCAAACCCTCTGTTCTTCTGCTTCCTGTGCTCAGCAAGGAGAACCCTGAATCCTGATGGAAGCTGGAATTCCAGGAAAAGCTTGGGAATGGGGTGTGTGCTGCCAGCTCTGCCCTGGGGGCACCACAACTTGCGCAGCAACAAAAGCACCAGGGCTTTTCTGCTGCCCTTGTCTCTGTTTTTATTTTATTTTTTTGCAGGGAGGAGAATTTTTTTTTTCAAGGATTTATTCCAAGTTTAGATCCAGGACAATTCTGAGGAGCCCCTGGGAGAAGAGGTGGGGCTGGATTTTGGATGTTTCCCTTCCCATGAGCGGTGGGATGAGCTCCTTTCATTTCTCACACATTTTCAATGCTGGAGTCCAAACATTTCTTGTGCCACAGCCTGGGAGCTCCCTGCTGGATCAGCAGGATGGGAGGATTTTCCCTGCAGTTTTGGGGGGTTTTTCTTGCAGTTTTGGGGGATTTCCCCTGGGTTTTTGGGGGATTTTCCCTTGGTTTTTAGGGGAGGTTGCTGCCTGACTGCAATTCCAGAGCCCAGCAACATCCCAGCATTAGTGTTGCTCTTCTTTCCCCACAGTTCTGGAAAAGCTTCCTGCTTTTCCCCACGTGGAAAAGCTCCTCTTTTGCCAGCTTTTATCCCAGGTTTTGCAGTGGAACTGTTGATTTTGGGGTTTTTTTTGGCCCCAAACCAGGCTGAGGGGTTCCATGGGGTTTAACCTCGTGGTAAATCTGTTTTTACCTCCTTGGTGTCCTGGATTACTGATGCAGGATTGTTTTCCAGAGCCATTGGAGGCGAGATGGAATTTGTAGGTGGATTTTTTTCCACCTCAGGAGGCCTTTTAAGAAAACTGAGGGGTGAAAAAATGAGAGCTGCTGCTCTGTCAGCCCCTCAGTCTGGCTGTGCTGGGCTGGGGGTCCATGTCCTTCCACGTTTGGGGCATCTGATGTCAGGCAGCAACTTCTGCCTTTGACTTGGGGGTGTCAGAGGATCTTCCCATAAAATATTCCCAGAAAACAGATGGAGACATCTCCTTCCTTCAGCACCCTCCGAGCTGCCACGAGCAGAGGAAGATTTTCACCTGTCCAGCACGAGGAGCTGACAGTTTGCTGTAAATACTGCACCTATTCCATGGAGAAGTGGTGAACTCAAACTTTTCCAGAAGTTATTTTTTTTTTTTTTCTCTTCTGCCGCTTTTACAGGCTTGGAATTCCCTTTAAAAGCCACAACACCCAGGACTTTTCCTACAGTGTTGTTCCCTTTCTATATCCTGACATTGAGATACAGAAAAAAAAAAACCACTTTTGTGTGTTCCTGATGTGAACCTGGGACAGGTGGGTGGAACATTTTTTTTTTTTTGGGGCATTGTTCACCTGCCCAGGTGAAAAGTGGGAGAAAAAAAAGATTTTCAGGTGGAGAAGCAGGGAGTGAGCTCATGGAGTGACCTGTCTTCCTGTTGGCTCCTGTCAGAGGCAAAAAATGCTTCACCTTTAGACATCAGCAGATGCAGGAGGAAATTCCTGCGCCAGCAGCTCTTAGAATGTGCAATATTGACCTTTTTTTTTTTTTTTTAAATTTTATTTTGAATTTTGAAATGCAGAAGCAAAGCTGCAGGTGATCATGAAGAGCAGGCATCTGGAATTTTTTTATTTTGGTTTGCATGTTTGGAGCCTGCTCTGGGAAATTTCTAGAGCTATGTATAAATAGCAGCACTTTGGTTGGTTCAGGTTGGCCAATTTTATGCCTACCAAATACTTGGACTTTTGACATTTGCAGGCTGGGATTCGAATTGAAAATTCATGAATGAGCACTAAAAACTTGCAATTTAATTGCTTCCCTTCCCCCTTGTTCCCCTTGTGGAGAAAAGCCAAGTTTAGCTGTTGAAAATTTGTGCACTTAATTCTTTGTGAGCTTTTATAGCTTTGGGCAGAGGGTCAAGCCCCAAAAAAATGTTATTTGTGGGCTCCTGCTCCTCTCCAAGAAGCTTCTCAAAATTGCTGTGCCACAGAGATCCAGGTTTTCCTGTGGAAATGCAGCCTGGATGGGAAAGTTTCCACCAGGTAAAACAGGAAAAAAAAAAAAATGAGGCAGGAAAAAAATCAGTGTGGACAGGATGATGGCAAAGGGAGAGGAGGTGGGAGAGGAGCAGCTTTTGCTGCCTTTTCTCCGCTGCAATTTCCAGGTCACTGAAGGGAATATTTCCTTGTTCCAAAGGGAGCTGCCAGCTTTTCCTGGGTCACATTCCTGCCAGAGCCTCCCTGGGGGCTCCCTCTGTCACCTGCTGGTTCTTTAGGTCACTTCAGGAGCACTTTTGTGCAGCTCCTCACCATTTGTTTTTCATTTAGCCTAAGGCAGGTGGGGTTAGAGTAGATTCTGTTTTAGTTCTGTACCGTGGTGATTTAAAAAAAACAATGTAAAAAATGCAGCATTGCAGAAGCTTTTTTTCTTAGGTTCCTGTTGCTGGAGTAGCTTTGGTTTTGTGGAATGTTTGGTAATTTTTGCATCAGTTTGTGCCTGGCTGGCTTGGGTTATGTGGAAGGTGAAAGAATTTTGGTAGGAGACAAATAAGCTCCTGGAGATGGGAATAAACCCCTAATGTTGCTCACACCTTCCATGGAACCCAAAGATTCAAAAAACCTGATAGGATTTAGGGAATCTGGAAGCTGAACTCGTGTCTTGCTTCTGGAAATCTCTTTTTTTTGTTGGTTTATTTTTCCGTGGGGAGCTGCTGCTGCTGCCTGGCTCTGTTTGGGATCCTGGATTTTCAGGGTTCTGGCAGGAGCAGCTCATGGAAGCAGAAAAATGTCCCATGGTTATGGAGCCCTTGGTGTTCTGTCTTTCCTGGGAGGGTGATCCTGGTAAAAAGAGGGGGATGGAGGAATCTGGGGGTGTTTTAGCAGCAGCTTTAGGTTTAGAGCTTTGTTTCAGACCTGTCCTCAGCAGGGGATGCAATTCCTGTGCCCAGAGTTTGGCACATTCAGGCTCTGGTTTGCAATAGGTCAGGAAGGGATGAAACCCCTGGGGTTGGACAATTCCTTATTTTCCCTTGGAGCATCCCAAGGCTTCATTATCCATGGAATCTTTGGGATAAAACCCCTGGGGTTGGACAATTCCTTATTGTCACTTGGAGCACCCCCAGGCTTCATTATCCGTGGAATCTTTGGGATAAAATGTGCCAGATTTTGGCACATTTGGCAGATTCAGTGCCAGAGTTTGGCACATTCAAGCTCTGGTTTGCAATAGGTCAGGAAGGGGTAAAACCCCTGGGGTTGGACAATTCCTTATTTTCCCTTGGAGCACCCCCAGGCTTCAGAATCCATGGAATCTTTGGGGTAAAATCCCTGGGGTTGGACAATTCCTTTATTGTCACTTGGAGCATCCCAAGGCTCCATGGAATCTTTGGGGTAAAATCCTGGGGTTGGACAATTCCCTTTTTTTTTTCACTTGGAGCATCCCAAGCCTTCAGAATCCATGGAATCTTTGGGGTAAAATCCTGGGGTTGGACAATTCCCTTTTTTTTTTCACTTGGAGCACCCCCAGGCTTCAGAATCCATGGAATCTTTGGGGATGGTGGATGGTGTGTGAGAACAGAAAGGCTTTGGTTGGGATCATTTCCTCCTCTGCTGCGTTTTCAGACCTCAGCTGTCTCACAAATGGAACATTTTGGGTTTTCAGTGTTGATTCTGCAGTTGAACCTCTCCCATTTTTAAGGCAGATTTATTTTCAGTCCGTGTCAGTGTCAGCTCTGGAAATCAGCCTCAGCAGTGGGGCAGGGAATGTTGTTAAAATCCACAGGAACTTAAAAACTCCTGAGTTTTGGGTGACTGTTTTGGTTTGTTTCCTTCCTCAGCTCTGTGAGGAATAGAATCTGGATCTGGAAGAGTAGAAATGAGGAAAAAAAAAAGAAAATAAGAGAAGAGACCTTTTGGCCTCTGAGGTGGTGGGTTGGGCTGGTTTTGTCCTAAAAATCAGAGTGGGGTTTTGCAAGAGGGTCTCCCACGTGGCACAAGAGCCCAAAATTCTTGAATATTCACTCAGGATGTTTGATGAGGCTGGTGCTGCCTAACCAGAGGCGTTTATGGGTTGATTGGGAGTTAATTAAGCAGCAATTAGCAGTGGCTGTTGAGTGGGAGCAGATCCAGGGCAGTGGGACGGGCTGGAGGGGAAGATTTTGGGGTCAAATGCAGTTAATCCCAAAAGTTTTATGTCCCTTTGCCTTGAGGAATGCTTCTTCCCCTCTGGTTTTAGAGCTGAGAAGTTGATTTGGAATAATAAAGCTGGGGAAAAAAAATAAAAAAAGAAAATTCTAGGGAGACACAGCAGTCCTGTGTGAGATCAGGGCAGCTGGAATTCATCTGGGGCTGAATCTTTTTCCAGCAGGAATTCTGGGAGGCCAAAATCCTGGGAATCAGCACACCCATCCAGCAGCAGCTGCTCCAACCTCCCTGGGCTGGGCAGGTTTTTGTGTCTTGGAGGGATTTAAATCAATTGAAATCAATTGAAATCAATTTAAATCAATTTTTAGCTCCTCCATCCAGCTGTGTGCATTGTCCTGTTCATTCCTGGAGTGCACATCTGGGTTTGGGAAGGTGATTTTGGCAGCTGCTCCCACTTCCCTGGGCTGGGCTGGGCAGTTTTTTGTGTCTTGGAGAGATTTAAATCAATTTAAATCAGTTTTTAGCCAGTCCCACCCAGCTCTGTGTGCCAGCGTTGTCCTGCTCATCCCTGATGATTTTTGGGGCACAGAATTCCACTAGGAGAGACTGGGGAGGGGAGAGGTGGCTCTGGACCCAGAGAAATCCTTGGGAATGGAACCAGATCTTCCTCCAGAGCAATTTTAATTCAAAACCTGACTAATTTTAGTCAGGAGGGCAAAACAGAGGAGCCACGAGGGCAGTGCTGCCCATTTTCGTCAGGATTCCCTGAAGGGCTTGGAGCAGAAAGGTGAAATTTTGGGTTTGGTGTCAGTAAATCTTGTTTTTATTCTAAAATCCTGGATTTGATTCCTGCCTTTATGCCAGGAACAAGCAGGAATCAGAAAAATGTGTTCCCTGCAGGTTGTTTTTCTGTCTGACCACAGGTGGGCAAGGCCTGTTTATCCCTGGATATTCCAACATTTCCGCGTTGGAACAACAAAATATCTGCTTCCTATAAATTATTTTGGAACAGAACAACCCTAAAACTGGCAAAAAAAAAAAAAAAAAGAATTTTGTTTCCACCTCCCAAAGAAAGCAGCAGATTTTGCTTGTGGAGCTCTTCCAGGCCCTGATGAGAAGCACACTCAGAGCTGAAAAATTGTAATTTCTTTTTTAGATTCCTCAGTGTTGGAGTCTGCCTGGAGCACACGTGGGTCGTGCCTGGCAGGATGTGTTCCCAAAAATCCATATAAATATCCCCGTCCTCCCTCTGAGCAGATTCTGCACTCTGCAGTGGCCACTTTGAAATATTTTGCACTCCCTTGGGAGGTTTTTTTTGGGGGTGTTTTCTTCTCTTTGAGCCCTCAAATCAATCCTGCACTTGTGAGTTGCCAAAGGTTTATTTTTGACGTTGTTGGTTGCCACATCTCCTGAAAAAAAGGAAAAAAAAAAAGTGTCTTAAATGTGGTTTTGAGTAGTTTTGTGTGCATGGAACAGAAGTTTGGGCTCGATTTCAAAGATTTCTCGGCGAGGTTGTGTTGCAGGAGCTTTTCATCCCAGTCAGGGGTGGAACAGGAGAATCCTGAGCCTTTGGAAATCAGGGATCTGAGAGGAGCCAGTCAGGAGAGGCTGCAGCTGATTGCAGAGCCCATTTCAGCAGTGCTGTACCAATAACTGGAAGCTGTTGTTGTTTATTTTGATTTTTTTTTCCCTTAGGGTGATTTTTCTGTGTTTTAGGAAGGCTCTGAGGCTGTGCATGGTTCCTGCAGTGTTGCTGTGTGCTGGGGGGCTCCCATTTTCCAACCCCTGCCTTTGCTCTCAGCTCCTTGGGATGGCTTTTGGGGCTGTATTTTTATTTTTATTTTTATTTTTTATTTTTCCCTAGCATGTCCTAACCCCTCCAAGCTTTGAAACTGCTTCCTAGAATTGTGTTGACTTTTATTTTTTTCGTTGTTATTGTGCTGTTGTTCAGTTGCACAGTTTTTTCTATATAAAATATACTTTGGAAACGTTTCATTCTCTGTGAACAGGGTTGAGATTTATTCTTTGTAGCTTTGAAAAAAGATCCTAAAATTCCCTTTTCCAACCTGTTTTGTAGCCTGTTGCAGTGTTACCAGATGGCCTTATGTACGTCACAGTGCTTTGTGATGGGTACAGTAGCACATTTAATGCTTCTTCCCCTCTGTTTTTAGAGCTGAGAAGTTGATTTGGAATAATAAAGCTGAAAAAAAAAAAAAAGGGAAAAAAAAATTCCAGGGAAACACACAGTGGTCATGTCCCCTAAAGGAGATCAGGGCAGCTGGAATTCATCATCCTGTACCAGCAGGAATTCTGGGAGGCCAAAATCCTGGGAATCAGCACAGCCATCCAGCAGCAGCTGCTCCAGCCTCCCTGGGCTGGGCAGGTTTTGTGTCCTGGAGGGATTGAAATCAATTGAAATCAATTTTTAGGCACTCTTAGCACCCCCATCCAGCCGTGTGTGTTGTCCTCTTCATTCCTGGAGTGCACATCTGGGTTGGGAAGGTGATTTTGGGGTGGGTTCTTGCTGGAATTTTCAGGCTGAGCTGGGTTCTTGGCAGATTTTCGGGGAGCTGGGAGCAGATCCCTCCCTCTGGAACTCTGGGCTGGAGTTTTACCTTTCCCAGTTTTACCTGGCTGGGATTTTCAGAACAATCAGTGGGGAAAACTCCCCTGAAAGCAGCAGAAAGGGGGAACATTTCCAGTGGCTCTTTCCAGAACAGAGTTGCATTTTTTCTTTTCTCTATAAATATATATAAATATATATATATATATTACAAATTTCAAGAGGCAAAGTTATGTTGTAGTGAGTGTCTGAAACTTCCTACACTGGAGACTTTTCTGGACAAGACAACTGTAAAAGTCACCCCTTGTTCCAGCTAGGTGACCCTGCCTGGGACAGAATTGCTTCTCAGTCTAACTTTTTATTTTTAAATACTTTATTAGAGTATCTTAATGCCATTGTGTTAAAAAAAAAAATGCTGGTATGTAATGCAAGTACATAAATAGCCAAAGTTTTCAATAATTGTTCAGTGTTACTAAATTTTGCTTTTATTTAACCTTCTGAGATAACATTTAGGAAGACCTTCAGCGTGTATATCATCCTGAAAATTCAAAGTATGAGCAACTGGATTAGGGCAGGGATGGAGTTGTTTTGAGCACATTTCAGGTTTGAATACAGTCAGGAGGCAACGCTTTTAAGATGCAAAACTTCCTTTGCACTGTCCTGACACTTCAAAGTGACAAATGCTGCTTTGGCAGTGGCTCTTTGGGAATTGTTATTCAAACATCATGAAGGTCTTTCCTGAGAAATCAGGTGACTTTTTTCTATTGCTTCGATTTTTGTGCAAAAAAAAAAATACAACAAAATAAAAATAAAAATCAATGTATTGCAATCTTTTTTTTAAAAAAATGGGGTGGGAATAGTTAAAGAAAACTATTTTATGTAAGAACTGACAGAGGGATTTTGCTTTGTATAATGCAAGCTGGCTTTAAAAAAAGCATTGTAGCAAATTATTCAAGTCAATCATATGTTAATAGTTATGTGCAACCAGACATGCAAAACAATTGTATTTTTTTAAATAAATATTTTTAACAAAGTCTCTGCTCATTTGACTGGTTTATTTTTTTTTTCTTTCAGTAGAGAAAATAGAAAGTTACAGCTGCAGGGGATGTGCTAATGAGGGAGTTCATCAGACCTTGAGGTAAATTGTGTTTTAAAGTGTTTTGCTAAATCAGGTGCTATTCTGGTGAAAATTTCCTTAAAATAGGAATTTTTTTTTCCTCTAAGTAGCCAAAATGGAGATAGAAATTACCAAGCCCAAGAACTGTGATGGTGGATTTTAACTGAGAAGAATTTGAGCTCTGTTTTACCCAACCTGCCGGGCCAGAATGAGAGATGATCTCAAAGCTGCCAGCCCTGCTGTGACACAAACTGAGGAGATTCCTTCCCAAATTTTGGTGCTCATTTCCTCCCAGCAGGGCCCAGAGATGCTCTCATGCTGGGAGGGGCTCGAGGAAGGACAGATTGAGGGGTTTTATTTTGCTGTGAATATTTTTTGCAGTCTGTGGTTGTTTTCATTCCAGGTGATTTGTTCTGGGCAGGTCCAGGAGAGGAACAGTGGCATCCGGTGGAGCTGGAGAAGAATTACAGCCTGGAATCAAATCCCAGAAGGGTTTGGGATGGCAGCATCTTAAAAACCTCCTCATTGCACCCCAGGGTGCTCCAGCCTGGCCTGGAATTGGGTTCAGTTTCATTACAGGATCACAGGATAGATGGGATTTGAGGCAGGAGGTGTCCCTGAAGCGCAGGGATGAGCTAAACCCAGAACTCAGCTGCACTGACCTGATCCAAACTCACCTTGACGGAGGAAAATGGCAATTCAACAACTCCAGGCTCTGTTCTGCAGGAGTTTGGGGAGATATTTAATGGCAGGGAAGAGCTGCTGCTGGGAAAAATGGGAATTTCCCAGAGAATCCGTGGCTGCCCCATCCCTGGAAGTGTCCAAGGCCAGGCTGGAGGAATCTGGGACAGTGGAGGTGTCCCTGGCCTTGGAATGAGAAGGTTTTTAGGACCCTGCCATCCCAAACCCTTCTGGGATTTGATTCCAACCCTAGCAGGATTCCAGTTCTATTCCAACCCCAGAGCAGATCCCATTCAGGCTCTATGGGACTTAAGGGATTTTAGGATTTAAGGTTCCTCCCAACCCAAACCATTCCACAACTCTTCAAATTCCAAAACCAGTTTAATTTTTTTTTTTTTTTTAACCTGTTAGATTTTAAATTTATGAGTTAAAACCTGAGAACTGGAGGTGTTGGAGTGAGTCCAGCCAGCGAGCAATTAGCAATCAATCACCTTTAATTAAACACTGCTTTATATACACACGTACATATGTACATCACATACAGCAGTTCAAGCAAGGAGTTGCATCCACAGCCACTCCTGGCAGGAGGAGTTGGACATTCCCCAAAATTCCAGTCCTTCCCTGGTGGCTGGGACAGGCCATGCTGGGGCTGTGGGAGTACCTTACACAAGGCACCTGGATGAGGAGATTGCACAGGTGAAGCAGCTGGAGCCTGGCTCCCAAAAAGAAAATAAAAAAAATTAAAAAGAAATCCCTTCTCTCTTGGAGCTTGGCTTGGAAATTGGAAATAAAAACAACATTAAAATAAGACACTGCAGCTGGAGCAGCTCGAGGAGTGACTTAAAGCAAAAGGAACCAGCACAGCTCATTCTTGACTTGAAAAAAAACAAACTCCCCCCCCAAAAAAGAAAAAAAAAAAATTAAAAAAGCAAATGATTACTTAAAATCATTGAAGAGGCCTGAGCATGCTGAGTAAGACACTGTTTAGAGTGTGGAATATACAGGAATTAAGTGTGCAAATAGAGACAGGCCGTGCTATCTGTGTGCACCTGGGGGGCTCTGCCACTGTGGGACTTCCCCCCTTTGGAAGGATCAAGGGAGGTGGCACAGAATTAGTCACAAAAACGAATTAAAACCCAGGATTGTGCTGCAAATTCGAGGGGGTTCCTGTGCACCGCAAGCCAGAAATAAAATCTATTCAAGCCAGGAGACATCCAGTCTTGGATGAGGAGCAGAGAGCAGCTTTTCCTTCCCACCCTCTGTTCTGAGCAGGTAAGAAAAAGTTGATTTGCAGGAGAAAAAACTTCATTTGCAGGAGAAAAAACTTCATTTGCAGGAGAAAAAAACTTCATTTGCAGGAGAAAAAAAAAACTTCATTTGCAGGAGAAAAAAAACTTCACTTGCAGGAGGAACTGCTGTGCAAATGTCCCTGCTTTTAGTCCCAGGATCAGGCTGGCAGGATTTTTGGCACAACCCCCGTGCTCAGCTCGACATTTTGGGCTTGATTTCCTCGATTCTGCCTTACCCCACCTACTGTGCTTTTGATTGCAGAGAACTTGCATGATTCAGTTCATTAAATGTGAAATCACCCTTGGGAGTAATGCTTAGTTGGGGCTGGGTTTATTGCTTGTGCCGGGCCGGGCCCGCCCTCAGCGCTGGTACTGCCCCGTGTCCTCGGGCACTGCTGCTTTCTCCGGGGAGGCCTCGTCCAGCTCTGCCAAAGATTAAATCGGTATTTCACCTCAATGGATGCTTTTATTGAGATTAAAGGGGATGGGTGTGAGGCTCTTCCCTCAGGAATGTTGTTATTTCATCACCCCCCACATCCCCACCTTGTCCAGGCCTTCCCTGGGCATCTCCAGGGATGGGCACTCCAAACCCCCCTGGGCAGCCCCTTCCAGCCCTTTCCATGAGGAAATTCCTGCTGAGGTCCAACCTGAGCCTCCCCAGCCCAGCCTGAGGCCGTTCCCTCTCCTCCTGTCCCTGTTCCCTGGGATAAGATCCCAAATCCCCCCGGCTGTCCCCTCCTGGCAGGGAGTTGTGCAGAGCCAGAAATTCCCCCTGAGCCTCCTTTGCTCCAGGCTGAGCCTTCCCAGCTCCCTCAGGACTCTCCAGACCCTTCCCAGCTCCCTCAGCTCCCTACAGGATTCTCAGAGCAGTGCTCAGGAAAACAGGGATGTTCCCCAGAACCTGGAGCCTTTCCTCGGTCTTCTTTCCCACATTGGGCACTCCCCATCTGTTTGAGAGGCTTGCAGGACAGAAGACACAAATCCTCCTTTTAATTACGTTGCACATTTATTAAATCACCTCAGATTTTGTTAATCTCTCTCACAAATTTCGTTTACATAAGTGGAGTCTTTCAGCTTGAGCAGCTCCATCACTTTCTCTTCTGATCCTGCAGATATCAGTCAGCTAAACAGAAAAGAGAGAAAAGCACAAGTGTCCTTAAAGCTCTGGAAAGACTGAATGAATGCCAGATTTATGTGTTGTTTCCTCCTCCTCAGCTCCCCAGCTGAAAGCTCAGAGGCAAACTGGGATGAGCACAGGCAGAGCAGAGCAATCCCAGAGGGAAAGCAGGACCCCCTTTCCTGGGCTTAAACATCCCAGAAGAGGCAAAGGCACAGGGACAGCCCCATCCCACCATCCCACAACCTGCAGGCAGGAAGAGCAGAACAACAGCCTGCCCCTGGATATTTGCTGCTGCAATTCCCACACGCAATTTCCCAAAGGAAAAGGAGGATTTGCAGCAAATTGCAGTGTAATTAAGTGTCAGTGTTAAGCCCCCGTGCAGGCAGCGAGGTGTTCCAAGCTGGCTGCACATGCTGAGCTGCCTCGCAGGTACAGTTGCTGTTATAAGCTCTGCTGGAAATTGTTCCCTGGAGACTGAGGACTTTTTGGGAGGAGGAGGAGGAGCAGGGAGGTGGCAAACAGAGCTGTTGGGAAGGGTTGTGCTGCTGCTCCAGTCAATATCAGCTCTGGGCAGCACCTTAGGAAGAAATAACCTTCCCAGAAGGGTGCACACAGGAGTGGTTGGGATCTGAGGGCTCCACAAAGTGAGCAAACACGACACAAAAACCCTTCTGGGGAATATAAATATCTCTGTGCTGATGAGCTGGTGAGAAGAAGGAAAGGCAAAATTCCCAAGGCAGAAATCAACCCTCTGACAGTACCATCTGGGGTGTCCTGTAACAGCTCTGCCAGCAGTTTCTCCAGGACATCTTGGTATTTTTCCAGCTGCCTTGGGGTGAGCCAAGCTCTGACAGGAAGGGCTTGCTGTGGAGGAAACCAGAGAAGTCAGAACAAAAAGGTGAGGGGAGCAGAGGGAGGGAGGTTGGGGTGCTCTGACCCCACTTGGATCGAGTTAGTGGAGGGTTTAGGATTTCGAGGGCAGAAGATGCTTTTCCTCATATGGGGAAAAGCAACATTTTGAAGGCAACACACTCTTGAGTTGTTCAGAGCGCTGTTGCATAACCCGTGGGCTGGCTCAGAAATCCAGATAAAGGCACCTCCTGGCAGCAGGGATGCAAAGAAAATAATTTCTGAACCTTCTAATCCTCCACTGTGTGGCACATCGACCCTTCCAGGCTGAGCCTGCAGAGCTCCTGCCCTAGCAACAGCTGAGGACGAGCTGTGGTCCTGCTCCAGCCTGCTGGACTTGGTGCCAGCTGTGCCTGAAGCAAAGAGCTCTGTTCTGGTGCTGGCCAGCTGAGGGATGTGCTGGGGATTTCACACTTTGAACTGGGCATTTTGCTGTTTAAATCCTGTTACTGAGTGCTGGTGCATCATGAGTGCAGGAGGAGCTGCACATTAGGCTGTGCCTTGGCCAGATTCCAGCCTGGCTGGTCCTGCTGTCTGTCCCACTGGGTCTGTCCCTGTTTGGGGGGATCTGCACCCTCCTTTTGCTAGCAGAGCACAACCAAGCTCCCTGCAGGAGTGGCTGCCCACACAGGAAAAAGCTCCCTGTGCTCAAGTGGCAAAGCACAATTTTCAGACTTGGCTCACCAGGTAAGTCTGCCTTTGAGGGCTTAGCCTGGCACTTCAATCCCTAAAATTGCCCATTTTCTGCTCTCAGTACAGACTTGGAGTCCAAGTTTTTAAATAAGGCCTCTCCAGTGCAGGGAACTGTGGGGTCAGAGGTGACACCGAGCAGGAGCTGAAGCAGAACTGGGAGTTCCTGCCTTGCACCTGGCTGGGCTTCACTGCCTGGCAGAGACCTCAAACTGTTCTCATCTTCCTCAGGGAGAAGCTGTTGGGTCTCAGGGGTGACCTGGCTGCTGAATGACCAAGATAATTTAGGGTGGAGCTAAAACTTCTCTCTGATGTAAGCAGGCAGGCTGGCAGAGAACATCTCTTGGACTCCTTGTCCCCTGCATGTCCTCGTGGGCTTCTCAGGGTCCAATGGCTCCACATACCTGGAGGGTCTTGGCTGCACTGACATCCACACCAGATTGCTCAGAGAAACCTTCCTCCTCCAGCTGCTGCAGCGAGCTCAGGGATTTCTTCTGCCCTGCCTTGTTCCTCTCCTTTTCCTGCAGCTTTGGGGGAGAGAGTTGAGAGGGCAGTTGGTGATGCTGGGATCAGCAGCAAACCCACTCTGTGCTGTCCCAGCAGCCAGGAATCCACAGTGCTGGGCACAGAACCAGTGGGATGGTGGAACCCTACTGGAAGTGCCCATCAGCTGTGGCCTGAGTGGCCTTTGGGGACTGAAATCCTGCAGTGCTGGGGGCGAGGTCAGGTTACGGGGCAGGGTGTGAAGGTCTGCAGTAAACAGGAGCCACGTGAGGTGGGAAACTCTGTCAGCAGGAGATGGGAGCTGACAGCACTGGGACCTTTCCATGGGAGCTGACAGCACTGGGACCTTCCCCAGCTGTCCCACAGAACCTGGCCTGGGTCTGTGCTGGAGCACTGCAAGGAAACTGAACCCGGCCCTGCACGTGCAGAGGCCTGCACATGCAGAGGTCACATTTTCCCAGCCTGCAGAAGCAGGTCTGTAATGTCAGCCCATCCCCACTTATTTAGTTGCCTTCAGGACCCTCTGGAAAAAGCCAGAGGTGCTTTGGAGTATGACAGACAGAGCCAGACACATCAAATGTGGCACAGGCCATGCTCAGCGTCCAGCACATGAGCACAGGAGGGGCAGGGACAGCCTTTGGGGGACAGATTTCCCTTTTGCTCATCCAGAAACCCCCAATTCCTGGCAGACACAGAGCTACAAGGGCTGTGGGGTACAAACACAGCCCATGTGGGTCCCCATCCTCCCCAAGGGCTTTGAAGAATGCCTGTGCTCCCCACCAACAGCAATTGTTATCCCGGGGGAGGTGTTGGGAATGGGATTTCTCCCGGTATCCAGGGGCTCGGCAGTGCGGGGGAAGCTCGCTGGGGCTGCGTTTCAGAAGCTGCCGTCTCCGAGCCTGCCTGACACCTTTCAACGGTATTTGTTTCACTTCAAAAGGAAAAACGTTCTCTCGGCACGTCCCAGAGGTGACAACCAGCCGGGGGATGGTTAATTATTTGTTACAACAAAAGAGCCATCACTGAGCTGATGGGAGGCTGCAGCTGCTCTGGAAGAATTCCAGCACCAGGAAAGGGAAAGGACCCGCAGGGACCGCAGGTGACACCCCCACAGGTGTGGCTGACCTTTGGTAGGGGGGTCCAGGCTCTTCCTTTCTATCTCACACCTTAAAAATCCCCTCTGCCTCCCCCCAAAGGTGTGGATTTTGGGAGGAGGATATCACAGTGTCTCCTGTTGGCGTGCACTGCAGTTTGGGGGATGAGGGTGGGAGAAACCTATCCTGGTTTATTCATTCCAGAGGGATTACCTGCATTTTCTGGAAGTCACTCTGGGTGAAAAAGGGCATGAAGCCTTGGGTCTGCTCAGCCAGCACGGACAGCAGGGACACCAGCAGCAAACTGGCCACCACCTTCCTCGAAACCATCCTGAGAGCCTGGACAGCACAGGAAAGGAGACACCAGGGCACGAGGGGAGAGGGAGGTGTGACAAAAATGCCTTTGGCTCTGCACCAGCTGCAACCCAGCTCAGCCCCAGCCCACCTGAGGGATATTTACTCTTCCAGTTGCTCCTGAGCTGAGAATAGAAGTGCTTTGACTGAGAATAGAAGTGCCTTGACTGACAATTCTCTTCTCAAAGCTGTTTGTGTAAACAGATTTGTTCTTGAGCAACATCTCCAGGGTTTCAAGCCCAGCCCTTCAGGACTGCTCAAGCCTCCCTGAGTTCTGGAGCCTCAGCCCTGCAGCTGTGTTGGTTTAGGACCTGATCACATCCAGAGCAAACCCATCAATCCCAGCACCAGCACGGCAGACAGAGATGCTGCAAAGAGAAAATCCTTCAAACAGCTGGTTTTTAAATTTTTGTTTTGATTTTCCTCACCACTGGAAACCTTCCTGAGTGGACCGGATCTCTTCAGAAACCTCATTGAGTCCAAGGAAATGGGAAAGGCGTTTTCTGTCTGAGCCTGGAATAAAGGGCTTTAAAAACCACCTCTGAAGTGATCTGTGACTTCACCTCAGGAAAGGACTTATGTAAACATTGAATGTTCTCTTTAAATATTAAAATATTCTCTCTGGACAGACTTAATGAAGTCTGGTCCTACAGCTTAACTTCTCCACCTGATTGGAGCCTGATCCTTAATTAGTTTCAGCAACCTCTTGGTTTGGACATTATTGAGAAGACATTGTTAAGTTAGATTTGACTCCTGAATTAGATTTCCCATAAATATCAGCTGGTATTGAACCTAGGGCCAGTGGAAGTTAATAAATATTCCCTTTCCACAGCATCTGTCAGTCACATCCTCTCCTCTCCCTTCCCTGGGCACTGCACCGGTGCCATCTCCCCTGCCCACCCAGACTGGGCCACCAGAGCCACCTCCTGCCCTGGGACATCCCAGGATGTCCCAGCCCTGTTTCCTGCAGGGTTCCAAGCAGGAATTCTCTGGCTCTGCCCTTGCAATGCAACCTCAGCAGCATCAATCTTTGGTGCTTTTTCATTTGTTCTATCACTGCAGTAAATATATAAATAAATAAAATACTGCTGAATACAAAGAAAATACACCCAGTCACTTCCTTCATCTCTTCTTGGCTAATCCTTTTGGGAATTCATTCTCTCTCCCTCTTCTCCCAGAAAAAACACCCACACAGACCTCTCCACTCAGAAACAGCCCTGCTGAGAGCCCTCCCTTGCTTGGCAAGCAGGACCTGTATTCCAGCCCCGAGATTTGCTCAGCACCTCTCCAGGCAGAGAGCACTTGGTGGATTTGCTTCCCAGCTCCAAAAGGAAAAGAAAAAAGCAGGAGGATCCCGAATTCAGCATCAGCACTGCAGGCATACAGGGCTGGGACACCCCCCAAACCCAGTCAAGTGCTAGCCTGGGGGCAGGAGGGGTGGGCAGCTAGCGCAGCTGGCACAGTGACAGGACAGGACATTCACTACTAAGCTGTCTCCCAAAAAATCCAACCATTCCTGGCTCTAGGAGCTGTCTGAGGGTCATTTTCTGCCTGCTCAGAGCGCACCAGGGCTCCCCACAGCTCTGTGGCAGTGCCCAGTGTCTGCCAGGTGCCCACAGGAGGCAGGAGCTGCTGGAATTGGTGCTCCTGAGATGGGGATGAGGGAACAGCACCTTCCCCATTGTTTCAGCATCAATTTTGTTCCCTCCTCGTCCGAGCTGGCTCTGCTGTGACCAAGAGGTGCCAAGACCTACCTGGGAGTGCAGCCACAGGACACTGGAGGTCAGAGCTCTTCTCCCTCCTGTCACACCTGGGTGCTCCTGCTGGTTCTCCTCCCTTTATAAACCCATCCAGGCACTGCAGTCACTCACCTGTGACCCTGTCCAGCTGCCTGGCCTGCATGGAAACGGCTTTCCCAGGCAGGGATTGTTATCTGCACTGGAGTTCTCTGAGTTTCTCGTTTCCAGGCAGATCCCTTCTTCTCCCTGCCCAGGTTCTTCAGCTGTTCCTGGTGGTCCCACAGCTGAGAAAGATCAGCTGCTGCCTCAATTTCTCCATCTCTAAGAGAAATTCCTCTCTCCTGGCTTGTGTTTCTAGACACTGAGCCTGCAGTGAGTCTTTTAGGTTGTGAATGTCCCAGCACTACAATGACACCTGTGTCAATTATAGTTCTACTGTAACTGCAAATCACAATAATATCAAAATTGCCACTTGGAGTCTTCAAGTGGCTCCTTCTCCCATCCTCACTGAGCCTGGCACGCTGATCCCCCTCGGGAACACAAATCCTGCACTGTCATCCCTCTCCAGACAAACGAGGTGCTGAGAGAGGGAGGGAATTGTGCAAGAACTCATCCACTCCCAGGACCATCAGCCAGGAGCTGATGCCAGAGGGTTTGGAATCAGGCCAGGCACATCCTGGTGCTGCTCCTGAGGGAGTCTGGGAGCAGCCAGGCGAGGAGCAGGAGGGAAAAACGAGCTGGGAATCCATGAAATCCTCCTGCATCCAGAGGCTCCGTGGGCTGGGAGAGCAGGGAGCATTCCTGCCTGCCCGGGGAGGGATATCGGGAACAGCCATTGCCCAGCCTGGGAATGGCATTTGTCACCTGGGAATGGCATTTGTCACCTGGGAATGCCGTTTGTCACCTGGGAATGCCGTTTGTCACCTGGCCCCATCATAGGCAGTCAATAGGACACGGGCACACCAGGTGTCACCAGGGACCTGCTGCTGTCACAGCTGTCAATAACGCTCGATTTGGGACACAGCCCTCCTGAAAAACCTCGTGTCCAGCACTCAGGTGCTTCCCGGATCCCTGGGCATCCTCCCCAGCTTATCACAAAGCTCCCAGAGACTCCAGCTCAGCTTTGCTCCCTGGAAACCTCCCTGGGAATGTGGCTGGGGGTGATGGAAAGGACGTCACCCACACAGTGTGGGGTGACCCCTCCCTTCCCTAAACAATTTGCACAAACCCCATTCCCATTTTAATTGACTTTTCCAGGGCTTTTCTTCACATGGTTATGATGGATGCAGCTGAGGAGTCAGCAGATGGTGCTGGGAAGTGACAAATGAGTTACCAAGAAAGGTCACTTTTCCAAAGCACTGAACTTCCCCGTGTCTTGTCCCACTGTCCCTCCAAGACGCGTCTGTCTGGCAGCTTTCCATCCATCTGGGATGGAGCCTTCTGCCTGGGGAAGGACAACCTTCCAAATCAAACAGAGGGATGAAAATTAATCATATCTGTATTAGCTGCATGCAGCCTGCCAGCTTTACCTCTTAATTATGCAAGAGTGCTCCGACAGGAAGGAATCGTGGAGCTGAAAATAAAGGATCTGACTCCAGGTCTGGGAGCAACAGGCACCTCCTGGCTCTGGCTTGGCCCAGTCCATAAATGCAGCTTTTGGCACATCCTGGCTGCAAAACAAGGATAAATGAAAATAAAAAATCCCAGCTGGAGGTCTCCCTGCCAGCACTGTAATTCCAAAATTCCATCCTGCTGCATCCCTGGCACAGTTTGCAACCTGCAGCCCCCAAAACTCCCCTTTGGGCTGCAGTGCCAAGTGGCAGCAGAGGTAAGAGGCAACAGAAACATGATGTGCAGGATGGGTTTGAGTGCAGTTCTGCTTGTTCTGAAAGTGAAATGTTTGGCATAACTGGGAGTCGTTTTCCCAGGAAACTGGCAGTGGAGTGCAGTCCATTGGGCCTGGCAGCAGTGGCAGTGCCAAGGAACAAGGGGCAGAATGAGCTGCCTGTGCCAGCAGCACACCCAAACCTCTCTGGAAACCAGCTCTGAGGTGACCTGTGCACCCCAAAACTGGGGAAATTCTGCCTGTTGCCTCAGTTTTCCATGAAAGAATAAAAGAGAGGGAAAATGGTTTTCTGGACAGAGCCTGGGTGGATTTGGCTTCTCTACAAGGGCTGGAGGGGACAGGCACTGACCAAAACCATAACAATCCTCTTTCACTGGCATTAAAAAAAAAATAAAATTCCTTTTCCTAATAAAATAAATGTCTGGGCTTATAAAAATTTTCTATTCTCTCAAATAAGGAAAGAAATAAACAGGAGAAAAATGTTTCATTGCCTGGTTTCTCTACATTTTTGGTCACTCCTTTGCCACCCTCTCCCCGATGTGGAAGGAGTGAAGAGAGGAGGGAGAGGAGGTGAGAAAACACGATGGATGCAGCTCAGCTGTTCCCATTTTGGTTTTCAAATCTGAGCCACCCGGTTTTCACTTGAGGGATCAGGAATATTTTTAGGAATGGTACAAAGTGCAGCCTCACACCCAGGGAGGGGATGTGACTGGTTTGTCCTGTGGGGCTGGGTGACATCCCTGGGCACCCCACTGTCCTTTTGGGGTGCTGTGACCCCAGGCAGGTGATGGGAGAGCTCAGAGCCAGGGAAATCACTCAGATTTCAGCCAAAGAGATCTCTGCCCTGCTCCCAGGGGATATTTATTCACTTTGGTGAGAAGGAATTCAGCTTTTCCACACTCCAGGCACCCTCTGACCTTTCCTTGCCTCATTCCCTCCTTCCCCTGCCCTGTTCCCATGTCCAACACCAGTGGATCAGGTTGAGCCCTGCAAGCACCACCACCAAGGCACCACAAAAAGGCCCAGATGGTTTTGGGGGGCTTTTGAGGGGAAAAGGGGCAGGGAAAACAACTGGGTGGGGGGGAGAAAAGAAGGGAGAGAAAGAAGAGGAGGGAAAGAAGGGCAGGAAAAACAATTGGGGGAAAGAAATGGAGGGGGAAAAAAGAGAGGGAAAGAAAGGCAGGAAAAACAAGCAGGGGGAGGATAAAAGGAAGGAAAGAAACAAAGAAGAGGGGGAAAAGAAGAGCAGGGGAAACAAGCAGAAGGAAGAAGAGGAGGAAAAGAAAGAAAGAAAAGAGGAGGGAAAGAAGGGCAGGGAAAACAATTGAGGGGGAGAATTAAAGGATGGAAAGAAAGAAAAGGGGAGACAGAAGGGGTCCAGCATCGTTGTGCTCAGCAGTGCCAGCTGCCAGCAGATTTCCCAAGACTGGATGATGCCAGATTCCCAGGATTTATTGGTGCTCTCACTGGAGTCTCCCTGTTCATCCCAGCACCTCTCAGCAATCAGTGGCCATTTATCTGCCACAGAGGAGAAGGGTTCTGGCTCTCGAGGTACCAATTCATCCTGGGAGGAACAAGGAGGCAGAGCTGGATGGCTTCAGGGTGAAAAAGAGACTTGTGTGGCAGGTCAGTGAGCTCCTGGGCAAGGAATCCCAGGAGAGACTGGGAGAGGAGCAGCAGCACATCCATCCCAGCTGGGATGTGGGAAAAACAGAATGGAAAATTGTGACAGCAGCAGAAAGATCTGCAGAGCCTCAGGGCCTGTGCAGCCAGGCCTGATCCCAGCACAGGGCTCACTTTTGATAAAATGCTCGTTTAATCCGTGGATATTTTGCTTAGGTGCAGAATAGCAACCTCAGCGAAAGCCTCTCAACCACAAAGGCTTTAGAGGGCTAAACAGTAAAGATTGGGAATTAAGAAGAATAAATATTAATGAAAAGGGTGGGAAAATGCATCATTTCTCCAGACAGCCCTGCCTGTGCTCCCCTGCACGGGGCTGTTTGGTTTATTGTTCCCTGGAGCAGGAGCTGCACGTGCTCGGAGGGATCATGCTGGGATGGAGCCACACAGAGCCTGGAGAGAGCCTGCATCCCACAGGAGAGGGAAAAGGGAGCAGATTGCCCAAAAAAAGGGTCAAGAAGGGATTCAACATGCAGCAAACCCTGCGCTGCTGGCAGTGGTGTGGGTCAAGCCCAGAGTGGTACAGCCAGAGCCAGAGCTGTTACATAAAGGGATGGGGAGCAGCCCAGCCTGGGCTGGATGGAGGAAATGAATCCAATTACAGGATGAAGGGCACAGGGAGAGGATGGACACATTTGGTCTGGAGCAAATCCCTAAAGGCTTTAAAGCAGGGACAGCAAGAATGAATCATGGTGCAGGACACGCAGCCACCACTGAGAGGAGTTGGGGCCTTGGAATGGGGCAGGAGGCAGGAATGGGGCTCTGCACCTGGCTGAGGGACAAACACTGCCAGGATGTGGTTCTTCTGGGAGCTGGGACACCAGTTTGGCTGTTCCTGGGGATGTTGGAGTGAGGAGCCAGCCCAGCCAGGCAGCAGGGAACAGCCCTGCTGGAAAGAGGAAACAAGCAGGCAACCCCCAAATTTCCTCTGTGCTGATTCCCATAAGATTATAACCCAGCTGCCCGTGTCACAGCAGGCTCCAGACTTCCACTGAGAAAACTAAGGGCTTGTATTAGAAAGAAAAAAAAAATAATTTGACCCAGTTATGACAAAACGAAGCAGCACGTTCACAGCATCGCTTTGGAAACCCATGAGCAGCCACAACAAGGCCCTCGGGAGTAACAGGATTCCACTTCAAATGAGATTTACAAATTAAAAATAAAAGAGCTGCATTATTTCTGTGTGCCTGAACCCCCTTTCCTGGCTGCTCAGCCAGCCTCAAGTGGACACTGCAGGGTGGGGAGGGGTGCTGTGCACATGCAAACCTTGGGAATTTGGGAAAATCCTTCACTTTTCCTCTCTGACTTTGCAGTCAAGCACCTGCCCCATGGCAGGCAAAGGAGGAGAGCTGGACACAGATCCCTGGTAACTCCCTCAGAGAGCCCAGAAACCAGACCAAAATCCAAACTGGTTCCAGTTTGCCAGGCTGGGAGATCAGCACAGTGTTTTTGCCATTGCTCCTGGCAGAGCACGACTCGCTCTGGGTGCAGCCCTGGGAGCGCTGCTGGGATCTGCCAGGATCTGCCAGAGCTGCTGGGATCTCCTGGAGGTGCTGGAATCTGCCAGGATCTGCTGGGATCTCCCGGAGCTGCCAGGATCTGATGGAGCTGCTGGAGCTGCCGGGATCTTCCTGAGCTGCCGGGATCTTCCAGAGCTGCCAGGATCTGCCGGAGCTGCAGGGATCTGCCAGGATCTGATAGAGCTGCCAGGATCTGCCAGCTGTGCCGGCTGCTCCTCGCTGCGGGGCCGGGGGAATGTCTTGCACACCTGCCCACTCTGCCACAGCCCCGGGTTGTCACCGAGGGAGAAGTGTTGACAGCAGCACACGGAGCGGAGCAGGTTCGCAGCTGAGCCGGGATTGCTCAGCTCCTTGGCAGGGAAATGACAGGGCCCAAAGAGTGCCTGTCTCTCCAAGGGAATCCTGCAGCGCTTGGAGAGACATTACCTGGATCAGCAGCAGGAGGGAAAGGCTGGGAGCTGACAGAGCGTGCAAATAGCAGGAGAAGAGGTTGCCGTGGGGGAGCTCTCCCCACATCCCAGCCGCTTTATGGCTTGGGGGGAGAGCCTGAGCAGGATGGAGATGGAGAACCTGCATGGAAAATGGGAGCTGAGGTCCCTCCTGCTAAAATTTTGTGCATGAAAGACATAAGACAGCCCGCTGTACACTCTTATTTTTTGGGACAAAAGCAAGGCCACCTCCCTGTCCACCCCCAGCCCCTGCCCTGGGTACCACAGAGCCACCAGGTAATCCCTGCTGGAGGAGGGCCGGCCCAGAGAACCCAATTGTAAATACATCAGTGTCCTCCTTCTCCCTGCCACACGTTTAAATCTATTTGATCCACTCTAATGGATTGATCTACAAGTTTGTGCACACACATCCTGCTTTGGACGGGCGGCTGGCAGCACATCGCCCATCACGGCCTGTCAGCTCCACTCAGCCTCACCTCGAGCGCAGAGCGAATCCAATTACAGGATAAAGGGTTTTCTTCCCCTCCATATGGTCTCTATAACGCTGTGGCTTTATCTTGCCTTAACCCCTTTCCTGGCGAGGGAGCTCCCAAGCCTGGCCTAAGCAGCTCAGCGCCATGGCCCTGGGTGGCTGCTATGTGATACGGGAAATGGGGTCTTCCCAGGGCACCCAGAGGCACATTCCTCCCTCTTTTCCTGCCCACTGGGGAGGAATGAGCCCCCACGGGAGGGAGATTCAGGGCAGCACTGGTTATAAAAGCAGCCAGCAGCACAGGAGTGAGCCCAGCCATGCAGAGTTGTGCTCACAGCCGGGGTTCACGGGGCTGTGCCTCAGCCCAGCACCAGGAGCTCAGCACAGATGTTCCCTTCATGACTGACTTGTTGTGCTCTTGCATTTCCCTCCACCTTGCTCTGCCAGGTGTTACCTGGGTGTCCCTGGGCAAGCGGCTCCTGTGGCAGGGCTGGGGATGGGCACCACAAAGGGCTCCAGGAGCCCCCCTCCCCTGTGTGAGCTGTGCCTGTCGCTGATCCCTGTGAACCAGGCGTGTCGGCTCTGTGCGAGCCGGTTATTTGATTATAATTATCATCCCTTGCTTTACACAGGACACGAAAGCCCAGAGCAGCTCAGGGCCCCATCACGCCGCGCGCCAACAAACAATGAGCGAGAGACAATCCCAGCTCAAAGCAGGAAAACCTGCAAGGGGCAAGAAAAGCCTTTTCTTGAGGACAAACACAGAGCAGCAAAGCTCTCCTCCCGCATGAGGCACGGCCTGGAATTTGCTGCTGTCGTAGAGTCAGCACAGAAAACAACCGGGAGCTCTCCTGGAGAGAGAGCAGCTCATAAACTTTCCCTGCTAAGAGACAGCAAATTAAAGCCATCTCTGTGACAGGGCTGCAGCAGGAGCTGAGGTTGCATTCAGGACACATCCTGGAGGGACCAGGCACTCTCAGTGGTGTCATTTCCCTGCTCTGGGTTTACTCGAGGCCTTGGCCATTGCTCCGGCTGTGCTGACCTGCCCAGAGCTCTAAATCCACCAGCCTTGTGGCAGTGACCCCAGGGGACACATCCATGAGGACAGCTGGGAGGGGACAGCCCTCTTACAAAGCACAGGTGGCTCAGGCTTACCTGCTCCACAGGCAGCTCCCAAAAAAGGAGAAGGGCCTGGTCCAGGTCAGCTGAAACCCTCTCAGTCCAGTTGTCCCTTTGAAAGGTGTCTGGGAGCCACCCATCAATCCGAATCTCCTCCATACTCAACTGCCAGGTGAGTGGAGAGGATCTGCTGAGCCAGGAAAGGTCCCTCTCCCAAAAAGTGCAGCTGAGTGTTGCCCCAGCACCCAGACTCAGTGTCCCTGTTCCCCCCACAGCTTCCTTTGCACCACTCTTGACTTTAGAAGAGGGCAGGACACTCCAAAGAGGTGACAGGAAGGGATGGGAGGTGACAATTTACTTTCCCATGGGGTACCCATGTCCAGATGCAAAACCTTGGAGAAGCACCAGAACCTTGGGGTGCTGCTGGCACTGGCAGTGAGGCCCAAGTGTTTTTGAAGTGAAATCTTGGAGCTGAAGATTTGCTTTCTCTTTTGAAGGTGAGCCACCACAGTGAAATATTGGAGCTGGAGGGAGTTGCTTTCTCCCATGGGAGCTGGGAGGTGCACAATGGAATTGGGATGGATGCACAGCTGGTTTTGTGAATTAGAATTTCTGGGATCTCCTTTGATATTCACCTCATTCTGCAACAATGTGCCAAATTTTTGTACATCTGGAGCCTGACTATGACTAGGAGAGGCAGGAAATTCCTCCAGGAAAAGCTCTGTGAGAAGCAGGGCCATGGAACTCCTCCACTTTCCCCTCATCCCCTCAAGGAAGACCTGGACCAGGAATTTGGTGCCTGGTGGTTTCACAGTGTGAGAATTCCAAGAGGCACATCCATCCCTTGAGGAACCCTCGTCCCAGCGCACCTGGGGCTGGCCTGACCCACTTCCCTGCACCATGTCCTACTTCTGCACCCACTGGATCAGGAATTAGGACACCATCCATCCCAACACCCCCTTAGCCTTCCGCTCCAGCTCGGAGACGCTCCAGGCGTGCAGGAGACCTCATTCATCCCACGGGACAACAGTGACTTTTTCCATGGGCCGTGCCTTGAGGAGGAGGAGGCCCAGCTTACCTCGTTATCCGATCAGCTCCCTTAACCCCCCACATCCCCAGGATTAATGGAAGAGCTTCCCTAAGGCGCCTTAGGCAGGTCCCCTGGAGAAGGAGCCCCCATGACCCAGAAGGAAGAAATGGGGAAGAAGAACTTGGATGAGATGGAGCATTGGCACTGGCCCTGCTGGGAATGGCTTCCCAGGCTCGTGTGTCCTGGGATGGGGATCCCACACTCTGTGCTGGGAGCCTGGGAGAAGCTCCCTTCCATCCCTCTGGCTCTCCCAGGCTGTGCTGGTCTCTCTGCACTCTCTACAGGGAGTTCAGGATGTCTTTGCCCTCCTTTGTCCTGTGGCACAACCAGGGGTGTGATCAGGGTCACACAACCAAGAGCTCTGCCCCAAAATGCTGCATTTACCAAAAAATTACAAATTGTATTACCTTTAGGATGGGAAATGGCTTCCCCTCCTACCTTTGCCCAGCTCCAGGCCCTTGGCTGTGTCAGCAGAGCCTGGATTTGGGATGCAGACCCCAGCAGTCCCCACACTGAGCCAGGCACCTGAAACAGAGCCCAGCCAACAGCTCAGACCCACAAAGCTCGGTCCAGTCTTCCCCCAGTGACCTCCCCAAGGTCAGTGGGGCAGAGCTGGCCATTCCCCAGGCCCCAAGTGGTCTCACAGGGTCCTTCAGCCACCCAGGGACACCCCAAACCTGTGACACACTGTGGACCCCAGAACAGCCCATTTTCACATCGGCCCCTCCCAAACTCCCCACTGCTCCTCCCACCTTTGCCCCTCTTCCCAAGCACTCCCCACCCCATCCCTTCCTGCTCCCAACACCTTAAACAACATTAAACACTTAATGGCAATTAATACGCTTTAATGCAGGTTTTGGGGCCAACTGGCTGCTTAGAGGGTGCTTAAACCATCAACCCCTCTCAATCCCGTTGCCCTTGTCATACAAAGTTAGCCGAGCCCCTCGTCAGCCTCCCCCCTCCCTGGAGGAGGCCGGAGGGTATAAAACCACCCCGGGGCGCGGCACCGCCAGCCCCCGGCGCGGCGCAGGGCAGGGCAGCACCTCCATCCCCTCGCCTTCTGCTGCTCCTCGTAATTCATCCATTTTTGGGTTGGAGGGGAACCCTCTCAAGGGGGTGGGGCTTCCCCTTTTTTATTCATCAGGGTCAGAACGCAGTTCATTGCAGAAAACCCCTCCGGCAGAGCAGCTCCCGTAGCCAGGGCAGCATGAACGGGACGGAGGGGATCAATTTTTACGTGCCTATGTCCAACAAGACCGGGGTGGTGCGGAGCCCCTTCGAGTACCCGCAGTACTACCTGGCCGAGCCCTGGAAATACCGCCTCGTGTGCTGCTACATCTTCTTCCTCATCTCCACCGGCTTCCCCATCAACTTCCTCACCCTCCTGGTCACCTTCAAGCACAAGAAGCTCCGGCAGCCCCTCAACTACATCCTGGTCAACCTGGCGGTGGCTGACCTGTGCATGGCCTGCTTTGGTTTCACCGTCACCTTCTACACCGCCTGGAACGGCTACTTCGTGTTCGGCCCCATTGGCTGTGCTGTGGAGGGATTCTTTGCCACGCTGGGAGGTAAGGGATGGGCATGGGGGCTTGGGGTTTCCTTCTCCATGGCTTTGGGAGTCTGGTTCCATCCCTTCATGGCACTGTTGGGATGTGCAGTGTTGTTCCTTTGTGTGTGGGGCTTGCCCTGCACTTAAAATGGGGGAGGAAAAGAGATTTCTGCGTGTTTGACCTTGATAGCAAGGAGCCTCCATGGCATGGTGGCAGGGAAAGGAAGCCTGGGAAGGGATCCTTGTTGGCAGGATCCAGCCTGGGGTCACCTGGCCCTGCTGGTCACAAGGTGGTTACCAGAGATCTGCCAGGGATGACCACAGTGTGTTCCTGAATCAACGCCAAGCAGCTCGGACCAAGAACGGGGTTGGACTTGATCACCTTAGAGGTCCTTCCCAACCTTCACAATTCTATGATTATTCCTTTGCCCAAAGGCTTCCCTTTTTGGGGAAATGGAGGGTTTAGAAAGGGAAGAGAAATCCCTCAGGAAGGGAACCCCATGGAAGAGCTAGAGGTGTGGAGAGAGGAGAGGGCTCAGTGCTCATCCAGGGGCAAAAGGAAGGTGAGGAGGATCCAGGGCGGTTCCCAGGCTCCTCAAGGATGGCTCAGCTCTGTCCCAGCTGCACCAGATTTGGATGCCCTTGGGATTTTCCTTGAGGCATTTCTCAGGGACACGCACGAGTGCTGCCAACACTTGGCCCTGCAGAAAAACAGGGAGAATTCACTCGGCAGCCGGAGCCCACGCAGCCAGCCCTGCCCACACCACACCTCGTGATGGATCCGACAGCCACCAGTCCTTGTTGGAGAGACCCAGAGCCACCACAGGGACTTTGCTTTCCTTCCCCTAAACGGTGCCATTTCCCACAGTGATGCTGCTCTGGAAATACACATTTTAAAAATACGGATATTCTGCCAAAGGCACAGCTGAATGTCCTGATCCAATCCAAGGAGCAAGGAAAGGCTTGATTTTGGGGTCAGAAGATCCCAAAGTCTGCTCCATCCCTATTCAGCGAGCCTTGGGCAGCGTTATTTTGCCTTTCCAATGTTTGTACCTCTCAGAGGAGGAGGAGGAGGCTCCTGTTCCCAGGGAAGGAAGTTGGCTGGGAAGCAGCGGGCTGTGCGAGCAGCAGGTCCCCAGCGAATCCCAGCACAGGGTGTCGTTATCAGCAGCTTATCACAGCTGGGGGCATTAGCAGGCTTACAGCACCGACTAAACGCTCCCAAATCCCCTGAAGTTTAATTATCCCTCATAAATACATGTGCACGTTTCCCACCCACACAGTCCCCCCCTTCCCCGTGCCTCCCCCGATCCAGCGCCAGCAGAAGGCTCGTGAAATGCGCAATTTAAAGGAATCAACAGGTTTGGAGGCATCTGGCAGCATTGCCAGCAATTGTGCTTCCCCACGCCCAGGTGGGGTTCACTCCCTTGATTCTTAATTTATTAAAACCCCTCCGCCCCCAGCATCCCCTCGGCTCCCGGAGCTTCTGCACGTTACGGGTGAAGGATTCCCAGTTTCCTAGCAGGATGCTGCTTATCCCACGCTGATCCCCAGCTCCCCCTGCTCTCCTCTGGAAGCACCAAGGGAAGGTGGAGCCCAGAGGGGCTCTGACCACTCCGTGGGCTCTCCCTCTCCTCCCTGCAGGCCAGGTCGCCCTGTGGTCCCTGGTTGTCCTGGCCATCGAGCGCTACATTGTCATCTGCAAGCCCATGGGCAACTTCCGCTTCTCTGCCAGCCACGCCATGATGGGCATCGCCTTCACCTGGGTCATGGCCATTTCCTGCGCCGCCCCACCGCTCTTCGGCTGGTCCAGGTGAGCCCCAGGATCCCCAGCAGCTCCTGGATCCCTCCATCCCTGCAGGGAGAGCAGGTGGCTCCCGGCAGGGAAGTGCTTGGCCTTGGAGGAGGGAAATGAATGTCCCATTCCCGTGGGAGGGAGTGTCACAGCAAGCTGACACTGAGTGCACCCAAACCACCTGTACCACCCATCCAGCATCCCCCATCCTCAGGGAATTCCATCCCTGTTGCCTCCCAGGGAGGGTTCCGGAGCAGATTCCGACCTTTCTCCCTGCCAGGTACATCCCGGAGGGGATGCAGTGCTCCTGTGGGCCCGACTACTACACCCACAACCCCGACTTCCACAACGAGTCCTACGTGCTCTACATGTTCGTCATCCACTTCATCATCCCCGTCGTCATCATCTTCTTCTCCTACGGGCGCCTCGTTTGCAAAGTCCGCGAGGTAACGGCCGGAGGGGACTGAGGGGACAGGGGGGTGGCTCGGGTGGGATTGAGGGATGTGGGTTGGGGGTGCAGAGCTGCCCCTCACCACCCTCTGTGTGCACAGGCAGCTGCCCAGCAGCAGGAATCGGCCACGACCCAGAAGGCGGAGAAGGAGGTGACGCGGATGGTGATCCTGATGGTGCTGGGCTTCATGCTGGCCTGGACGCCCTACGCCGTGGTGGCGTTCTGGATCTTCACCAACAAGGGCGCCGACTTCACGGCCACGCTGATGGCAGTGCCTGCCTTCTTCTCCAAGAGCTCCTCCCTCTACAACCCCATCATCTACGTGCTCATGAACAAACAGGTGAGACACCCACATCTGGGGGCTCCACGGGCACGTTGCTCCTTCCCAGAAGGATCTCAGTCCATCCAGGGACTCCTGGTCCTGTGGCACGTCCCCACTGGCCCTCAGTGCCACCATTGTCATTTCTCTCCCCTCCCCAGTTCCGTAACTGCATGATCACCACAATCTGCTGCGGCAAGAACCCCTTTGGGGATGAAGACACCTCCTCCACCGTATCCCAAAGCAAGACCGAGGTCTCCTCTGTCTCCTCCAGCCAAGTATCACCTGCATAGAGCATGGACAGTTTGCACTGGGGTGACCTGCCGAGCTCGGGGTCCCCGACAGACGCCCCCCAGCCATTCCCTCGTGCCCCAGCCCCCTCCCCTGCAGGGGAATTTAGCTGTGCCCGTCCTGCCATAGCTGTGCAGACCCCACCCCACGCATCCACGGGGACCTACACGTGGCACTCTGAGCTCTGCCAGAGTGCTCCCACTCTACGTGCTCCCAGGAGCATGTCACCTCTGGGGGACTGTCCCTACCTGTCCCCATCGAGTTTGAACAGCAGTGATTGGTGGGGACCCCAAACCTTTTCCTGCCTGAATCCCACTCCCCACCAGCACCACCCTTCCCTGGGCTCCCAGGAGCATCACAGGAGCACCCAGGCCTCATTTGCAAAAATCTAAATATTCTGGCAAAGCCCCAGGAACAGGACCCCGTGGCTGGGGTGGCCCCAGCTGCCCCTCCCCATGGCCTGAGCCACGCTCCCGCCGGGATTCCCAGCAGGAATCGATTCCTGCAGCCTCTATAAATCAATTTAACAAACGGAGCCACGAGCAGGCTCTGCCTCCAGCCCGGCTCCCTCTATCCCCAAGACAGCACTGTAGATACATTTTTTTGTCTTGGAACCTGTAAATATTTGCTCATGTCCTTTGAAATCTCTATCCCTCTCAGCCCTTTCCTTTCTCCTACTGTTGCCCACTCCAAAGCAGACAAATTCCCCTTCCACCTCTGCTCTGGCTGGACAGGCACAGGCAACCTTGGAGGGTGGGGCCAGGACCCGAGCGCTTTCCTGTACATATTTTATAAATAAATAATCTCATGTCAGCACAAGGACGTCTGCAGTCAAGGAGTAGGGGTTTAAAAAATTAAGAAATAAACAGAAGCAGCACAGAGAAAAACACAGATGCTCAGTCCTCGTCCTTTCTCTTGGGCTGTGGGGACAAGATGCTGGTGGCCAGCTGGGGGAACACAAGATACAAGCGTGCAGGTGTCCCAAAAGCCATGGGAAGGGGGATCTGTGGGTGACACCAGCCCCACAAGGTGGCAGCCCCATTAGCTGGAGCACCAAAGGTGTTTAGAGGCAAAACCAGACACACAGGGCACAGCCCTCGCTGCCCAGCCAGGGGTTTTTGTACTTTAAGATTTCCCCATGTAGCCTTAAATAAAGCTTCAGCTGAGAGCTCCTTGCAGAGTTCAAGTTCACCTTCCTGTGGGGCCCTTCCAGGCAGCATTGTGACAGAATTGGCCAAATCAGGGAAAAATTGTTCCCTGTGTCAGTGAATTCACTCAGGAGTGGCTGGACAGTGATCCTGGTGCCAGAACCTTGCCCTCCTCCCCTCCTGGCTCAGCTCACACCTCCCCTCTCTGGTGTTTTTCCTCCTTTTTGGGTCCAAAGCCATCAGAACCAGCAGGAAGACCCAAGCTCATCCCTGGCATGGGAAGGCAGGGATAGGAAGCATTTTTTCCCCAAAACACCAGGCCTGGGAGGGGAAGGATCCAGCCCCTCTCTCCAGGCACCCTCCTGTCTCTGCACCCACCCAAATTCGGGGCTCCTGGCCAGGATTGCCCTGGAGCAGCTCCCACACCACTCTTGCTGTGCTGGATGATTCATGGCCACTCTGCCCATCCCAGGAGCCTTTCTTCCTTCCCTACAAAGCCCCTATGAGCTGAGCCCATATCCAAGCTCAGAACTGATTTCCTCAAACCATGGGAGCAGGGGAGGAGCAGCCACCAGACAACCAAAAACCCAAACCTCACCCAGCCCAACAGATCCAACCCTTCCCTGACAGAAAGCATCTCAATCAAAGGTTCCTCTTCAAAAATCACCCAGGAGTTCTTTCCTTCCACTTTTCCATAAATACACAGATTTATCCAGGCACTGCATTTGCAACCAGCAGGGACAATCCTGGCTTCACCCACTCAGAGCAGGCACCACCAGCTGCTCCAGTGCTGCTGGCCTGGCACTGCTGCCACCTAAATTCAGATAGAAACTGAGGAAAGCAGCCAGACTCGTCCAGGGAACAGAGACAGCTGGAATCTCGGGCCCAAAGGGCATTTCAGTGTCTGAATCCCATCCTTCTGCAGCTGGGACTGTTCCTCCTCATCCCAGCACTGCTGTCAGCTGGTTTAGGAAAACTGCAGTAATTGGCTCAATTCATTTTAAATCAGTTCTCATTTGTGCAAGCAGCACTTGGGGAAAAGCAGCTTGGAGTTTATAACGTCCTGATTTGGAGCAGCCACAGGGATGAGGGGGAAATCTCAGTGAGGTGTTCTTGGTCTTTGCCCCACAGCCCTGGGCACAGACAGAACGCCAAGAAAAGGGACAAACCAGGGTGCTGGCCCAGTGCTGTTCCCCATGACCCTCATCCTGCCCAGGGCTGATCTCTCCAGGCTGGAATGGCACTGCCTGGATTTCTCCCAGGACATTTTTATCCCATCAGTGCAGAAGGAGCAGCTCCGTGCCAGAGGGTCTGGCTCTGCTCGTTTGTCTCTGCCAAAGGAAAAACATCTCCTTGTCCAGCCAGAAGGAATAAGAAGATTAAAACCCTCAAACACTCCCCCCTTCCCTCTGTGCCATCACACACAGCACTGGAGGGGCCAAATCCCTCTCTGGGGTGCCCAGACCCTGCTACCAGGGGGAAAAGCTGCTCCTGAAGGGAAAAACTGCTGGAATTAGAGCTTGGGAGAAGCCAGGATTGCCCCTGACAGTGCCAGGGGGACCTTGCACAGACCCAGCAGCCCAGGGAGACCCAGGCAGTGTTTGCCTCCCACCCAGGAGGGTTCAGGAGTCCCCACATTTGTGTCACTTCCCAGCAGGGCCACGTTTGTGTCACATCCCCAGCCCGAATCCATCACGGCTGCCTGTGTCACGTTAGCAGCAATAAAAGGATTCAAACAGCAATTCCTTACTTTTATGAACAAATGGCCCTGGCTGGGTGATTCAGGCAGCATTCAATTCCCAGCCAGAAAGTGTCAGCAAAATCCCAGCCTCTCACATGTAGGTGGATAACTGCAAATGAAAGGAGGGAATTATTAGCACTTAATACTCGGTGGGTTTGCACTCCCCAGTGCTCCTCTCCAGGAGATGCCAAACGCTCCAGTGCTCCAGCAGCTGGGAGGGCCCTGCCAAGGGGGCTGCAGGGACTGGGGTGATGGCTTTGGACACTGGGATCCACCTCACCCCACTGCCAGGGCCCTGCTCCAGCCCACCCCACCAGACCCCTGGTCTCCTCCAGCCTGTCCTTTCCACAGCCCTTTTCTCCTCTGATCCATCCTCTCCAGAACCCCTTTTATCCTCCAGACTTTCCCTTCCAGAGCCCTTTTCTCCTCCATCCCATCCCACCCCATCCCATCCCGAGCCCCTTTTCTCTTCCAGCCTGTCCTCTCCAGAATCCCTTTTCTCCTCCAGCTTGTTCCATCCAGAGCCCCTTTCCTCCTCCATCCTGTCCTTACCAGATTCCCTTTTCTCCTCCAGCTCATCCCATCCTGAACCCCCTTTTTCCCTCCAGCCCATCCCCTCCAGAGCCCTTTTCTCCTCCCCACACCCCTCTCCCATCTCCTTCTCCCCACCCAGGGACCCTCAGGGACCCCAAACCCTTGGTGGCACCATCCCCCAGCTCCAGAGGGATCCAGGGAGGCTTCCCAAGCACCTGGGGCTGCTCCTGGCTGGGCAGGAATGTGCTCCACACTCTCCATTTCTCCTTCACCCAGCCTGCCCGTATTTTTCTTGTTCATCAGACTGACAAATGGGCAGAAAACAGACTCCTGGTGATTTCCTGCACAGGCTGCCCACTCCTCCTCTCCCCTCGGCGATGACTGAGAGCTGAAAAAGCAGGAATAGCATATAAATTTCCTCCCTGCTTTAATAAATACCTCTATTACCTTGTGCTTTCCCCCGGCTCACTGTGCAGCTCCTGCTGCCCGCCAGGCAGACGTGATAAACCCAAATTCACATTTCTGTGGGGAATCAGCAGCAGGGCTCAGGCAGGCTGGCAGCAGCAGGGGAGGGGTGAACCTCCCACCTCGGGGGTCTGGCTGCAGCTTCACATCATCCCACGGGGAGGTAAATTAATTCATTTATTACCGAAAGGGAGCTGGGGTGTGTCTGGTCCCTCTGTGGAATCCCTGTGCTGGTCCCGGGGGGAGGAGGGGTCCCACCATTGCCAGGGCTCGTCCCAGACACCTCTGTGCCCCTCGGGGTGAGCCTGGGGTTTCCTGAAGGGTGGGAATAAAGACAAACCCTGCTAAAATCTCAGCCAGAGAGCGCAGGGGGAGCAGAAGGGTTTGGTGGTGGAGGAAAAGCTGTCAGAGCTGGGATCTGGGCTGGATTCCTCCTCCCTGGGCCTCCTTCTCATCCAAATCCTTGCCTGGGGCTCTCAGGACACCCAGGACAGGATGTGTCACTGTCCCTTGGCCAGGAGACCCCCGAGCAGTGCAGGAACAGCCCGAGCATCCCTGTGGGACGCAGGGACCTCGCTCCACCCGCAGCCCACCCCCTCTGAAGGGCAGCAGGCAAAAGCCACCGGCCTTTTACACCCCCAGCGCTGCCAGCAGCCCCTGGGGCACCCCTGTCCCCTCTGCCACGCCCAGCACAGCCTGATCCAAGCGGGCAGTGCCACTGTCCCCATCCCCCGGGCACAGCAGCCTCGGCTCCTCCGCCCCCAGGGCCGGACTGACGGCGGTGTTTGCAGAAAACACCTTCAAAGGGAGCATTAGGAGGTGGCAGCCTCCCAATTTCCCCCTCAGCCAGCGATTGCTGGGCCTCATCCCCTTCCTGGAGTCTGTTTAACTCCTGCATTTAACGAGCTCCTAAACAAGGAGCAGCAGCAAGTGGCAGCGGCCGCTCCCTCCCTGCCAGGGGCGTTTGGGGGCCCAGCCCGGGAATGGGAAATTCCTCCAAAGTCTCTTTGATTTATGGCTCTCGTTAATCCTCCAGGAGGGCCCCGAGCCGCCCCGAGCGCACCCAACCTCCGAGGGATGAATAATTTAGCAGCTGGCTAAATATTCTTTAAGGGTTAGAGAGCATCAGTGGGAACGGGGATTTCAGAGGGAGAGGGACACAAAACTGCAAATTGAGCCCAAAAAGTGGAAAAAGGGAGTGGGGAAGGGAAGGGAAGGGAAGGGAAGGGAAGGGAAGGGAAGAGAACGGAAGTGAACACCAGTGAACGGAAGACAACCGA
>JAWWMN010000104.1:5039401-5051907 GCA_035047745.1 Catamblyrhynchus diadema
CTCCTTGGTTATCCAGCAAGACTGGCTCAGCAATTCTTTTCTTCTATATCAAAACTTGCTTCCATCTCTATTCCTTCATCAGGCTCTACATTTAAAAATCTTTCTGTTAAGCACACATATCTGTGAGACTTTCTGGTCAAACTTTCATCCTTCCCAACAAGTGATAAATGGTGCAGCTCTCCCCGCCTGTCACAGCCGCTCCCAGGTGGCAGCAGCTGAGTCACGAGTGAAATATGTGAAATATGTCCTCATCCTCGCCACTTCCCTGCGCCTGGTGGGAAACAATCGCTAAATCACCTCCCTCCCGCTGCGTCAATCACCTGGCCAGGCTGCAGGGACACGCAGGGGAGAGATTTGATGCAGTTTTTTCTGGGATAAAAACAAGAAAAAACAGGGAAAACAACAATTAAGAGCCAGAGAAACTCTGAGATCAACTCCACACCCAGTGCCAGGCTTGGGCTCAGCTCGGAGAAGCTGCATTTTGGGTTTGGTGGAGCTGGCAGAGATGCAGGGAGGAGCAGTGGGAGCATCTCGGGGTCTGCTGCTCAGCAGGGCAGGATTTAGGGACCCAGTTTAATTTCCAGAGCTGCTGGAACAGCCCTGGGCTGGCACCCTGAGCAGGACCTGCAGCATTTTCAGTGCTCAGGGCTGAGATATGAAAAGGAGGGAAAGTTTTAGGGCCAGAAAGAACAAGACTGTTGTGTAATCAGTGCTGAATTATGCGGCAGGAGCTGCAGGGGAAATATCCTTGAAGGCTGAATTTCCCATCGTGAGGAGCCACTCCGTGTTTGGAGCACACTAATTATCCCTCAAACGAGGATGAGCTGTAATTGGAGGGGTTTAGCACTCACACTTGGCAGTGATGTCATTGAGAGGCAATAAATAAATCCCAGAGTAAAAGGGAGGCAGCAGATTCCCCCCAGGAGCCAGGAAGGGAGTAGGACAGCATTTCTCAGGAGGGGGGAGGCTGGAAGGGGATCAGACAGATCCAGAGGAGCCCTGGGACAGCTTTTCCCCAGCCTGAGCTGTGAAGGGATGTCAGGGACCCGTCCTGGTGCTCCCCAGAGCCAGCAGGGCTGGCAAAGCAAAGCCCCAGAGCTGGTGCTCCCCCCTCAGGGGTTCTTTTCATCCTCGGAGTGTTTGGGAGGATTCAGGATCAATTGCAGGAAGCCTCTCCTGCTCAGCCCCGTTTGGGGTCAAGCCATGGATTGGGGAAGAACAAAAGCCTGAATTTCTCGCCCTGAGCTCCACACACACCTCGGAGCTGTTTCTGCATTGACTTCCAGAGCCTTTGAATCCACATTTCCACGCTGAGACCAGGCTGGAGCTGAGCAATAACAGGATGCCATAAACTCCATCTCTCCCAGTAGTGAAATCCAGTAGTTCAATACATTCTTAATATTCAATTACTATTTATGTAACATGCAGCAAAGGATTAGCCCATTAAACCGAAATTAAGTGCTTCGTTCATTAATTAATACAACTTATTTCAAGCGCTGCCAACATTTATCCCTGGAATCGTATTGTTTAAAACCAAAACTCACAAATGAAGGGAAAGGAAGTTATTTGCTTGCTGCTTTTATGTGTTCTCAGAGATGAGCTATGGAGCCTGTGAAGGATCCATCCAGAACCCAGGAGGGGAATCTCCCAGGGAGCAGCAGAGGAGAAATCCTGCTTGGAAATGCTTTGTGTCCCCCTGGGTAGGGAGGTCCAGCCTCTATTTCCTCCATTTCAGCTGGAACAGAACAAGGAAAACTCTTCTTTTCCCAGCCTGGAGAACATGCTCCACCAGGCACACACAGCTCCAGCTCCTTGGGGACTCCAGGATGTCACCACCCCATGGATGGGGCATCTCCCACGGGGTCAGACCTGGGCTCAGCCCTGTCTGTGGCTGGAGCTGCCTGAGCTCAGAGCCTCTGCAGCCCTGTGACTGCTGCCACAGGACACTGGCTGGTTATTCCAGCCCTAAATTCCATGGAGAGCCGCATCCTGCTCCCACTCAACCTCCAGGAATTACCCAGCTGGTTTGTGTCCCTCTGGGCGAGGAGGTCCAGCCTCTATTTCCTCCATTTCAGCTGGAACAGAACAAGGAAAACTCTTCTTTTCCCAGCCTGGAGAACGTGCTCCACCAGGCACACACAGCTCCAGCTCCTTGGGGACTCCAGGATGTCACCTCCCCATGGATGGGGCATCTCCCACAGGGTCAGACCTGTGCTTAGACCCTCTGTGACTGCTGCCGCAGGACACTGGCTGGTTATTCCAGCCCTAAATTCCTGGAGAGCCACGTCCTGGTCCCACTCAACCTCCAGGAATTACCCGATTGACCCATCAAACCTCCAGCACCGGCAGCAAGCGCTGGGAAAGAGCGTGTAATCTAAATTAAGTCGAGAGTCTCTTTCCAAAACAAATTCCTTCTTGAAGAAGCAAGCCCAGACTTCATTACAACAATGCAATTATCCACGAGGCTGAGCTCTGGAGACAAGAGCTCCCCACGAGTGCTTCTCCATGCTCTGCTCCCGTCACAACGTCCCCTCCATGCAAATGGGAGGATGGGGAACAGCTGGAACTTCCCCAAAACGGAAATGGGAGGATTGGAACAGCTGGAGATTCCCCAAAGCTGGAAATGGGACGGTTAGAAATGGCAGGAGCTTCCCCAAAAATGGAAATGGGAGGATCAGAAATGGCAGGAGCTTCCCCAAAAATGGAAATGGGAGGATCAGAAATGGCAGGAGCTTCCCCAAAAGTGGAAATGGGAGGATCAGAAATGGCAGGAGCTTCCCCAAAAGTGGAAATGGGAGGGTTGGGAATGCAGGAGTTTCCCCAGCGCAGCCCAGAAAACAAATCACAGCAACAGAGGCAGAACTGGAGCTTCTCTGTGGCAGAGCCTGCCTCGGGCTGGGTTTCTGTGAGCTCCCTCCAGGGCCACTCTTTAGGGTGGAAAAGCAGAATTTGATCCCCAAAGTGCCCCATCTCTCAGGAAGGGGAACTAAACATGAGATACAAGAGCTGTAAATTCATTTTTGAGCCCGTGGGTCTCTCTCTGTTGAAGGAACTCTGCAGGATTCATATTTTTGAGTCATCTTTCACTCCAGATGAAGTCTTTGGAAATCAAATGACCCTGCTGGCTCTGCAGGAGCTGGGGCACCCTGGGCACCTTTCTACATTCCTTGATTGTCCTAAAGAATCTTCCCTGCCAACCCCAAAATCCCAAAATCTCCACTTCCATGAGATGGAAACTCGGAGCACTGACTTCCAACCACTGCAGATCCCACTCTGAGACCCTCCTGCTCCAACCCCAGCTCCAACCTCCAGCCTCCATCTCTCTTTGGAAGCACCAAGGAACAGTTTTCCCCTCTTTTCCTTCCTGACTTCCAGCTGCCGTTAGCTCGGTTTCCATGGGCTCCTGGGGAGGTCTCAAAATTCCAGATGCATCAAATCACCTCAGAACAAAAAAAAACAACAAACCCAAACAAAACCCTGCAGAAAGTCTTCCTGACTTTTATTTTCTAGATGGAAGAAAGGGGAAAAAAATAAAAAGAAGAATTTACAGGTAATTTCCTTGTCAAAAGTTCCTGTCTGTAAATACAATCAAGATAAGAGTGACACGGCAAATAGCTCCTTTTCTCTCCCGAATGAATTATTCAATCCGCCACTGATCCCCTCTAACTGCTCCAGGATTGCCTTCTGCTTCCCTGATTTATTTTACTTTATTTAGTTCTGTAGAGAAGCGCCGCCAATAATCGAAAGGAATTCAGGCAATTTCAGGATTCTACAAATCCCTCCCGCAGCCCCGGCAGCTCAGCCCGACCCCGGCTCCTTCCCACTCTCCTCTGATCCAGGATTTCTTCTTCCTCAGGAGCAATCCCTGGATAATCCAGATTACCCTTCCCTTGGGATGGAGCTGAATTTTGGGACAGGCTGCAGAGATCCTACAGGAATAGGGGTGTCCCATAAATCTCCCCATTCCCAAAGGATGGAGGAAACCCCATCCAGCACCCGGGAATGGGATAACCCTGCTGAGCTGCCAGGGGTCTTGTCCCTTAATTTCTCCGGGTCTTGTCTCTTAATTTCTCCTCCTTGGAGACACCACAGCCCCCCTTAGAGAGTGGGAATTCACCTCTCCTCACCCCCGCGGGGAATTTTTTTTAGGACAGCCCCAAAATCCCTGCAAGACATCAATAAAGAGCAGCGCTGCAGCCGGCGTTGGAAAGCAAGGAAATGATATTACAGCTGCAAAAACGCTGCTCTGCAGCCACACCAAAGCTAATAAAAATATGACTGGAGAACAGAACTGTTTCGGAGCCGCCAAATAATATCCAGAGGATGATTCAATTACAGGGGATTAGCGCCAGGCTGGCTGCAGAGCCCAAAGTTCCTCAGCAAGGTTGGGAAGAGAGGGTCAGGTGACGACTTCATAAACCCCCAACCTGCAGTGTGGGGGCTCCAGAGAATGGAGAGGAGGAGCAGCAAAGCAGAAAGCAGACAAATAAACCCCTCATTCGACTCACGAAACAAATCATGGGGATTTTTGTTCTTTTTCCCCGGAGCAGGTTTCAGCCAGGGCAGCGTTTCTTTAGGTTATCGATTAGCAATTAGAGAGGTGTTTTAGCTGCTTCTCTGCTGTGTCCGTTCCTCCCTCCGGAATTTCAATTCCACAAGAGCTTTTTCCACCCAGCAGTGGGGGCCAGAAGGAAAACAGCACTGCCTGACCCCCTGCCCTCAGGCTTGCCAAAAAGCCTCGGGGAGGAGCGGGGAAGGCGGCGCTCGGAAAAAGAAAAACAGGCTGGAAAAAAGAAAGAACCTTGGTTCAATCCAGCAGGAAGCTTCCCCTTGTGGATTTTGGGAAAGGAAGGATGCTCTCCAGCAGCTCTCTCCCTGAGGAGAGGGGTTGGGATGACAGGGCCAGGGTTTGGGGACCTGCTGGTGCCTCTGTTACTGTCGCCCACAGGAGGTGGCCCCACAAAATGCCACCACAACGTCCAATGTGAGGGGAGGCTCTGTGGGAAGAAGGCAAAGCTGGATGGGGCTCGGAACACCCTGGGGGATGTCCCTGCCCACGGCAGGATGGGCTTTAAGGTCCTTTCCAACCCAAACCAGCTGAGGATTCAGTGATTCCAGCAGTGGCACATTCCAGCCCGGAACCGATGGAGGAAAAGCCACCGGAATCTCTGAGGAAAGAGAGGCCAGACCCTTTCTTCAACAGCAATTTTCAACCCTTTTTATTTGCTTCCTTGTAAAAAGAGGGAAAATAAAAGGAGAAGAAATAACAAACTGATTTCAGATAATTTGCTGGGGCTCCGGGTGCATTGTAAATGTGTGCTCCAGCCAACCGGCAATTTGATGGATTTCACAGCCCGCTTTTGTGCCGCTGCTCACCGAGCAACATCCTCCACTGAAATTGTGGCTGCCTTCATGTTCTCTTTAGCACACGGCATAATTGCCCCCTGCAATTTGTTGCCTGGAAAGGTTACCAGGAAAGAAAGGAAAGGGAGAGGAGGACAACTTTGTTGGTGGGGGTACAAGGGAGAAGGGGAGAGAAGAAGCTGACGGCGTTTGAAACGTGATTTATTCCATGGCAGGAAGGCACAGGGGCTTCCCAGGCCCTGGTGGGGATGGAGCTCCCACAGGGATGGGATCCCAGCAGCCCAGGGCTGGACATCCCTGCTCCTGTCAGGAAAATTAATCCACAAACATCAGAGTTTTATGTCCAAAAAGGAGACAGGAGTCCTTTTACTTTATTCAAATAAAGGGAGAGACCATAGGGCATTCCCCTGGCATCTCTCAAATTTTTGAAGGACTCAGTCTCCCTTTTTATCCCAATTTCCAGCCGCATTTCCCTTCTCTTTTTTCCCCATTTCTGAGGCACTTGAGAGGTACAGACTTCCCAGAATACCTGATACCAGAGATTCCCCTCTAATGCACAACCCTCCCTTTTCATTTTTAATTCTTATGGAATTTAGGGTTTTTTTCCCATTTCTGAGGTACTTGAGAGGTTCAGACTTCCTGGAATACCTGATACCAAAGATTTCCCTCTAATGCATAACCCTCCCTTTTCATTTTTATTTCTTATGGAATTTAGGGTTTTTTTCCCATTTCTGATGTACTTGAGAGGTTCAGACTTCCCGGAACACCTGATACCAAAGATTTCCCTCTAATGTACAACTCTTCCTTTTAACTTTTAATTCTTATGGCATTTAGAGGTTTTTCTCGCCCATTGTTTCTTTCATCTTTCAATGCCTGATTTCATTTCTCAGCAAACCTAAAGTTTATTTGTAAAAGCAAATACCTTTTCCCATTCATCAATCAGTGGAACCCTTCCCATCGTTTCTTTTATCTCCCAGTGCTGGTTTTATCTACCAGCAGCCCCACAGCTTGTTTGTAAAGACAAATCTGCCATTCCTCTCAATCCCGAGGGGGCTGAGATGCCAGGAGGAGAAATGGCCACGGCAAAGGAGGAAGCAGAGGGGAAGGGAAGGAGGAAATCCTGGTGGAAAGGCTGAGCAGGGGTGGGGAGGGGGCGGCAGGCAGCAGCAGCAGCCAGTGTTTATTAATTTTCTGCTCGGCTGCTCCCGGTGCCACAGCTCCGAGATCATGGAGCAGCTCCACACTCTATTAAATAATTCAATCTGCGAAGAATCCAAGTGTGTAAGCGAACACTCTTATGCGTCTTAAAATTTAATTGTGGAGCTAAACAAGATGAAGTGCAAGGAAGACATAAAAGATATGAAAATAGATGCTGCAGCTTTTGTTTCTCAGGCTGCTCCAGCCCCTGCCCAGGAACCTCTCCCCATTTTTCACACGCTGCCGCTAAAGAGTCTGAGCCTCCTTCATCTGCTCCCCCCCTCCCCTTTGCTATTTACAGCTGTGTTTGCAAGCAGCAGGCCTACAAATCACTTAATATCCATTAGAGCAGCTCCATTCACCCCGCTGGCTCCTGCTCTGGCAGCCCTTCCCTTATAAATCCTCGTGTTCCAGGGTTTAGGGAATCAGCTGGGAGCACTTGCTCCGGCTGCCCCTCTGCAACCCACAGCCTCCCCCTCGCCAGGCTGGAGAGCCCTTCCTGCTCCTGCAGATCCTCTCCTCCCTTTCTGGAGCCTCTCCGAGCTGAGATTCCATAAATCAGCCCTGCTGGAGGGTGAATCTCAGCTACCTGCAGGCCCTTCCTGCGCAGGCTGGGTGGAGGGATGAGAGCACCCCATGCCCTGTGTCACTGCCCAGAAAAGCTGGGAAGCCTCAGAGAAGGGATGAGGAGCTGAGATTTATTTGGAAAGAGGGGTGAATGTTTGTCTTGGGACTAGGGGGTGAAGGAGAACCCATCACTTGCATTGGATGAAAACCTGAGGCCCCAAAGCCCAGCAGAAACCCTCGTGAGCTCATCCCCGAGCCAGCCTCACGTCCAAGGTGCCAACAAACTGAGAGCACGCCTGGAGATTCAAAGCCCAGCTGTGAGCATTAGAGATTTGCTCAGAACATCTGCAAGTGCACAGAACACCTGCTCCTGCCCCAAAAATCACACACTGGGCTCGGGGCTGGTCCCACAGCCCCACAGCCCCAACAGCTGGTCCAGCGCTGCTCCCACCTGCTGCCAGAGCATATCCCCCGGGGCTGGATCCCAGGGAATGGCTCAGTTCTCAGCCACTGAGCTGCAAACACCCCAGCAGGGGGTTTTGGGGTGGGAGCACAGGGCTGAGTGTCCCCTCTGTGGCACAGCCCTGCTCAGAGCTGCAGCAGCACCGTGCAAACCATCCCTGCAAAAACCACTCACACAGAGCTGCTGCATTTCCCTCTCCGTGCTCGAAGATCAATCACAGCCCTGGCTCGTGGCAGGAACAGCCAGCTCAGCCCTTCCTGCACCCAAATTTGTGGGATTTCAGCTTTGTTACTACACCCAGGCTTGCAGGTGTATTCATGTAATTTCTTCTTGCAAAGGGCAACAAGTGAGACCTTGGGCTGCTTTGTCTTCATTTGCTCTGCTGCTGAGCTTTTTGGGTTGTTCCAGGGGCTGGTGGGATGGGAACTGCCACAAAACCCTGCAAAGCTCCACAGCTTGAACCTCACCAGCTCCTCAAAAGACAGGGGGGGTTTGCTGGGTGGGGGATGAGACAGCAAATCAATATCAATAATCAATAAAATACACCAGCTCTGCTGAAGAACCCAGCAGGGCAAAGCACACTGGGACCAACAGCACCAATTCCACAGGGATGTCCTCACTCCAAAAAAATAGAGGGGGCCTCACCCAGCCCCCCACACTCTTCCCTTCCACCCTTCTGTGTCAGATCTGCTCCAACACTGACAGTGATTGACGGGGGGCAGAGCAACAGGTGAATTAAACAGGCACAGCCGCCAGGAGTGGTGCTAAATGTCAGAAAAGATCAACCCTGGCACTCACAGCGTGGCTCTGCTCCGGCCCAGAGAGGTGATGGAGTGGAAAAGCAGCCTGCAGAGAGGGGAGGGCAGCTCTGGAGGGTGCTGAGCACAGCTCTGAGCCTCGCCAGGCGCCTCAGGGTGGGAGCCTTCAGCTTGGATCCATCAGCTTCAGGGTCTGAGCCAAGCCAGGGAGCCGGGGTCATGTCCTTCCCCTGGACAGGAGGGACCTGCACGGGCCCCTGTCAGCTCTGCTTTGGCAGGTACTGTGTGTGCTCCCTTCCCTGCCGTGTGAGCATCAGGCTGGAAGCAGTTCAGGACAGCAATGCACGTGTGAGACCCAATCTTAACCCTAATTCTAACCCTAATTCTAACCCTGACCCTAATTCTAACCCTAATCCTAATCCTAACCCACTGGCTGTTCCAGATGCAATCTAGGACATCCCAGTCCAACCAGCCTCCCAGGACCTGCCTGCCTTGCACAGGAGCCAGGTAAAATCTTCGTGCACTCCACAAAGGATGTGCCTCTTCCCATCTCCCTTGCCTTCCCCACACGTGGCACATTCCTCCAGGATAACCCCAGAGAAGATAATATCTGTATTCCAAGGACACCAGCCCTAAAATAATGTTATTTTTCAGGAGTGCCACTTTAGATCTCGAGCAGTTGAAAAACCAATTTGCACTTAGAAACATTCAATTTGTTTGCAGGTGTTTTCCTCTTAAGCGGCACCAGCTAATCGGGGCTGGCAGGGGAGCCCCAGACAGGTGCCACATTCTGGGGCACTGGCTGAGCCAGTGTGGGACATTCCAGGAGAGTCCTGGGGCTGCAGCACTGGGAAATTCATTTGTCACATGAAACGAGTGGGGACAGAGAGGGGCTGAGCTGAGCACGTGGGGGTGTGGAGGGGAGACCCTGGTCCTGTGGGTATGGCGAGGACAGAGGGGATGTGGGGACAGAGAAGGACACAGGGAATGGAGTGGCATGAGTGGCAAGTTTGGCTCTTTGCCCACCTGAGAGTCAGGAGGTGAGAAAGAGGGGAAAGGCACCAAGAGTCCTGTCCTGCTGCAGGAAAGCTGCTGCCAGCTGCTGCCGTGGCATGGAGCTGCCAAGGCTTGCTCTGCCCACAAGATTTCCTCTTCCCAGCAAGAAGAAAGAGTGACTAACCCCAAACTTGAGCCATACATCACCTTAATTGATGTCCCTGACACGCGGCGCCCCCGTCCCTCACCTTGCAGCCGGTGCCTGGAGGTGGGAGGCTATTGATCCCCGGATGCCCGTGTGATTGGAGTCCACAATCCACTGCCTGCCAAGCCCAGCCGAGCCCAAACCTCTCAAATCATGTTGACACCTTTAGGAGGTGCCGGGCGCTTCATCCTCGCCGGTCCAATATGTAATTATGTCCTTGTCACCGTGATGTAGGGACTTGGCAGGGCAATAAAACCCCGGGGGCCCCGCGCCGCCGGCCAGAGCGGCTGCTGCCAATCCTGGGCTGGAGTTAGACTGCAGGAAATAGGGCTCAATAAAGGCGTGTGTGCATCACCACAGCTGAAAGTTTGTCTGGGAAAACAGGTGGGGGAGATGTCAGGGGCTGCTGTCACTGCGGGGTTGGAGCATTATTCACTTCGTCCCTTCCTGCAGCCAGGTGGGGAAGGGAGGGAGCAGGTGAGGGCTGGGAATGCAGGATCTAACCCTGCTCCTTTCATTTCTCTGCTTCAGACACCACCAGCCTCATCCCACTGGACCCTCCAGAGATAACCAAACCCTTCCTTTGCTTGTGGCATCCTGGAAGCTGCTGGCAAACCGGTGCTTCCAGGGCAGCCCAGGCACGGGTGGGCACAGTGGGTGGGCACAGCACGGGGCCTCTCCTGCTGTCACAGCCTGCCAGGCTGGAAGGACATCAGTGGCTCTTAGCATGGCACAGCCAGATCCTCAGCAGCCTCACGCTGGGCTGCAGCAGCAGCCGTGGCAAATCCCCTCTCTGTGACGGTGTTCACAGGGGTTTACAGACTGGGGAAGAGACAAGGATCTGACTTCATGTTTCAGAAGGCTTGATTTATTATTTTATTATATGTATTACATTAAAACTATACTAAAAGAATAGAAGAAAAGGTTTCATCAGAAGGCTAGCTAAGAATAGAATAGCAAAGAATGACAACAAAGGCTTGTGGCTCGGACTCTCTGTCTGAACCAGCTGACTGTGATTGGCCATGAGACCAATTACAACCACATGAGACCAATGACAGAGGCACCTGTTGCATTCCACAGCAGCAGATAACCATTGTTTATATTTTGTTCCTGAGGCCTCAGCTTCTCAGGAGGAAAAATCCTAAGGAAAGGATTTTCCATAAAAGATGTCTGCAGCACCTCTCTGATTCCCAAATCCCTTCCAAGCCCTCGAAGGCTGCCCGGGAATTTGCCACCAGTCCTGCTGGGAGCGGGGTGCTGGGAGGCAGCAGAGCTGCTCCCCTGGCTGAGTGTTCCCCCAAAGAGCACAAACAGTTCCCAGCAGCTCGATTCCTCCCCTCGGGGCTCGGCAAGCATAATTTTTCTTCACTAATATATATTTTGCTTGATGAGCTGTCGATGGCAGGAGGATTTAATCTCCCATCCCCTCGCTCTCTCCCAAATCCACTAAGGTGAAGGCCCTTCATTACAGAACCACTCAGCTGTCCGTTCCTATCGATCACACCTTGGCATGGGTGACCTTGGATCAATGAGCTGCCGATTATTTAGTGCCTGTTTGCCCACACCAAATGCCAGCAGGGCCAACGCCTGCACCCAGCTCCAGACAGGAGCCTGGCACTGCTCAGGAGCTCACAGGCAGGAGCAGGGACACACAACCAACTCAAACACTAGGATTTGCCATCTGGGGACAATTTGTCCCTTTTTCAAGTGGATTCAGGCCTTGGGTTTGATGTTTCCTGTGTCCTGCTCCCAGAGCCCATCCTGGGCAGCATTGCTGTGCTGCAGGACAGTCCCACTCTCCCAGCAATCCCCCATCACAGCTCTGCCTTCAGGAAGCCAAGATTCCCATCAGGAAAAGGGCAGTGAGAGCCAGGACAGCCAGTGATGAGAGAGGCCAGCCCAGGGGGGTGACAGAATCCCTCACTTTGCTCCCAGACCCAAACCTCCCCCTGCAACTCTCTGGGGATTCATCCGCCTCCACCGCGTCCCCTCCAACCAGTCACTGCCTTACTTTTTTAATCAAAGCCTTTGCTTCCCTTCCCTTCGGGAGCCAGAGCCATTTTTCTCTTACCCCCTGATTGATCAGGCCCTGGCCAGGCGCTCTCCTGGTGCTTCATTTCCCATCCCCACCCAGCGGGGCCGTGGGCTGAGCCCCTCGCTGGGCACCACAAACACATCCATAAATGCACACAATTAAGGAGAGAAGGCAGGGGGAAATTTGATCCTGCTTTTGATTTGATGCCCACCAGCTCCACACCCCGCATCAAAGGGAGGGAGAAGCTGGTGTTAACCCTGGAACATGGGGGCAGAGGAGGAGGAGGACACGCAGGTGAGGCTGCACTGCTGCTCAGTGCTGGGAGAAAGAGACTCCATCCTCGTGCTGTGCAAAAAAAAAAGCAGGAGGAGAATCTCCAGGGCTGCTCGTTGCTCGTGCTAATGAGTTGTTTTCTACTGTAAGGAACCAGGAGAACAAGCCCAGACTCTGCTAAACAAGGCCAGGTCAGAGATCAGCCACCCCCCGAAGAGAGCGCTGACAAGGTGGTAAAAACACAGAATTAAACCTCTTTTACCTCCTCCCTGCTCATTGCTTGGCAGATTGAACGACTTCGTGTGCACAGGCAGCTGCAAAAGGCTCGGTGGTGCCTTGTGTGGCACAGACACCCCTGGGATCACCATGAGCTGGGAAGTTGTGTCTGTGTTCACAGGGGTCTTGGGATGAGGGAAGAGCCGAGGATCTGATTCCATGTTTCAGAAGGCTGATTTATTATTTTATTATATATATTATATTAAAACTATACTAAAAGAATACAAGAAAGGATTTCATCAGAAGGCTGGCTATGAATAGAATAGCAAAGAATGATAATAAAGGTTTGTGTCTGGGACAGAGAGTCCGAGCCAGCTGGGCTGTGATTGGCCATTAATTAGAAACAACCAACATGGGCCAATCACAGATGCA
>JAWWMN010000104.1:5069309-5096535 GCA_035047745.1 Catamblyrhynchus diadema
TAAATAGAAAATCAATATAATAGTAGATATAACAATTCTAATAATTTAGTAATATAATAAAAAAATTATATAATAAAAATAATAAAAATAATAAAAATAAAAATAAAAAATAAAATAAAATAATTAAAAATTTAATAAATATCACCACTTTTTATTTTCCTAATTTCATCTGGTCTCTGATTTTAGGTACCCCCCGAAAAGCATCCCCCTGATGGAGATGCAGGCGCTGTCCCTGCTCCCCCCAGGGAGGATCCGTTCCGTTCCCCAGCGCTGGCCCTGAGCCGCAGCTCCCGGCGCTGCCGGAGCACACACACCACACGTGCTGCCGCCGCTTATCGCCTTCCCCCGGCTCATCACACCCCGGCAGCTTTGTGCCAGCGAGAAAGGAGCACCGCGAACCCATCTGGAGCAGGGCTCCGAGAGCAGGGAGCTGAGATAAACACGGACCCCGCTTTGTCAGGGGCTCCTTATCTGCCCAGGGCTCTGCGCGGGCAGGGCAGGAGCCCGCTGATATCTCAGCAGGCCACTCAGGCTCTGCTCTGGCAGCTTTGCAGCAGGAGGAGGTTTTTATTGCAGGGAGAAAAGGCAGGTGTGCAGCAGGAGCATGAGTGGGGTCAGCAACCTCTGCCCAGCACCCCCTGGCACAGTGTGCCAGCAGTTTAGGGGAACAGAAGGATTTGGGGGGGGTGACATTACATCTTCTCCTTACCCTGGACACCCCAAGGAGAGCATCCCTGAGGGGATGGTGCAGGGGCAGCAGGGCTGGGCACAAGGAGAGCATCCCTGAGGGGATGGTGCAGGAGCAGCAAGGCTGGGCACAAGAAGAGCATCCCTGAGGGGATAGTGAAGGAGCAGCAAGGCTGGGCACAAGGAGAGCATCCCTGAGGGGATGGTGCAGGGGCAGCAAGGCTGGGCGCAGCAGTTTGGCTGGGGCTGCTGAGCAGAGGTGCAGGAGCAGGTCCCTGTCACCCACAGGACACAAGGCTGGGCTGTGGCAGCTCCCTCCCCACTGCCAAACCAGCTCCAGTGCCCGCAAGGATGAATCCATGGAAATGAGCTCCAAGATGGGCACATTGCTGGAATATGCTTAGAGATGCAGTTTAAGGAAATCAAGGCATCCCGGAACCCTAGACAAGCTCCCTGCAGAGAAAACACCAATGTGGTGTAAAACAGATTTTTCCTTTTATTTTGCATCCCCTCGGGCTGAGGTGAGGGCAGGTGGGCACTGCCCCACGCTGGCACCACCACAGCCTCAACCTGCAGGTGAGCTCCCCTGCCTTGTCAGCAGGGCGTGCAAAGGGAGTGTTTCTAATTAAAAAAAACTCAGAAAGCTGCTTCAAAAAGAAATAATTTAAAGAAAAAAAAAACAATTAGGAAAAAAAACCCAACCATATCTCAATTGCAAAGTTCCTGCCTGAACGTTTCATTTCCATTTTGCACCACAATAGGAAGAGAGCAAACAATGGCTGAGAGGAAGCAGCCTGATTGTGGGGAGGCAAAGTGCCACCAGGCTCGTTTTTCATCAAATGTGGGTGAAGTCAATTTAAAAAAAATTTAATATGAATATATATATATTTATATATTCAAATCTGAGCACTGATTGGTTTGACCACAATCTCCCAAAAGACTCACTTCCTTATTAAACCAGGACAATTATAAATTATATATATTAAAAATTATATATAGATATTATTTATATATATATATGTATATACATATATGTGTGTATATATATATGTATGTATGTATGTATATATAAAATATAGAAATATTTTCTCGTTTCATTATCTCCCACCACAAAAAAAAAACCCTGCCCTTCAGGACAGCTCATTGCAGCTCCTTCCCATCCCTGCTGCCCTCACCCACAGCCTCAGACCTGCTCAGGCTTCTTCTCTCCCTCCTTCCTGCCCAGACTGGGAGGTTTGGGAAGGAAAGGGACATTCCAGGGCCACCATTCCCAGTGCCACCTGTGTCAGGCTGGAGCCGGGGGGATGAGCTCATCCCACCCAAAGAGGAGGAGAAGGAAGAAAATTCCGCCAGCATCACTTCCAGGAGGGCTGGGAGGGCCTCCCTTGGCAGCAGGGCACCTGTTCAGGGTGACAGCTCCGGGTGACAGCGATGGAGGGGAGCCACCACCGTGGCTTCCAGCGTTCCCATGGCGACGGGCGCTGGGTACCGCCAGTGAAACACTCCATTCGCTTATTGATTGAGCCGCCGTCAAATTCAATCACAAGTGAAAATGGATTTTTTAATGCGACTATTAGCTGCTTTTGAAAGGCAAATTGAGTTCAGTTATACCGAGTCAGCCATCAAAAAACAATTTGCAGTCAGCCAGACGGCCGGAGAAGAGCGCGGCCGGGAGCAGCGGCTGCGCGCCCGCGGATCAGGAGATCCGACACGGGAACCATGGAGAAATCCGGCTTTTCCTCCCCAAAAATGCCCTGGATGAGGAAGGTGAGGCAGGTGAGGGGCTGGCATGGACACGGCCGCTTGTGGGACCTATGGCTGGAAAGGAGCAGGGGGTCCAAGGAGATATTTTGGTGGCGTTCCTCCCAAAAACCCAAGTAGGGCTTATGGGCAAGCACAATGGATGTTGTCCCCAAATTCTGGGGTGCACAAGGGGAGCCAAGAGAGAAGGACACATGAGCCACGGTGCTGTGATGAAGCCCAGGCAGTGTCACCCCCTCCCTGTGCCACCCCACAGCCACCACAAGCCAACCAAGCTCATTTCCTTCCAGCCGCTGGAAAATAAGATTTTTCCCTCGCTGATTAGGGACGCAGATTCTCATTACTATGTTAAGTGAGGATCAATATCGCGGCCAAGTCTGAAATCAGCCCTGTCTGGTGAGGTGCTGAGCACACCAGTTTCCCCAGTTTGGGGTTGAGTATCATCTCTGGGGGGCATTCACAGCGTTGCTCCAGGATGGGGATGGAGAAAGGAGGTGGGACAGGACAGAGCAGTTTTTAACTTTATTTGAATTTGAAGTTCAGATAAAACTCTGCCAGATGTGGGAGGACTTGCCTGTACACACATATTTATAAATAAAACCCTCAATTTAAAATCCATATAAAAATAAATACATTTTTCCCCCACAGAGCTCTGGGATTATAATAGACCCCGTTAATTAAAAACCCATCGTTTTCACTCCCCCTGAGAACCCTCCAATAAATAATTAAAAATCCAGCTTCACTTTGGGGGGCCACCTTTCCCAATCCTTCTCTCAATCCCATGAATAAACTCACAGGCCTTATTAAACACTTGCAGGAGCAGTCCAGGAATTTCTATAGCAGCATAATCCAAAGATCTGCTTTCAAAGAGCCTCTGCTTCCCGCAAAGCTCCAGCCTCAGCTAATGAGAGCTTAACCACATGTTTGTGGTGGATGAAATAGTATCATTTTGCAATTATTATCATTCAAACATTATTTATTTAACCCGCAGCCACATTATATTGACTGCAGAATTGCTGTCATTTTTACTTTTGATGGCTCTCTCACTGAGCTGAGTGTGAGGAATTGTGTTCCGTGTTCCCATTATGGGGGAGGCTTCCCCTGCTCCCTCAGCCTCTCTCCAGACAGGCCCAACTCTCTGCCCCAGAGCTGGCGGTGTTTGGTACCAGAATCCCCAAAAAATGGGTATTTTCCCACCTTTTCCTTTGCTTCACCTTCCCTCACTGCTCATATTTGGGGAATTAATCCATTCTGGCCACCCACACAAAGCCCTGCGCACCAAAGTGCTCCAGGTAAGGACAGAAGGTGGATTTGGTGTCACCTTGTACCCCCCCAGCAGCTCTGAAAGCTCCTTTGTAAGAGCTGGAGAGGGAAGGCAGCAGCTGAGGAGCTCTGTGCATCCCAAAAAGTCCAAATGTGGGGATACCAGACAGCCTTGGGCTCAAAACCCTTCTCCAAGGAAGCAGCAGGATGAGCCCCAGCCAGCATCCCTGGGGTTTGCAGCAAAATAAACACCAAGGGGTGCACGACTCAAGATCTGAATGTCAGCAGGGTAAAAAAAAAAATTCTGGCCTCCTTCTCCCTCCTGGCCCTGGTTCTTCTCTCACACGTCACTCTCCCGAAGCCTTGCAAGATGTATTCACACAACAGGAAATCCAACATTCCCCTTCGCCTTCTTCTTTCTTCCTCTCCTTTAATTTTCCCCAAATGTAAATGAGGAAGTCATCTCTCCTCCGGTGATGAAACATCTGCCTGGAGAAGCTTGCAGTGCAATGCAACATATTTTGATCACTGCTCCATCTAATTACAGAGAAGAGAAGAGAAAAATCACAAAGCAGGGTTTGGGACTTTTTTTCTTTTTCCCCAAAACACAAGGCATCTAAAAAATAATAGAAAAACAGCAGCATTGACAATGAGAGCAGAGGCAGCTTCCCCATCAGCCTTGAAAAACAGCACTGGAATACAGAGCCAGCTTGGAAGGAGAGGGATCTCAGGGTGAGATAGGGGAAGATTAATTGCTGGTGCCAAGGACACATGGGAATGGAATTGGAATCTCAGAATCCTCAAAGCCAGAGGCTGCTCCAGCCCGGCCACAGGGATCTGGCTGTACATCTAGATCCATCCCTTGGGGCTCAGCAGCTGCCTCACACCTGCTCCAGAGCACAGGGGAAGGAGGGACACGGGGGAAGAGCCTCAAAGAGCAACTGATGCTCATCAGGACCCACCAAACACTTGATGTTCAGGAGCCAAGATGCAGAGGGAGAAAGGTTGAAGCTCAAAACTGTGGTGCAGTGGTTCAGCCAAGACAGGAACAACATCTCTTCTCCAGGAACTAGCCCAGGTTCTTCCAGGGAAGCTCTGGAGACACTCAGACACAGCTTCAACCTGTTCAACCTGGCATCAGCAGGGGCAGAGCCCTCGCCTTGGCCTCGGCTCCTGAAGTGACAACGGGAGAGGTCTCAAAGGCACAGCTGGCAGCACCACCCACACCCCTCGGCATTCCAGAGGGGCTGATTGCTTCCCTTGTTTATCTCAGAAAAAAATTCACCGTGAAGCACTGGTGGGGCCCAGCCTCCAGCCGCTCGAGGATGTTGCTCCCCGCGGGACACGGAGCGTTCAGGAGCTCCAAATAAAACCCTAATCATAATCGTTGCTGTTTCCCTGTCTTTGCTCTTCAAGCTCCAAGGGAGTCCATGGCTAAGCAGCAGCAAACAGCACCTCTAACGAGACCTTGCATGGCAAGGAACCAAGCCCAGCTCCAGGGGAGCCTGTTCAGCAGCCTCACTGCAGGAACGCTGACAGGTTGTTTATAGCAGCTTACAGAAAGGCGCTGCAAAATAAACAGGAGGCTACCTGCCTTCCACCCCTCTCCCACCTGGATTTCCAAGGGAAAACTTGATTTCCTTTCTGAACGTTTCAAGTTTCCAGAGGAGGAAAACAAAACGCTGCCTGTGATGAATGGGGGTTGGCAGCTGGCGGGGACAGGTACGGCACTTCAAGCCGTGGGAAACTGGCCCAAAACGTTCAGGCACTGCAAGGAAACAAAAAAAAGCTGATGGGAAGGATGCCCACAGGCAGGCAGGGGGGTCCCAAGCCCCCGTTTTTCTTCACAGAGATTTGCCAGCAGCGTTCTGCTGGCAAACAGGCCCCCGTCCATCCTGCCTGCCAGCTCTGCTCCAAAACAGCTCCAAGGATTGTCCTCGCCTTTTGTTATCCTGCCTGAGCACAGAGACACACAGGTGAACAGCAGGTGCCTGTCTGGAGCCAACAGAGCACAGTGGTTTAATCCAAGTCCATCTGCACGTGGAGAAGAGCTGGTGCCTACAGAACTCATCACTACCACCGAGAAAACAAATGGATCCACTTCAAAATCCTGCCTGCCACAGACACCCCGAGCTGTTCCTGAAAGGTCACATCTCTCCTCATTGTGGGTTTAATCCAAGTCTTGGCTGTCAGGGAGAGAGAAAAACACAGGCCTGGGGCTCTCCAAGATGGAATTAGAGCTCAGAATTCTCCCCTGTGGGCACAGGCACGTGTGCTTGGAGGGAGTGCTGTTGTCACCTTGGCGGAGCGCCGTGTGCTCCCTCCGCGGGTACAGCTGGTGCTGACAAGGTCAGCAGCAAGAGGAGAACTCACCCTGGCCTAACGGGAGGCAGAGCGTTGGAAGATTAGTCACCATGCAGAGATCCGCGTTTCCTGGGAAATAAACCAGCTGACAAGGGGTGGAGGACAGGAGAGACGCAGGACGGTGTGGGACTCTGTGCTGGAATTCAGTCCTTGGCTCTGCCCCAAATCCACACAGCCTCTGCCTCCCTCTCTGCGTGTCCTGATTCACCTCCAGCTCCTCTGGGGCACCCGAAGCTCTCTGGGCTTTGCCAAGGGCGAGTTCCTGCAAGCACAACCAAAATCCCGCCAGGGTCAGAGGGAGAAGTGGCCCTAACCCCAGCCAGGACAGGCAGAGAGGGGCTCCTCCCCAGATATTCCTGCTCTCTCCCAGGACACAGGAGTGCTCCCCAACGGATCTGCCGGTCTATTTGGAGCACCAATGTTTGCCTAAGCAAATAGCTCGGAAAGCTCCACAAATAGCAGGAGGGCTGGTTAATTGGGAAGAAGGCAGAGAAGCACAGAGCAGAACACATGCAGGCAGCACCAAAGGCAGGGAAGAGCACGGCTGAGGGGATCTGGCCGCCCCAAGGGCACGTTTGCCCTCCATCCATTGTTGTCCCGGTCCCAGCCACACTGTCAACAACACTTTCTGCATATGCAAATAGGACCATACTCCCGCAATTACACGGCAATCAGAGGCAAATTACATTCTTGCTGTTTACTTTCAGTGTCCTTAATTAATCCGGTTATTAGACGATTAATGAAGCTTGTTTGGTGAAAAACTCATAGCATTTACAGCGTGAGCTCACGCGTGCAGCCGGCTGGCATCCTCCAGCACGTGGGGCTGGGGGCAGCGCCTGTCCCCAAGGCCAGCAGAGCAGGGTGACACTGACACCGCCTCGGGGGGATGCTCAGGGCTGGCTTTTCCAGCTGTGCCTCCTCTCAGTCCTCTCCAGGAGCTCAGTCCTGCAGCTCCAGCCAAGCAGCGCTTCCCAGCTCCCTGTCTGGAGACACAGCGCACACCACCCTGCTCCTCTCCAAAGGCAGCAGGACCCACATCCGCAGCTCCCACCGCTCTGGAAGCTGCTGGAGAAGGTTCCCAGATCCGTGCGGCTGCTGGACCCCTCCATCCCTGTCCTCAGCCGGCTCCCAAGGCACCCTGCCCTCCCCAAAGGTCACCGCAGCTCGTGTTTGGTTAAGCTGCCGATAATGAAGTGGCATGTTCATCTAATGATCAAATTGCTGCGCCACGAGCATGAAAGGCTGAGGAGAACTAATTAAGAAGCTCATTTGCATACTCCAGCGTTTCCGGTGCACGTATGGGGTTCCCATAGCAACCGGTACAAAAGCTGGTGATGGTGCGTGGATTTTAGGGGGTTTAAAGTGCTGTTCCTTCCCTTTGTCATCCCCTGCAGATCACAAAGGCTCTGCGATGGAGGTGCGGTGACAGCGGGCTGGGGAGGGACATTCTGCACACCAAGGGTGGGGGACAAAGGAGCTGCGAGGGTGGCAGGGGGCTGAGCCCTCTCCCAGTGCCACCAGCTCAGGCATCCGAGAGGGGAGCAGGGATTTGGGGGCTGAGGATGCACTTGAGCAGAAATCCCTGGCCTGGAACTGCTCTATCCAAAACTTTCCTGAGTCGCTTTGGCCTCAGCTCGGTGAGGAGGCGGCAGCAGCTCCCGGGGGAAGTTTTGCAGGGGACTGCAGCAAATCCCGCAGCATCCCAGAGCCCTGAGGGGGAATTGGCCGCAGCGAGCTCGGGGTGACACCTGCAGGACCCCAGGGACGTGGAGACACTGCAGGATGGGACCCCAAACGCTGCACCCCAGTGTGGGGAGGAGGAAAGCAGGACTGGCCAGGTGAGGGTGGCAGCGCTGGTCCCAGCGGGTTCCCCGCAGTGCGGTGCAGTCCAGCCCCGGCTCCTTCCATCATGTCACTTTTCCTAAGCACCGAGATTTCTTTTCTGCTTTGTATTTCTGGCAAGAAACCTTTGCATTTAGATAAGGAATAAAGCCTGGAATCAGATCTGAACTCTGCAGCAGAGATCAACATTTTAATGAATTAAATATATTCCAAACTAAATGTAACCTCTTAGCGCTCGCATTTTCGAGTGAGACTAACTTAGAGAAAAAGCCAACAATCCAACTCATTCCAGCTCTCCCCGGCTGTGAACTGGCCACAGGCCAATCAATTATCTCGAATTTATTCGTTATTCAACTTCCCTCCGACAGCCAGTTTCCAGGCTGTGAATTGCAGGTGAGCGGCTCCTGCAGCCGCGGCTGCTCTCTCCTGCCGGCCCGGTTCGCAGGCACTGGTTGCACTGGTTTCACTGGTTTCACTGGGCTGCCCAGGAGCATCGCCTGGCCCGGAGCCACCAGCCAAGCAGGACACTCGGGCTAGCACATTCGGCGTCACACAGCCCCGGAGGATGGAGGGACAGCGGCTGTTTGACATCCAGAGCGGCGTTTAGAGATGCAAATAGAGCCGGAGCATCCCCCGAGGGCTGCGCAGCGCTGTCAGGCCTGGGAAGAGATATTTAATTCCTGGCTGTTAATTCGTGGCTGCGCAGGGAGGGCAGAGCTGCTCCAGCAGATGCTGCAGCTGGACGGAGACCTGAGTGCTCCAGATGTTCGCTAGGCTGGGAAGGGCAATTTTGGGAATGGGGAGGGCAGGGATGAGAGCTCGGATGTGCTGCCCCAGGCTCGGCCAACAGAGCTGAGCGCTTGGGGGGCAGGTGAGGGATGCCGAGGAGCAGCAGCCAGGCGGCAGAGGAAGCCCAGCTGGTCCTTCCTGCAGCCCCCACCACGCTCAGGGCTTGAGGAGCCCCAGAGGTCTCAGCCCTGCACTTCAAACACCTCACCTCACTGTTTCCCGCTCAAACCAGGAGCTTTTCCTCTGTCCCCAGCCTACCCAGCACCCTGGAACAAGTTCCAAACCCATCAAGCTGGAAGAAGTCCCCTTGCCCATCCAAAGCTTTCTCCTCCCCTAACATTGTTTTCGTTTCCCCCTCCCCCCCCCTCGTTTTTTATTCTCAATAAAAACATAATTACAGGCTTTTAAAAAAAGCAAATTATAGTGACATACTTTAATTATCTCCCAGCAATGGAGGACTAAATTACACAGTCAGGGAATCGGAGGTTACCTAAAAATAAAAGCAAGAAGCTTCATTAAATGCTAATTGCAGCTTTCACCACTGAAGTGAGATTTCAACACAGACCACCATTGACTCACTGGGCCCTACAAGAGAACATTGGGGCTGGGGAGAAACTCTCAGATACACAACTCGTGCCTCCATCCGTGGCTCCAGCCACAGGGATTGCTCCAAAGGGAGCTCCAAAGGCTCCACTGCTGCTGGACCTTCCCCAGGGTGCTGCCACCTCCCTCCAGGGCACCCACTGCCCGCCTCAGAGGCACTGCCCACCTTCCAGCAGCACTGAGGGGCTCATCACAGCTCCTCCAATGCTCTGGAGCAGAGAAACGAGCTCCAGTTTGTTCCCAGAGCTGCTCCTGCACCGTGGATGGAACCACAGCAGCCGCCTCTGCTCTGACCCCCAGTCCCACCTTGCTCTGAGCACCACTCGGGCTCTCCTGGGGTGAAAATGGGTGAAAATGGGTCCTTGGGGCTCTCCTGGTGGGAGAGGAGCTGAATGGAGCCCTGCCTTCCTGTCCTGTCCAAGCCAAGCTCTGCTCCAGCCCTGCTCTTCCCATCCTCTTCCCCCAGATTTCCTCCCCAAGGAGGAGCAGGAGATCTCCAAGCCCAGAGGGGCTGATTTTCCCCAAGACACAGGAAGGGAGGCACGAGGTGGCAGGCAGGCTGGAAAATTCACAGGGAAATTATCTTGTTTTTCCATTTCCCATCGAGTTGGCCTAATTATGCCACCGAAGTCTGTAATTTGCCTCTCACAGAAGAGAGTTAATGACTGGTTCCAGGCTGCTGCTGCTCCAGGCGGGGGCACAGCTCCCACTCCAGCCCCCAGCTGTGCCCTGGGACCCCAAAACTTCCTGCTTGTCCCTGGAGAAGGGAGCTCAGGAGAAGAGCTGGCCATTGGGAGCAGCAGCCAAGGACAACAGAAAGTTCCAGGAGGGAGGAGGATACAGGCAGGGCATGGAGGGAGCTGGCACCAGCCCAGGTTTTTTCCTCACCACTCCTCAAAGTCCCAGAAAAAGTGAAAAATCTGCAGGTCAAGCACTCGGGCAACTCAGGCAATTATCGTTGTTTAAATTCAACAGCCCTTCACAGAAATAAGAGGAAAATCAGACAAGGGCTTTTAAAGCTCTGAGGGAGGCGAGGAGGAGAAACGACGGCAACAAATTCCAGATACCTCATTAAAAAAAAAATACCCAAAATACCCAAAACTAGGAATCTGATATCCAGGAATCAGTATCCACTCTGCTCTTCTCCCCCAAAAATATTAAGCAAAGCAGAAAAGCAGAATCTGGAACCTCACAGGCCCCTCCTGCAGCATCCGCAGCAGAGCCTGGCTGGATCCCCATCCACCTCAATGGCTCACAGGCTGCTCCCTTTTAATTAGCTCCCATCATCAAAGAGGTGCTTAGAATGAAACAGCGCATGAGGTGCTGGATAAAACCAACCAGCTGTGTTGGGAGGTCACTGGAATGGGCTGGGAGGGACAGGGCCCCTCCAGCAGCTCAGGTTTGGGGTGACAAAAATGGGACATTTCTGTAGGGTTTGGAACACCCCCTCCCAGGCACAGCGAGGGGAGGCAGGTGGAGGCTGGAATTAAGTCAGAATCAGCCTTTCCAGTCATTATCAGGCAGAATTCAGGGTGAGAGCTGCTCATGACAGCATGAGAGCAGAATCCTGAGCCAGAAGCTGCAGCAGAGCCATCAGCTCGGGTTTCCTCAGAGCCCTCTGAACCAGGCAGGGCCTCACATCCCATCCGACAGTGATGGATGCGCTGGGAGCGGAGCAGTTTTTTCTCCTGAGAAGCTCTTTTGACAAGTATGATCTTATCAAAGTTTCCAGCTTTTCATTACGCTGCTTTTTTTCTCCTTTTTTAACTCCTGCCTTCAAGCCAGGCTCTGTCCTCTGTGCATTTCCCTCTGGCACCAATTCCTGGCTGAGGCTCCCGTGGGGCTCAGGGCACCCAGGTGCCCCCCACACAGCCCAGGGGGAGAGCAGAGCTGTGCTTGACACACAAACAGCTCTAGAAATGTGCAAAATACAGGGCTGACATCACACAGGCTCCGAGAGGGGGAAATAGCAGCACTTTGGGGCTGGGGGAACAGGCACAAAGGGACAGGGAGCCATCCCAGCACCCCCTCCCAGCCCAGGTCACCACCAGCTCCAGCATTTAGTGGGCTTTTTATGGAAACAAAGCTTGTCCAGAAGCTGGAGGCACCCAGCACCTCTCTGCCTCCTTTCCCCATTTCCCAAAAAAGAGACAGCTCTGGACCCTCCTCTCCCGATCCAGCGGCCAAGAAGCGCAGCCAGCCCCAATCCAAGAGGGAAACACTTGGAATGCTCCAACCAGAGACAGAAACAGCAGCAGCCAAGGCACCAAACTGCCCCAAAAAGGCACAGCCCAGGCTCTGGGAACAGCCACATGCCTCACACATGCCTGTGCTATTCCAAGGACAGCCTAGAGCCTGGAAGAGGAGCCCTCCCCACAAGGCAGAGCTGCTTTTGTTGGTCCTTGCTAACCCAGGATCCTTTAGGTTGGAAAAGCCCTCTGAGATCCCCCAGTCCACCCCTTAACCCAGCAATGCCACCATGTCCCCAAGTGCCACACCTGCACACTTTTTAATCAAATCCCTCCAGGCAGGGGGACTGCAGAGCTTCCCTGGCAGCCTGAAGGGGCAGGAAGAAAACTGGGAAATCTCCTTGGGAAATCTCCTCCCCTCTGCTCCATCCTGACAGCTCAGGAAGAGAAAACGGGGAGGAATCAGCCCTTTCCACCCCAAAGCTGCCCCAGTGCCCCATGCCAGGAACGTGCCAAGCTCCCCTCTCCCTGTCCCATCCCCTCTCCCACAGTTTGCAGCTGTATTAATATATTTAATTCATCCTGGAATCTCCAGGGATCCCTGGAGAGGAAGGACACCAAGACCTGAACTCTCCCAGAGGGTTTGGCCACCCAAAACCTTCCCTGGCACCTCCTGAAACCAAGTCACCAAGAGACAGCAAACGCCGAGTGCAAAACCAGGGTCTTTTATTAGAAATCTCCTCGTATAAAAATGATCATGCTCTACACAGTCATCGAATAATTCATAAACATCCAGGCACTGAACTTTAGTTTTTTTGTGTGTTTTTGTTTTTTGACTGGTCAGTACATAAAGCAGACATATTTCAATCCATATGGTCATCACATACATTAAGGAACCACCTATAGAAATCAGCACTTTGAACACAGTCTAGGTTTTATTTTATTTTATTTTGCTGTCTGTTTTTTTAAATGTAAATTTTAAGTATTTTTATTTATTTTTCCTTTTTGCAACATATAGAATTTGGTAGGATATGGGGTAGAGAGTGAAGAGGGACGGAGGAAGACAGGAACGAAAGAAGATGGAGGATTAAAAAAAAATAAAAAGAGAAAACAGAAGGTTCTGCACAACCACAAACAATCTCACAAATTCCAGAAAAGGGAAAATGTTGGGGCTCTTATTTTTTTTTCCTCTTTTTTGCCAAAATACAGGAAAAAACAAAACCCAAAGACTTGCTGAAGTCCGTGCCCTCTTGCCCGTGCTCCGTCCCCCCTCTGTGGGAGCCATGCATCGCCATTGTGGGCGCTGGAAGAGTTTTAGTGTTTCTTTATGGATTTTTTTGCTGCTGTTGATGGCGTTTTACCCCAGGATTCTGCCCTGGGGATGTCCCCTGGCTGCCACCTGCCTGTCCTGTGGTGCTGTCCCTGCTCCCTCCTGCTTGTGCTCCTGGAGCTAAATGGCGTGGTTGCTGTAGCTGACGTAGGTCTGCTTGGTGGCCAGTGCTGGAAGGAGACACAGAGCTCACGTGGGTCATCAGCAGAGCCACCTTCCCCTCCTGGCTCCTGTCCCACCCCCCTGACCCGGCCATGGTGCCAGGAGGTGCCAGCAGGGATGTGACAGGGTTTGCTTGGGGATCTGGGGCACTTGGGGTCCTTCCCCGAGCTCCACGGCAGCTGTGGGTGCTCCTGAAGGGCACTTCACCCCAAAGAGAGCCCCCAGGATGTGCTGTGAGCTGTGGGAATGTGGTCTCAGGCTCCCATCCCCTCCCCTCAGCCACCTCCTAGAGACAGACCCAGAGGTGCTGCACCTTCCCAAAGCTCAGCTTGTCCCAGCCAGCCCTGCCTGGCACAAATCACGGGGTCCCAGGGGGTTCTGGGGTCCCAGCTGGGTATCCCACACCCCTGGTCACCACTCCACGGCAGCTGGGAGTGGAGCAGTAGGGCACAAAATCCACCACCCTGGCTGTCCCCTCATGCAGAGGGTGCCACAGGGACACAACCGTGCTGCCACCCCCAGCTTCCCCAGCCCTCAGACACACCAGGAGAGGAGGCAGCGATGGCTCCAAAGCCACCACACGTCCCAGGGTGGCACTGGGGGCACAGCAAAAGCCACAGAGCAATGAACCCCCCCAGTCCCTGCAGAGCTGTGCCACTGCCCTCAGTGGGGACAACACTCTGCTGATGTCCCCAGGTACCACGGGATCAGCACCCTCCAGCCAAGGGCACGGGCAGGTGCTGGCACAGATGGCACAGCCTGGGACACTGAGCAGCACAAAGGTGTCCCCAAAGGGAGGGGACACCAGCAGCTCGCAGTGCCTGGCTGGCAGGGGAACCTTGCTGCAGGTCTCCAACTGGTGTTCCCAGATAACAATTAGATAGAGCAGAAGGAATTGGAGCTGACAGAGCTATTTGTTAGCTGCGATGTTTTCGTAGCTGATCTGCCCGTATCAAAGCCCTGTGAATTATTTATTCTGTTGTTTATTTAAGGGTACGTGACCCGGCAGTGACAGAGTGAAAAATGTCCCCTCGGTGCTGCGCTGACGTCCCCTGCGCCTCCCACCCCCAGCACTGCCGTGCCCATTCCCTCCTGGGCACCACGGGAGCTGCCAGCCCTGCTCACTGCCAGCTCCTCCCTCCTCTGCAGCCAGGGATGTGCAGATGGAGCTCAGCTCCCCCCGTTCCCCTTTATGATCCTCGGAGGATCCCTGCAGGAGCCACCTCACCTTGCGTTTCCAGGTTCTCGCAGAGCTCCGACTTGGCCTCTCCGTTGGGGCGGAACCCTCCCTTCTGAGAGAACTTGTTGGACATGGTGGCCGCTGTCACCACGGCCTTGAGGCTCCTCTTGCGCTTGGGGACGTTCTGCTCCGGGTGGAAGAGGATGATGTACACCTTGGGCATGTAGAGCATGCCCAGGGACACCGAGGCACTCAGACTCACCGAGATGGTGAGCGTCGTGGTCTGGATGTACATCTGCAAGACACAAGGCCACCAGCTGAGAGCCCAAAGGCCCTGTGGGATCCAAAAGGGAAAGGAGGAAATGGGGAAATGAGGGTAAGTTTGGGGTTAAATGAAAGGAGTGGGGAGGCAGTGCTGGAATGGTGGTCAGGGTGAGGTTTGATGCTCCACCAGCCTCAGGGCAGGAGTTACAAGGCTGGTGCTGGGCACAGCAAGGACACCTGATCCCAGGGCACATTCCATTGCCCTTCTCCCTTCAACAGGTAATTCCCATTCCCCAGCTGACTCCTGGGCTCTTGTCATGTAAGTCACATATTACACACCGACGCTGCCTTTTTGCAGTCAAAACTAATTTCACGCTCACTGTCCAGGACTAACAGTGACAGATGTTTTGCAAAATGAAAGCCCATTAATCTGACTGTAGAATAATCCATTTTTCTATGGAGAGCAGTTGGCAGGCTCCTCTCAAGCCGGGGCATCTGAAGCAGGTGGCAACTGGAAGCAGAGACCCCCTCCCTCTGCCCATCCCACCTCTTGGGGACGCCAGGAGGGCAGGTCCCTGCTCCATAGGCATCCCTGCTCTGCCAGCTTCTGGCTCCTTCCTCTCCAGCATCCCCTTCTCCACCAGGCAGTTCTGAGGCTCTGGGGATGAGCAGGGAGGAGGCTCTGGGTCTCCAGATGCCTTTGCACACACCTGCGTGCAGGTCACCCTCAAGGCTTTAGAAGGAGCCTTGAAGCAGCTCCTGAGCTTCACCTGATTCAATATCCAGGCGTTCCCCAGGTGTTTCACAGGTGGGATTTCATGCCCTCTGAGAAGACAGCACCTGGAGGAGGAGCCAGGGAAGCCTGGGGGCTGCAGCAGCAGCCAGAGCAGGGTCCCCATGTCCCCAGGGGCACACCTGAGGGTTTCTGAAGAGAAAAGGTTATGGAGAGCACACACGAGGCAGAGGCTCTGCACAGCTCCCAAGAGTGAGAGCTGGTGGGACACAGCTGCTCTAGGACCCCTCCAGGACCCACAGGTCCCATTTGTGACCCTGTAATGCCAACCAGCACCTGGCCCAGAGCCCAGAGCGTTCAGACTCAGCCCTGGAGGGAAAATGCCACCAAGCTGGCTCTGAGTCAACTGAAAAACTTTGGTTTGTCCCCAGAATAAAACCTCCTGCTGTCACACGCGCCGGTTTGTTTGTTCCACCTTCTCTCTCTAGGCAGTTTTTGGAAATAAAAATGTCATTTCATCAAGCAAAGTCAAAACACATCTCTGTGCCAGAATATGTGCGCTTTTTTATTTCTTCCTTGTTTTTAATCTACTTCAACTCTCCAGACTCTGCCACGGGCGTCCTGGACCAGCCAGGAATGAGGGAAACACTGAGAGCCCAACTCCAGGCACCCCAAGCCCTGTCTGGGAACCAGCACAGCGTGACCCTGGTGGGGCACAGCTCAGCTCAGCACCCTCATCTCCTTGGCCAACCCAGCCATTTCCGTATTTTGTGCCTCTGCAGAGAGTCCCCCTTCCCTGTGCCTTGGGGGCGTTTCAGCGAGGAGGGAGAGAGCAGCTGAGCCAAGCTGAGCTGAGCTGAGCCAAGCTGAGCTGAGCTCAGACGTCCCCATGTGTGCTCCCCCCTCACTCCTGGGCCAGTTCTTCCAGTATTGCCGGGGACTCCCCTGTGCTGAGACCCCGCTGGCCCCAGCTCCCCACCCCACTCTCTGCCTCCTGCTGCACTTTTGGGGTCTCACAGGGCCACTGTGGCAACCTCTCCCCCACGCTGCATTTGCAGGAAGCGTTTTCTGCCCACTCCAGCCCCCGCAGCCGTGTCTCGCCGCAGCAAACCCCTCACCAGCTCAGACAGGAATATTTTTAGCCTGGAGCCTCCACACAGCCGTGCAGCTCTGCTCAGTTAACCTCTTGCCACTGCAAAAAATGACCATTTCTCACAGTTTCACTTCCCACTCTCTTAATTGGCTTCCAGCCCAGGACCTCACTTTGCCCCTCCGTTAACGACACTGGAGCTTCCTCCGGAGCCCTGGGAGGTGTGAGCTGTGCTCATTGAGCAAGTTCCAGCTCCTGCTGCCTCGAGGGCTGGATCAAAGAGCACAGGCAGCCCTGGCTCAGGGCGATGACGCTGAGGGACAGCAGTAACCCAACATGACCCCACAGCAGCCCCCAAACCCACGCTGCGCTCGGCTTTGCTGAGCCTGGGTGAGCCCGTCCTGCTCGAGGGAGCAGCCCAGGCTTGTGCCTGTCCCACAGCAAACCTCTGCATGAATGGGAAGCTGCCCCCACTCTAAATCCACACCTGGCCCCACTCCAAGGGGTTTTGCACCGTGGTGGGTGCTGGGGAAGGGCAAACATGCTCAGCATTCTGAACACCACGGGACAGTCCCTCTCACTCCTTCCCTTCTCTCTTTTCCCGGGCTAAAAGCGAATGTGATAAACAGGGAAGCAGACAATAACTCCACTGTTCTGCTGGCACCTTATCAGCGCAGGAAATTGTCTCTTTCTTTAGATGCTCTGTTATTGCTATTCCTGTAATCCGCCGGGATCGGCGGGGATGAGAGGCTCTGCTCAGAAAAGGCTTGGGGGACTTGTTACCATAATGTGCCACCTCCATGCAAAGCTGTGGGCACGAGGTAAAGCAAATAAAAGTAAAAATGGGGATTGTAACCCAACTCCTCCACACCACGAGGAAGCCTTTGCTGCAGCCCTGCAGCCTCAGCTGGGGTCAGGGCAGAAGTGCCAGGGGTTCACAGGTGTGGGTTTGCCCTGTGGCAGACTCAGGGCTTCAGCCATGAGAGAACAGCCCAGACAATACTCCTGGACTTCCTGTTCCCGAGGGTGCAGAAGCTCCACAGAGCCCAGGAGGCCCCCAGTCCCAGCAGCAGTGGGGTGAAGGGGATGGGATCACTCCCCAGCTGGGGGTGCCCCTGGAGCATCCCCAGAGCACCACGGGGGTGATGCCAATGCCAGTGCCCCCAGCTGTCACCCCAAGGCCACCCTGAGAGTCACACCCTCTGCGCAGGCTGTGCAACAGCTCCTTTTCCACCTTTTTCTCCCCAAGAGTGCAAACCAACAACTAAAGCACTGAGGGAGCCCCAATCACCTGCTGCTCCCTCCAGCCTCATCTGAGCACATCCATCATCCCTCAGCTGTGGCCCAGGGACACTCAGAGCCCATTCCCACATCAGCAGAGCAGAACTCCAACCTGGAATCCCAAAGCCCCTTGAGGGTTGGCTCAGCAGCCTCGAGGCAGGGCCGGGCTGAGACAGAGCTCTGCGTCCGAGGGGAGTTGGGAACATCACTTTTTCCACCTCTAATCAGCTTGTTAGCAGCCTAATAACAGAGCAGGCCTGTGCATTACAACCCCCAACGAGAGGCAGAGCCTATTGTGGAGCTGCTGCCTGACAGGCAGCGTTCAGCAGCCCTAAATTATCCCGTGACAAGCTGCAGTGAAGAGGTGAGCAACCTTGCGCATAATCTACAATCATTATCATTTCCATCTTTATTACCCACAGTATGCCAAGCACATTAAGGAGGCTTTCAGGGAGCTTTTGTTTTGCAATAATTTCTTTAAAAACCTGCTTTCTTGTTAGTATCTCCCCTGCCATCTCATCAAAATGGAAATGCTGCAAAAGGCTCCATTTATTTCCTTTAATTCTCCTTCACACTTCCAGCCAGAGAAGGCCTGGTGGGACTTTCTGGTTGAGCCAAGGTCAGAGGTGGCTGGGCACATTCAGCCCCCTCGAGGGATGGATGCTCTGAGAAGAGATGCTCCAGGGCACGACCAACTCAGCAAAAGCTCCCTCAGCAAAACTCTGCAACAGGTGTGTCCTAAAGCCATGGTGTCAGCAGCATGGGGACACACTGAGGGGATCCAGAGAGGGATCTGGGTGCTGGGACACCCCAGGGATTTCCAGAGAACAGCAGCTCCAAGGTTTGTTCATCAGAGCAGCGCTGGGCTGGCAGGCGGGAGCTGTTTGCGTTCGACAGAAACGCGATGATTCCTGTTTTGGCTGGCAGGCAAAGGGATTTGGGTCTCATTCATGAGATTTTTATTCTTTGTTCTTAATCCCTCGCACTTGAGCACGGAGCCTCATCCAGGCTGGCCTCGGTCCCATGGGAACTCAGCACTGGGAACAGGGGCCAGCTGGGCAGCACCGGGTCCCTTTCTATGCAGAAATTGTGCCCATGACACCCTGGACCTGCCCCAGGGGCTCATCCTCCCCCAGCCCACACAGCAGCAGCCTGTGCTGCCCATTGCCCCACCCACGAGGCGCAGTGGGGCCAGCATGGAAAACTTCCCACCCTAATTCCCAAGCTGACCACGCTGCAGGGAAGTTCTCCTCTTGCTCAAGACACCACAGCCTCTCCCAGCCCTGCACACCGGACACCAGCCAGGCCTCTCCCCTCCACCCTTACCTTTTCCGCCGACTGCGACGTCCCAAAAAATATCGGGATGAAGGCTAACCACACAATGCAAGTCGTGTACATGGTGAACCCAATGGGCTTGGCTTCGTTAAAGGTCTCGGGGACCCCGCGGGTCTTAATGGCGTACACAGTGCAGGTGACCATGAGGAGCATGCTGTACCCGAGCAAACAGATGAGGGACAGGTCCGAAATGTCGCATTTGAGGATGCCCCGGGCAAAGTGGGGGTTTGTAGTCCGCTGGTCCTCGTAGTCAATGACAGAGTGGGACGGGTCCACGATGAACCAGATGCAGACGCCGACGAGCTGCAGGGAGATGAGGCTGAAGGTGATGACCAGCTGCGAGGCGGGGCTGATGAAGCGTGGGGCGCTCACCGACTTCTTGCCCTGCTCGAAGATGCGGTAGATGCGGTTGGTCTTGGTGAGCAGCGCGGCGTAGCTGATGCTCATGCCCAGCCCCAGGAAGATGCGCCGCAGGGAGCAGGTGCTGAGGTCGGGCTCGGCGATCATCAGGAAGGTGGTGGCGTAGCAGAGGAAGATGCCCGTGAGCAGGACGTAGCTGAGCTCCCGCCCCGACGCCTTGACGATGGGCGTGTCGTTGTAGCGCACGAAGGTGATCACCACGAACAGGGTGGCGATGATGCCCACGATGGCGATGAACACGGGCACCACGGCCCAGGGCGAGCTCCACTCCAGCTTGATGATGGGGATGGGCGTGCAGCTGGTGTGGTTCTCGTTGGGCCGCTCGTTGAAGTGGCAGCGCTTGCAGTGGAACTCGTCCAGCTGGTACTGGTAGCCGTCGCAGCGCTCGCAGTGCCAGCAGCAGGGGATGCCCTTCACCAGCTTCTTCCTCTCTCCAGGCTTGCAGGGCAGGCTGCAGATGGAGCTGGGCTGCTGGCTCCCGCCCCCCGGCCACAGCATGTTCTCCACCTGTGGGGCAGATGGCACCAGCCATGCTGAGGGCACAGCGGGCACCTGCTGGGCACGCCTGGGCACAGGGGATGCCCTGTCCTGCTTGGATCTGGACCATCAACCCATCAGCACATCCCACAAAGGGTCCCAGCCCAGCCTGGCATGGGGACAGGGAGGTGGTGAAGCTCTCCATTGCCCTTTTGGGAAGATTCAACAACAGGAACCCAATGAAGCCCCTCTATCCCTGAGGAAAACCCATCTGCTCTGGTCTGGCTCCTGTCTCCTGTCCTATACCCAGAGTCCCTGGGGTGTGGTCACACATGTTCAAGCACAGGTGTGTACCTGGGGGACACCTTCCCCTCTGCCCCCGCCACCTTTGGCTGCCTGGCTTTGCTCCCAGGGGCTCCCAGACTCTCCGTGGTGAGAAGAGAAACCTGCAGGACCTTCCCCTTGGGCCACGCCCTTACCTTGAGGTGCAGGTGGTCTGTCCACTGCCCGATGACTTTGTACTCAGGGGTGGAGTTCCTGATCTGGTACTGGTAGATGTCGTAACGCCCCGGAGCATCTCCATTCTCATTGAATGTCACAGGAGTCCCAGCAATGCCTGTGGGAAAGGGGGGGATCAGCACCCCCAGCACCCCCACCCTGTCCCCCTGGGGTCCAGGGGGACTCTGGATGGATGCTCCCCCCTCGCTGCTTCTTCTATGAAAAGGGTAAAAGCAGCTTTAAAAGTTAAATCAAGTGAATTCTGGAGATAAACACTAATGAAAGGAAGGAAGAGAAGAATCAAGTGAGAGGGGAAAATAAATGAGACACTGTGGAGGAGATCAGAGGGTGGAGATAAATAGAAATAATAAGGGGACCAGACAGAAAATGTTTATTAAGGAGAAAGGGCAGAGGAAAAGATGTGCTTCCAGAGGAGATCTGAGACAGATAAGGGCAGAGCAGCAGGAGGCAGTGGGACCTCTGCCCGCTGGGAGGGAGGAGCTGGCAGGGGGAGAGGCTGGGCAGGACAGCAGGTGAGGGCAGGGTGAGGGCAGAATGGCAGGTGAAGGCAGGGCAGCAGGTGAGGGCAGGGTGAGGGCAGGATTGCTGCCGGATTTACGCTCCAAAAGCTCTCAGGAGATGTGGAAGCTCAGACCTCCTCGCCTGCTGATCTGCTGCCCTCCCTCCACGCTGCACTCACAGTGCAGCAGCTGCCAAATGGTACCACGAATAAACTGTGGGTACTGCTGTCTGACCCACACTGGGGACAACAGAGCAACAGGGGACGAGCAGACACCCCAGGCCCCAGGGCTGCTCCTGCCACCGCCCCAGGGCACAGCAGACCTGAGAAGTTGACGTTGCGGATGTACTTGAGCAGCTCCACGCCGTCCACCGGGTCCATGCGGGAGCACAGCCCCACCTTGCCGGGGCACAGGTTCTTGTGCATGTTGTGCAGGGCGTGTCCCATGGCGTAGACGGCGTCGATGACGAACTGCACCTTCCCCTCCTGCTCGTACGAGGAGTCCTGGCCGATCCTCTCCCGGTCTGCGGGGACAGGGGAAGGGGGTTCCACCTCCTGTGCCCCAGCCATCCCCCCGCCAGGATTTGTCTGCTGCACCCAAAGCCTTGCAAACCAGCCCACCCTGGAGTGGAGCAGCTGGAAATTGCAACCCCACTCCCAAACATGCACATGCAGCCAAGGAACATTCCCTCGGGAATACCCAGCCAATCTCCCCATCACAGGGCTCTGAAAATGTGGGTGCTGCATCCTGCTGTGCTTCCAAGAGCCCTGGGGATGTCACGTCCCTGTGCCATGGGACATCCCTGAACTCCCAGGTCCCCAACAGGGGGACAACAGGGTCCCCAACAGGCTAGGCTGTGACCAACATCCCACCCTCACCCCTGCATGTTTCATCCCTCCTTCATCTCCCAGGAGTTTCCATCAGCTCAGGCTCCAGCAGTGGTGTCAAGGACCGCCCAGGAAGCATCCATCACTGCCTGCCTGTCCCCATCTCACTCCCAAAGCCTCCTGTCACCCCACTCCCCTCGTCAACCCCTGCCACCCCCCTGCCTTGCTGACCCCACAGCCTCCCCGGCTGGCAGGATCCCGCAAGGATCTGGCAATTACCAGTGACAGCTGCCTTCCCCCCTGTCATAACCGCCCGTAATGGAACCACAAACATGTTAATCACTTAGCAGAAGACACCGATTAACGCAGCACGCTGTTAATTACAGCTAAGAGAGCGTCTCCCAAGGGGCACGCCGCTATGGAGAGCCTTGGCCTCTGCCCCTCCATCCCTGCCCCGAGGCATGGCCAGGCATCCTGCCAGGCCTCCAGTGGGAGGGAGGGTTTGTCAGGGAGCCGAGGGCACCACCTCCCTCCTCTGGAGAGGCGGCACATCCTAGAAAGTCACGCCAGGGTGCCCAAAATTAACTCCAGCTCCACCATGCAGCGATGCGCCCTGATGCGAGGCGGGATTCACAGGGACTGCAGGGGACCAAGCATCACCTGCTGACTTTCCTTCCCTCCTGTGCGGGAGTGGGATGAAGCTCCAGTGAGAGGGGATGGCCCTGTGAGCCATGCTGGAGGTCCCCGTGCCAGGACCTGTGCCACTGACATGACACTAAAGCGAACTGATAAGGAACTGACCGACAGGAAAAGATGATATCGGGGAAGTGAATTCATAGCCCATCCTTCAAAGTTATAAAAACGCTTTTGGAATGTGGAGATTACTCATGCAAAGCCCGGCAGGTGATCCCTCCTTCCACATTATTGACAGGAGCCATTAATCTTCTCCTTCAACTTCAGGCCCTTCCCCATATTCATCTCCAAAGGCGCAGACAGGCCACTCTGTCTTGTCAAGATAATTACCCATTAAAAGAAGAGCTGTAATAGACTGTCCAGGGAGCTGAGCCCATGGGGATGTCACAGCCCTGCCACCGTCCCCAGCACCGTGCTGCCCAGGGCACACACAAGACCTGGGGCTTGTCCCTTACAGCTCCTCAGCTTCCCTCAGTCACCTCATCCTTGCACGCATCCCAAAATCCAACCACCGCAATAGCACAGGCTGTGGAGGCTGCATTTTCATCCCCGTGCCAAGGCTGAGCAGTGCAGATAAGGAGCCATCCCTGGGGCTGTCCCTCTGTCTGTCAGCACCTTGCCCCCAGCCCCAGCTGCTTTTTTCCAGATGGGAATTAGGCCGGTGCACAGAGGGGCAATGTGGAGCAGACAGACAAGGCTTGTTCCCAACCTGGAGACAATAAATCTCTGCCAAGCTCCAGTAGATGAGGGCCACAGAAGGGAGGTGACCTGCTGATTATAATAGCAGGGTCATGCATCGTTCTACAGGGCTGGTAATTAATTTTCAAGAGCGTGACGAGGCTCGGCGGCCCCCTCGGAGGAGGGATGCAGCTCTTCCCCAGTGGCGGAGGAGACGGGATTAGAATCAATTCCCTGCACACCACCGGTCCTGCCTTTTGGCAGGACTTAATCAAAATCACTCCCAGCACATCTGTGGGGAGCTGGGGATGGAGAATCTCCAAATCTTGTGGTGCTGGTGGCAGCACCCAGCACCCCTTGCCGTGTTTTTGGGCTGGGTGAGCCCATCCAGGAGCACGGACGGTCCCTCCACATGGGATGCTTGTAGCAAACATCTGATGGGTGCTAGGGCTGGTCCCAGGGGTAACACAGGCAGCTGCCATCAGGAATTCCATCAGCTCAGCCCTCACCTTCCTCCCAGCCCTCCCATCCAGGAACGGGAGCCAGGAGCTGTCTGGTTCAGAGTGGGATCCTTCAGTTTGGTTTTTGGGAAGAAATAAACTAGCCAAGCTGGCATTTCTTGGCCATGTTGGGCTCTACCCAAACCTGAGAAAAACAGCCCCAAACCGGCATTTGCATCAGCCCTGCAAGGCAGGAGCTCGTGGATCTGCAGGGGCAGGTGATTTGCTTCACCAGGCGTTAGCTCCCTGCTCCATCTGCCAAGCAATCACTCAGGAGATGGTTTATTTGCTGACAAATTCCGATGATTTACAGACAGCTCCTAGGACATTTGCCACATCGTAGTTTCAGCTGCTTCCACTGACACCTTGGCCCTGAAATATCACCTGTTTAAAAGCTACATCATGGTGGAGATGAGGAGATCAGCACTCACAGGGCCTGCTCATGCATCTCCTGGGGCCGAGGGTTCCCTGATGCTCTGGAGAAGGGTGAGGAGCTCTTGGCTACCCAAGGCCATGGCCACAAGCCATTTTCCTGGTGTGCCCTTGCTTGCTCAGCTCCCACCCACCCAGATCACAAGGTGAAGCCTTGGGGAATGCCTGCAAGGACAGGGATGTGGAAGCACCATCTCACTCATCCTCAGTGGTGAAAGCAGGGGGAAAACAAAATCTTCACCATCCAACTTCGCAGGCACAGCCAGGTTCCTCTGTCTGACAGCACGCGATGGCTTCCAAGACATCCCTCCCAAGGGGACAAAGGGACACGCCAACGTCCCCAAGTCCTGCCACGTCGCCGCCCGCGAGCCACGGCGCCGTCATCTGTCTTCAGGCGGTGCCAGGCAGGCAGTAAATCTCTCCCATCTCTCAGTAAACATGTCACCTCCCCGAGCCTCCAACCATCACCTGACAGCAGCGCTGTCAGCAAGACAGATCCCCGGCTGCCTTGTTTACTGCACTCGTCCCTAAAGCCTCTTTTGGCTGGAAATGACTCAAAATGCACACTGGGGCTTGAGGAAGCAGTTGGGAACCTGGAATGGGGATCCCCACCAGGATCAGAAAAACTCCATGCTCACGAGCAGAACTACATCCCCCAGCCTCCCAGAGCAGCCCCCAGCTCTCACTGGTGCATTTCTTGATGCTGCTGCCCTTCCTCAGCGCGTGCCGGCTCAGCTTGCAGTGGAAATTCTCCTCCCAGAACTCGGCAAACCAGATGTTCCTGCGGTTGTTGTCCAGGGTCCTGCTGGAGAAGTAGCGGTCGAAACCTGCCCGGGGAGAAAGTGGATGGAGGGGATAAATCCCAGGGATGACAGAGAGATGCATCACACACTTCCAAATTCCCCAGGCAGAGGGGGAAGGGAGTTCATGTGAGCAACGGGGACACATCAGAGTGTGGTGAGATTGTGTCCAAAGCGTCACTTGGGCAGAGATGCAAGTGGAAAATCCACTCAGGGAAGATCCTCTGCAAAGCAGAGACTTTCTGGGACTCTGAGAGCAACAGGAAATGCCTCTCTAGGTACACTGGTGATAAAGAGAGAGTAGGGAAAACATGGCATGTGGAAAAGAAGGAGGTGATTGGTGGGCAAATCAAGAGGTCTTTAAAGTCCGCAGTGGTTTCACAGCCAAAACCTGCAGTTAAGGAGAGCAACCTCACCTCTGACTGAGACCCTCTTGGGCAGGATGGTGACAGAGCCCTCGGCCACCTCCTCCAGGTGCAGGACGGGGGCAATTTTGGAGCCCCAGCTGTCCGAGCCCATCCAGATGAAATGCCCCGTCTGGTTCGCCCTCTTGGCTGCCTCCAGCACCCTTCTGTGGAAAGAAGCAGCAGAGGCTAGGCCACCAGCTCCCTGTCTGGCCCCAGGGCAGCAGGGACACTGGCACAGTGCTGGTGGCATCTCCTGCTCCAGGCACAACCTGGTGCACATGGACACACAAAATCCAGTGGTGCCACTCAGCTCCCACACCCTCTGTCCTCCCAGCCCGGGCACACAGGCTGCTTCTCTCACTTCATTTGCATATTTGCTGACTGGTAATTGAATTTCCCCTTAATTACCCAACATTAGAAAGGAAAAAAAAAAAGGAAAAGAATCAGGTTATGCCGCAGCGGGCAGGGAAAGCAGCAGCGTGGAGAGCACGTGCCCCCAGCATGGCCAGACCTGGGAGAGGAGCAGCAAGTGCTGCCAGCACCCAGCATGGAGCTAAACTGGGCTCTGCTGAGCTAAACTGGGCTCTGCTGGGCGCAGCTGGGCAGCTGAGCAGCAGCTGGGAGCAGAGATGCCATCGGTCCTGCTGAGCATCCCTCCTGGTGCCAGACACTCCTGCACACTCCTCCAGTGCCAGCCAGGCCAGGAACTCGGTGTGAGGATGGGAACAGAGCTGTTCCTGGATCTGACCCTGTGGGCTCTGTCTCCCAGGGCTCACTGTCCCCTCAGGGGCTCCTGTGGGTCCCCAGCCATGTGGGAGCAGGGCCCAGGGCAGCTCCATCTCCCCGTGCAGAGCCAAGGCAGGTTGTGACTCAGCCCCCGCGTCGGAGCTGATCATTTCAAGTCCAGATGGTGTTTGAAACATGTAATAAGGGAAAAAACCCATAGAAATCCAGCAGAGTGCAGAGATGGGAAGAGGCAGGCGTGTAGTGGGAGCTGTGCAGGCTGCTCTGAGCTCATCCCAGGCTGCCCTGGGCTCTGGGCACATCCATCCCCAGGACAGTCACAGCCCATGTCCCACTCTGTGACAGCAGCACCTCCAGCTGCCCCTGCTCCCTCTGCAGGGCAGGATCTCCCCAGGGCAAACCCAAGAAATTCCCGTGGGATCAGTGATTTACACCCAAACTGAGCCAGGCAAGAATTCCAGCTACAACCTTCCCAGTCTGTCCTTCCCATCTTCCAGGCTCCACAATGCAGGGTCAGGATCATGGAGAACCCCACTCCTGGGCTAAAGGAGGCTGCAGAACCGCCTGCCCAGAGCTGCAATCCCATTTGGATGTTTCCAGAGCCCTGATAACAGGACCTGCCATTTATCCTGCAAGGTAAATCTCTTTTCCCTCTCACCCCCACCCGATGTCAGCTCCACAGACATTTCTATTAAGGAAGGAAAAAAGAAACTGGGAGAGTTTGCACATCTGATGTAAACTGATTTAAACTTGCAGTTTACCCACATTTACATAATGTTTGCTGATTAATAAATTAGACACTTAGGAAATCAGGGGTAGCTCCATGTGAATCATTCTGCTCCATAAACAACAGAGCTGCAGCCGCCGCTTCGCCTGCAGAGCAGCTCATCACCCTCGAGTGCGGCCACATCCCCGGCCCTGCTGGGCACAGAGTGCTGGGGAGGTCCCCAAAAGGTCCCTGAAAGGTCCCCCAGATCTGTTCCTCTGCCACGCTGGGGCTGGGGCTGCTCTGCAAAGCAGAACCAGTGCCTGGGTCCTGCCCTGGCCAGCTGGGAGCAGCCCCTGCGTGGTGTGAGCAGCAGCTCATGGCATCCAGGGCTGCCAAAACTGATGGGAAGAGGGATTTTCCTCTGCTGGCTCTGTGTAGCTGTGGTTGGATGGCAGCCACTTGCCAAGTGGCCACTCTGAGTGGGTCCTCACTGCAGACATTCCCTGCCACGCCACACAGCCCCACTGCAGACACATCCCAGCGCATCCTGTCCCCACTGCAGACACATCCCAGCGCATCCTGTCCCCACTGCACACACATCCCAGCGCATCCTGTCCCCACTGCACACACATCCCAGCGCATCCTGT